>CAHIKZ030000003.1:3785000-4122500 GCA_903632075.3 Acanthosepion pharaonis
TCTTTTAGGTAATCTTTTATTAAATTAATACAGTCATCTATGGGGATATTTTGATATGCTTCATGTTCATAATCTTCAAGTTGTTGCATATTACTTGATTTTCTCTCTCCTACACATCTTTTTATTTATAAGTTTTCAATTGGCATTTCAACTTGGCATCTAATATTTGACACTTATCTCCTTTTCTCATTATAATATTAACTCTTAAGCTTTTGGCTTCTTTTGCAGACAACCCCAACCCACTCCGCCAAGCATCCGTCGTCCGTTTTGTTGTAATGACGAATTTCTCTGCACGCTTGTCCTTAACATTTCCAAACTCCCAAATTTCCTGTCCCTATGCCTGAAAGACTTGTCCCATCTGACTTTCGTATATTTTTCCAGAATAAGATAGACACACGAAAAACAAGATTTCAAAGGAGTAGTCTTTTTAAAAAAAAAAGTTCTTACAGGGTCAACAGTCTTGTGCACCTGCTCTTTGCAGATCCCTAGTAAAAACATTTCATTCCAGCGGCTTCATTCATTATTCATATTGCCATTTGTTGTAAGGTATGTTATTTTCAACAATTCTGCTTTAGCCAACAGTTTCTTCTTCCGACCACGTCCAGGTTTATTTACAACAGAAAAACTTTACAATGATGATCCCAAAAGGTGATTTAGAGATAGTAAATCGTTTCGACATCTCATCATATCCACTTCCTGATATAATCCTCGTAAGGATGTGTATTTTAAATTTCAAAATCTTTCAAAGAAGCCCTACCACCAAATGATTCCAGACGCTGAGACGGGAATAATTACAGCGCGAGTGAAATCACCAAAACTTGGATTTTTTTTTTTGGTATTAAATGACTATTAATAAAATAAATATTGGCTCCACCAACACTTACCAGCCATTATTCAGAAGGGAATGGGCGATAATTTACATAGTTGCGTTAATGTATCAGAGACAAATGAACATTTGATTAAAAACCAGCTGTGTTCCTAATCATATTCCCCGGACATGTTCTCAGGACAAAGTAAGCTTAATACCGATTATCACATGAAGGTTTTGAAATCAATGTACATTAAGTCCTACCAGCCATCTCTCTATAAACTTAAGGAGTGGTCAGTGGGCTTAAAAGTAATCAGACTAATATTTTTGTTACCTCTCTTTTTTGTTATGAATTCTTTCATTTTTTATGTAATACTTTATAATGTCTACTTTTATTGCTGTAATAAATAAATATTTATGAATTAAAATTTATTACATAATATTTTATTAATATTTTCTTTTTTATACCCTTCTCATGCCATTAATTTTGGGCGTAGCCATTTTTATTTTGTCGTAATAGAATATAAATAAACAGAAATAAAAAAAAATCATTGTAAAAGTTATTGTTGCGGAGATATCGACCAAATGCAGATAAATGTAACCAGCAACGGAATAGAAAACGCATCAATATTGAAAATTTTATTTTTCATAAAGAAACAAACTGCGTGGCATTAATTTCAATCAGCAATAGATAGATAGATAGATAGATAGATAGATAGATAGATAGATATAAATACCAATGCGTTATAGATTATTGCCTTGTATTTAAACTGTTATGTTCTTCCATCGTGATGTTTCAAAAACATTACTCATCTTCCGATAGATAGATAGATAGATAGATAGATAGATAGATAATGGACATATATAGAAATAATAATAATAATAATAATAATAATAATAATAATAATGCACTAACTGTTGAAACATCGATATCCTGTATGCAAACAACATACTTCCAATTGACCGATAACAGAGACGAAGAATGCTAAGCGAAAGACTATCCTCTGAAATCTTTTCAGCTATACGGTTGAACTCTCTGCCTTCGGGCAGAGAGGAACCCGGACGAGGCTATGCCGAAGGGCAGAGTCTCGTTCGGGGTGTTAGACCGACCCGATCCCGTTTATGCGGGTTCTACGGGGAATTTTTGGCCGAGCCTACGGGCTCGGATGACCCACATTAAACTCGGTCTTGTGCCACATCTACCCTCGTGGGGGCCTAGTAAATACCGACTAACCTCTGTCTACATTCAAGGGCAATGCCTGAACTTCAGTTCCAACCAGCCATGTAGCGTCAAGAGATCTCCTGGTTGCCTACAACACCGGGCAAAACTCCAAGTAGCAACCGAGATACATGACGATCAAAATTAGAAATTTGCTTCAAGGTAACAATTATCCAACAAGCATAAAGTCATCTTCTATAAGCAGAGACGGAAGTTGATGACAATATTAAAACTCCTGCTATGGTTAGTCTACCATAAATAAAGGATATATCTGAAAATATTCAGAGGCACTGCAGCTCAGCTAACATCAGAACAGTATTCAAAAGCAGTTCATCATTACGGAGATCTCTATCTCTATCTCCCGAAGAGAGCATGACCAAGAACTGTGTGTATTTCATCCTATATAGTTATGACAAGGAATCCGGGGCGAGACCATCCGCCCCTAAAAATAATGGTAGATAAACATCGAAAGGTTGTAGTACGGATAAATACGGCTGAGTATATATGGAGGGAAAAGGGCTTTCATCAACAACTATGGAATTAAGTCAAGTAACCATTGGATTGTCCAAATAGACTAGTAAGTGGAAACGTTTGTTAAAACATACGTTATACCTTAGCAATGCATCTATGAGTTCAATATCTGAATCGACTCGTTTGAAAAAGTTATATACTCCGATTCAGTGGAAGAAACGGACAAGTGACGCAAAACAAATCGATTAGGGAATATTAACTCAAAAAACATTAGATAAAAATCTCTGTGAGCCTTTCTTAGTACCGAGAACTTGTCTTGGTTATAGGACCAGCTACACTGATATTTGTCCAACAAATGTTCCGCTATCACCGACCCAGATATATTGACGCAGCTATGTAAATTATCCAAACGTCCTTTCTGAATATTGGTTGGTATATGTTGATTAAGTCTTAATTCTATCCCGTTCTACCCATATAGTAAGTGTCATGATGATATTTACAACGGTAAATTACATAACTAATATGGTAAAATGGCAGAACATCTTTTCGAATTGATTGAACTGTAAAAACAATAGGTGGATATATATAACCAAGTCATGTTTCGGTACTAAAGAAGGCTCATTCGAATTTCTATCTAAAGATCTTAGATACTATATATATTGTTTTTCCAGCCATCCTTTTGTAAACAGGTGTATCTTTTAGGCCTTAATGTTATCAGCTTTTTAGGATTATACGTTTAATATATATAACAGCCTGTTTTGATGGTTTCTCTGTTATTTGCTATGCACAACTTTTCAGTAATCGATAAACCTCTGAACAGGAGAGGAATGAAATCCGATAAAGGTTTTCTTTGTCCTCATTTTTGCTTGTCTAATTACCACTTTACGATTCCTTTAACGCTTTTGTTATTTTTTCCTGTTGTTTGATTTTATTTTTAATATGTACGTTTTTATTGCAATTATTAAATTGTGTACCCCGAGCAAAATATTTAAATAAATGCATAAAACAACCGATCATTTTTCCACGTGGCGAATTCAGAAAATATAAATTCTTCTTTAAACATTTATTTTCTTATGCTTCGATGAAAAGAAGAAAAAAAAACTACGCGCCCAGACAGATGTACATGAGAATAATTTTGAAATATTCGACGTTCCGTGAGCTTTTCATATTCGTCTGTTATTTTTGTTATATATAAACGAATCCTATTTTTCCATTTATAAACCAGTTTCCTGTTTCAAGACTCACCGCTTCCAACTCATTTGTTAACTTTATACAGACCAGTACATTTCCATATGATTAAATTTTATTGCAAATCATGGCAACAAATTTCGTTTGATGCAGAGTTTTGTCTGACATACAATAATATTATTTCTCTTTCTCAAACATCTTTCGTGATGGGGCAACACGATTATTCTCATTTTCTCTCTTTCCGTTTCCTCCCCCTCCTCTCTCTCTCTCTATCTATCTATCTATCTATCTCATATTCTCTTTTTGTTTCTGTAAGTTTCTCCACCTTTCTCTATCAATCATTTTCCTCCTTTCTTTTTTTATTACTCTCAATTCTTTTCATTCTCTCTTTCTTTTAATTTCATCCTTCTCATTCTTTCTTTCTGTTATTTCTTTTCCTTGTCCCCTTTCTCTCCCGTTCTCGTTTTTGCCAATTCTTTTTCTTTCTCTTTTATGCTTTCTTCTTTCCATTCTTTCATTCTGTCAGCTCTTTTCTTGCATTTCTTCTTCCGTTTTCATACACTCCTGCTTTCAGTCCTTTCCATCTCTTTCTTTCTCTCCCTCTCTTTCTATCAGTTTTTCACTTTTCACATTCCCTTTCTCCCTTTTATTAGTCATTTTCTTTATTTCTCTTTCCCTCTCTTCTCTTTCTCACTTTCTGTCACTTCTTGTACACCTCTCTTTCACTCCCTCTCTCTCTCTCTCTCTCTCTTTGATAGTCTTTTTCTCTGTTTCTTATTCGGTTTCTCTCTATATAGCATACCTTTTACCCACTTTATCTTTTCATTTCTCTCTTTTTGTCAGTCATACGCTCTCCTTTCTCTCTTCCAGTTAGTTCTTTCTTTCTTTATGTCAATTCATTTCCATCACTCTTTCTCTTTCTACCAGTTCTTTTCATCCCTTCTCTCTCTCTCTCTCTCTCTCTCTCTCTCTCTCTCTCTCTAAGTTCTTTTTTCTATATATCTATCTCTATGTTTCAGTTTCTCTCTCTCTCTCCCTCCCTCGCCGACTCTCTCAAAATCAACTGATTGATTAATTAATGAAATGATTGTCGGCTTAAAAAAGTTCTTTTAACAATAAAAAAAAATGTGATTCCTGGTGATTTCAACATAATTACGATAAACAAGGTCAGTTACAATTTACTGGCGACATTTTGATTTTCATTGCAATTTCTCTTGATTGTCATTTGCATACTGACCATAAAATATTCTCATTCGATATATTTTATGTGCCTACTTTTTTTAATATAATCTTTCGATGTTTCAATATTCTCGTTATATTTCGCCTATTATACAACAGTCTCTCTTTCGATACTTTCAGGTGAATAAAGACAAATTGGAACAGGTCGAAAGTCGTTCATCTTAAAACTTCTTTCCAGTCAACCTGATCATGTCGATAAATAATTTGTAATTCACGTTCTACAATGCCTTATACAATGTTATATACAATGCGTTCTACAATGCCATATAAAATGCTATATATAATGCCATGCACAATGCCCTATACAATGCCCTATAAAATACGTTCTACAATGCCTTATACAATACGTTCTACTGAGCCATATACAATATTTTCTATGCCATATAAAATTCCATATACAATGCCATGTACAATGCCATATACAATACGTTCTGCAATGCCATACACAGTGCTATATACAATGCCATGTACAATGCCATATACAATACGTTCTACAATGCCTTATACAATGCCATATAGGGGGATCCAACAGTAAGTACGATTGATTATAAACAGCCGTTTATTTTACGCCACAAATAATTATTTTAAAACATCATCTCACTTCTAATATATTCATTTAATGCCAAATATTGATAACGTAGATCGAAGATTAGCCAATGAAAATTTCAAATAAAACTCAGCTGACAACTGTGTATCAGTCTACAGACACTGATCCATATTTTTTAGTTAACAGCATCTATCCGAGTACGCTTATCTGCTAGCTAATCCCTGTTGCAGACGCCTGCTCTCACACATTTGCGTTTGTTTCACATTCACAAAGCCAATCTCTGCTTTAAGGAAGAGCACATATAATCTGGCAGATTTAGTACTTTGAACAAATCCAGTGCACTCAAACCCTCTGTCATGATGACTTGTAACTTCATGCCGGCACAACAATTTCGATCCAATTTCACTCACAATCCATGGTATGATTTCAAGTACTTCTTCATGTTCACGCAGATCGGCATCGTCTCCCCAGGTTGATATTATCAAGACAAATCGACCGTAGTGTAATTCGAACGTTAACATTCTAACTACTTGGCCACACGCCACGCCAAGTACATATATATATATATATATATATATATATATATATATATATATATATATATATACAGAAAATGTATACAAACTTCAGGAAAGCAAGTTCTCCTGATTTAACACCTACAGACTTTTACCTATGAGGAACCCTAAAGGATGTTGTGTATCGCAGGAAACTGACTACATTGGCGGCCCTTACGCAGGAAATTGAAAATGCCTGTGCTGCATTCCCTCTGGACACGCTGGTCAACATTACCCAAGAAGTAGGTTGCTGTATTAATAAATGTCTGGAAGTTAAAGGCCACCATTTTGAGGATCACTTGTGATTGTAGACTTCAAAGCTAACTTGTATTAATCTCATGATGTCTGAATAAATTTAGCATTACAATATCTATACAAGTTCTTCCTTTCCTGAAGTGTATATACATTTTAGGGGTGGACTCTCTATAATATATATATATATATATATATGTGTGTGTGTGTGTGTGTGTGTGTGTGTGTGTGTGTGTGTGTGTGCAAATAAATTGAAAAATATGAAAGAACCGTTAAGTTAATAATCCGAAGTTCTTTAGTATTTTTGTTTTTATTTAAAAAAAAAAAGAAAACAGTGCTCGATACACAAGTAGAGCCTATATTATAATTATTTTTTTTTAAAATATGATGCCATCCCTACACAGGAATTACCATGTTTCAAAAACAGAAGCTAAAAACTTCCAATTCAATTAAAGAAATTAAATTAAAGTACCTAGTTCTGTTTCATCCTCAAGCGAATTTTGGAATAAATAATTTTGAAATTTACGGAGCTTTATAAACATATACATTCGTAATATTAGTTTCTATGGATATGGAGAAAACCAACCATTTTAATAAGAGGCGGTAGGGTATTCATTTTCACTGACAACTATTGTATCAACATATTAGTTGCTTTCGAAAAGAAGTTAAGTCAAGTTAGGGCCGGGGTGCCTTTTTTTTCAAACGAATGATGACATCCGTTCAATGCATATCGTCTGTTTTTTTTAACGACAGAAAGTTTTTGACACTTTTGTTACGCCATTAAATTTGTATAAAGATTTTTTTCCTAAAAAAGGGTTGTTTGTATATGAATATGTCGTATTGAACTACAATTTGTTTTTTTTTGTTGACGACTTTTTTTAGCTTATGATTGGGTTAAGTTTTTAAATCTATTGTTTTAATTGAACTTGTTTATAGATTTTCAAATTTAAAATTTTTTAAGCTAATTATTTAAGGCGAATATTTGTTGGTGTCAACAAAAAAAAACGTTATCTCGTGTCTTTGATTTAATAAATTTTCATTTTTTAGAAACTTAATGATGTGTAGTTTTTCATGTAGACATAAAGGGCATGGGTCATCCCAGGTTTTACAAATTTTTGTTCTATTTATTATTTTCCATTTTACTTTTGGTGTTTTATTCGTTTTTTGTTTTTTTTAATCTAAAAATATTTAGATAGGTGTTGTGGTACGATCCACCTAATTTACATAGTGGAGTACCGACCATATAAATATGGTTGGTACCGGGAAGACGGGGGAGGAAGAAGAGATCCAATCCAGAGACTCTGTCCGACTGCGACTAAGTCAACCCATTCTACAGGAACGGTCTTCCCAAGAATATACCAAAACTATCTGTAAATATTGTGTACACTTTCTTGTTTCAATACATTTTGTTTAAGTACATTTTGTGTTGTATTATTATTATTCCATGCTTTATTCAAGTTTCAACAATAGGGATGTCTGATTTCTATTTCTAATATTATTGAAAGACCTTTTTTTGTCTCCACCTTATTTTAAATTCATTCTTCGTGGATCCTATATATATCTTTTCAATGTTTGGATTCTCAATGGATGAGATTGTGCATTAGTATACCACAGATTCTATGCGGCATTTATTATCCAGCGGGCAATTTTCAGGTTTTCTAGAATCACATAATTTTTCATTATTTTTGTCTAATTTTAATTTAGGGTTGTTATTTATTTATTTTATTTCCAAATGCAGACAAATTCCTATTACGCTACCTACTACCAAACTATGAGCATAAAGATTAAATAAATTTCATTGCTTAAATATAATAAACTTTATTACCAATATAATTTAGAACCAAAGAAACACACACGAAAGAAAAATATACAAAACTAGGAATTCAATGAATAAAATAAATGAATATATCCAAATGTCATGACTATAATTTTTTTTTAATCGGTATCACCCCATGCAAGGTAGTAAAGCCACTAAAACAAAAGGATAAGGGGTTACAGAGTGTGGAAGAATTAGGAACAGAAACATTAATAATAAGCGGGAAGAGAAAAGTGTAATCAGGAGTACAGTAGATAGAGATTGGCATTGCATTTAAATTTTTGCAGATTAAAGTTAGTTGGCAAGCATACAGACGAGAAGTGCGAGAAAATAATCATAACATATAACTTACGGTTATATCTCGCCAACTCAACTGTAAATTGATGAGGCCTAACCGCCAGTTTAGTACTGCGTTTAAATCCATAGAATCTAGATACCATAACGAAGAGCTCATCCGAACAATGGAACTATTTATAGAAAAGACACAGAAAGTCATCCTTACGGCGGTGGGAAAGTGAATGAAGCTGAGCCGCCAGATCAGGACCAGTAATATTGCTGTTTCTTCTTTGGATTTTATCAAGGGTAAATAACAGGGTCACCGGATCATATGTGGTAGCAATATTCTAAGCAACAGGCGTAAGAATTAGTACGAATATACCTCAGTGACGAGTATATATATATATATATATATATATATATATATATATATATATATATAGAGAGAGAGAGAGAGAGAGAGAGAGAGGGGGGGAGACTTAGTGGCAAGAAAAAGAGCGCGAAAGAAAACTTTGTAGAATTAACAAAAAATCAACGGAAGAAGAAAAATATCGGTGACAGTAATAATCGTTTAATTCATGAACTGCGATGATCGCCATTTTGTAATGGTAGAAAGCATGTTAAAAAACAGTTAGTTAAAGTTATCAATTATTTCAAAGAAGGCTCAACAGAATATTTGACATTTGGCAAAAATATTTGGAACGATAAACAAATACAGACAGGTCAGTTAAGAAAGAAAGAAAGAAAGAAAGAAAGAAAGAAAGAAAGAAAGAAAGAAAGAAAGAAAAGAAAAAGAAAAGAAAAACGAATGATTAAACAGTAGTCTTATTGTCATATTGGAAGAAAATGAGTAACTACCGGCCCCGAGATTTGAGCGTGACACTCTGGACTTATGAATATATGTTTTCTGCCAGGAGCGATGTCAGGCCACTGACTGGGTGATTATTGAGTGACTATTGAGTGGGACTATCCAGTCGAATTAGTGTAAATTATTGTGCGTCGAGGATTTGGGTTTTGATGTAAGATTTTCCGGATGTTAAGCACAAGGTATTCACTGAAATGGTTAATTAACTTTGGTTGACTTTTACTTCTTTGTTCTTGCTAAGTATTTATTTCGGTTGTAATTACTGTTTTATTTAACATTGAAGTCTTGAGTTATACTGAATTATTAACGGCCACCTTAAGTCACAAAACTTATATATTTCTTTTTCCATTAACATTGTAATGAATTGATAACGCTCAATAAAGAGACAAAAAGCGGAATTGAAGGACTAGAAGATCAAGAATCGATAAAAGATTTAGCGCTAAAATTAAACAAATAGATCGATAACCAACACCAATATGTCTGAAAAAAGCCAAAAGGTACAACTAAAATAAGGACACTCGTCCAAACAAAAACTAGTAAAATAACCACGAGGTCTTGCTAAAATTCAAGCTCCAAAATCTCACCTCTCTCATGTCTTCCACATTCAACTCAAATTCACACTATCCACGATAAGATAGTATTCACAAACTAATTCAATAGTTTTCAAAGTATGTGCTCGTTTACTAAAACCTCTTGTGGTTTAATTAATTATAAAAAAATATTTCAGAAGCTGAAAAGACTTTTCTTAGCAGATCTAGGCGTCGTCTTTAATTGTGCTATCTGCTGAAAAGAAATCGTTAATGTTTGATAAAACAAGTCTGCTACCATGCAAATATTAAAAGTAAGAAGTAATAGTATGAGGAAATGGAAAAAAATTATTATCGAAAAAGAAAAAGGTGTTGTAAACCTTCTCAATAGTTTTTCGATCACCACTTATCAAAGAGGATCGTTGATAAATTTAAAATATCACCACCGTTTTTTTTTGTCTCCGATACTTCGTTTAATACTTAAATGTTGTATCGTACCAATATATTATTTAAAACTAGAAGATTTGATACTGTTTGGATCATATTTGTTGGGCAATCATATATTTTTATATTGTTCTGTCGATCAATCAAGAAAAAGATAATTGATCCAAATTAAATAAGTATCATTCAATATGATAGCTATCAACGCCTCCGCCATAACGACAGTGTGAAAAAGGAGGAGTATTAAAAAAATGAAATAGCTCCTTTTTAATCATTTCACTCCAAGCAAGGCAATAAAGCCACTATAACGCAAGGGGGTTAATAAGTGTAATAGAATATGAGAAAAATTATTAAGGAGGGAGAACAATAAAAGAACGGAAGTTAAGAAAACAGAAGATAACGAATGACATTGCAGTTACATTTTTGAAGATCAAAGTTGACTGGGTAGCAAGAGGCTGGAAGACAGTCCTATAAGCGACAAAATAAACTGTTAGCATAGAAATTACGGTTACATCTAGCGATTTAAACTATAAAATGATGGAGACCTTGCCGCAAATCTAGTACTGCGCTTAAATCCATAAAGTTTAAATACCATACAAGAAAGTTCATCCGATCATTTACGAAATGTGAAGAAGCAAAGGAGGAATGAACTCACTAAAATAGTAAAAAAGCTGACGAAAATAGCTTATTAATATCTCATCGACAGCGAGATTCACGATTCTCCTAATTTATATTATGTATTGTTTTTTGTTTTGTTAATCATTTCACCCCAAGCAAGGTAATAAAGCTACTAAGGTGCAAGGGGGAGGAGGCTGAGCGTGATAGAAAAAGAATAACATTATTAGGGAGAGAGAGAACAAGAAAAGAAAAGAAATTAAGAAGACAAAAAATAACGACTGACATTGTATTTTTTGAAGATCAAAGTTGACTGGAAAGCAAGAAACCGGAAAAGAGTTCCACAACCAAGCAACTGTTAGCGTAGAACGGTTACAAGCTACATCAAGTGTAAAATGATGAAACCTAACTGACAATCTAGTACTATACTTATATTTGTAAAGTTAAGTACCAAAGAGGAAGGCTCATCAGAACAATTACCATGAAAATATTTGAAGGAAAAGTCATAGTGAACCTAGGTTACGGCGATGGGAATATGACTGAAGCCGTGATGCCAGATCAGGATCGATAACATTGCAGATTCTTCTTTGGATTTTATCAAGAATCTCTAAATACGTAGCAAAAGCACCAGACCAGATGTGACAGCAATATTTAATGCATAGACGAATGGTAGACTTATAAATATGCAAGATAGATTCTGGCGAAAAGATTATCTAGCAAGACACAATGAACCAACTTTCCTAGCTGCAGATTTAGCAACTGATTCAATATAATCTTTCCACTTCATGACAGCAGAAAACGTTAGGCCGAGAAGGTGTAATGAGTCACTCTCCTGCAGGTTTGCATCATCCATGATTATGAGAAGCAAAAAAATGTTTTAAGACAATTTAAAAAGAGCTATTTTGTTATGTAAGTGTTAAGATTAACAAGCCATTCCTTGTCCCATTTAACGACAGATTGTAAATCATTTTTGAGATCAGCTGCCAATTTGACCTTATCGAACCGATGAGGCTTACTATTAAGACAGGAGTAAATAGTTGTGTCATCAGAATAGATATCGAGTTGAGAACTGATGTCATCAGAGAACTCATTGATGATTAGGAACAACATAGGTCTAAGGTTAGAGCACTGGGGAACATATGCTGTTCAAGACAACTTTCATTTTGCGATTTGATAAGAAAGATTGAATCAAATCAAAAATTCATACAGAAATAACCCTAACCATTCAAAAAGACCAACATGCCAAACTCATGATTTGTTGGAATCCAGTTTAGGGATGATAACAGAAACCACGGACAGAGTTATATTAACTCCAGATGAGTTAAGAGTGGAATTGGAAGAGAATTTACGAGCAAAGCATTCTGTTTTATAAGCAGATTTTAACACCTCAAATTAAAAGAGAGAAGGGATAGAAGATTTGCTCTTATTTAAAACACAATTCCAGAGCCGCCAGTAGTCACGTGAACCAAACCTGTTAGAAGCTATACGGTGCCTCATGCTGTCAACGAACAAAAATTTAGCCTCTTTGATTGACACGTTGACAATTATTGCAAGCAGACACAAAGACACGCTTGTTGTGATCAGAACAATCACGATGGCATCAACGGTAAAAGTGATTACTATTGGCTATAGCGACGGAGCAGGCAGGTATGAACCAACGAGAAGATTGAGATTTCACCTGGTATTTCTAAGAAGAAACAAATGCATCGATGTTACAATTCTCAATAGGATGTCTCAACTTGGTGATATCTAATTTATTGAATTGATGTGTATACCAGATGATCTTCTTGCTTCTATTTTTCTTCCTAGAACAATTACAATATTCTACAAACTTAATTTCAGATCTGTATTGTATCCGCTATCATTAAGAACTTTATTATAGACAGTTTTATGTTTATCGAACACATGTGTGTTAGAGGAGTGTTGGTTAATGCGTGAATTCCACAATGAATCTCCAACTGCAGACTAACATACAGTCTTTACTACTGTATTTATTACCAACAGAACTGTTTTCTACAAAAACTTCTCTTTTTCACAGGAGATATAAGTGTATGAATGTCACTAGAAGAGAGGAAGATGATTACACTACTTATGCAAGTATTGTAAACAAGCATTGCGACGACTTTAAACTGGAGGAATTATCATCAGATAATTTTAAATGTTTAATATTTGTGCAAGGGCTGGTTTTAGGTAAAGACGCTGAGATCAGGCGTCGTGTTTTAAATAAACTCGAAAATGAGCCGAATTTAAAACTACAAAGCTTAGCGGAAGACTGTGGACGGTTTGTTGCGTTGAAACAGGACAGTCGTGACATAGAGGAAAGCGGAGTGTCGCACATTAAAAAGGTCCATCAGAAGAAAAAATTAACTTCAAAAAATAACCAGAGGAAAAAACAGGGAAAAGATCCACCTGGACCGTGTTGGAGGTGTGGAGATAAACACTGGTACAATGAGTGTCCCTACAAATTCAAACAATGTGACAACTGCTACCAGAAGGGGCATAAGGCATCACATTGTAGGAAAAAATCTGGTAGAATGAAGACATCCATTAAACTAACGAAAATTGAACCTGAGGAACGAAATATCCGGAAATTTGTACAGGTCAAAATGTTTAAAAAGAAAGTAAGACTACAGCTTGATAGTGGGTCTGATATTTCCATCATTAATAGACAGACATGGAAGATGCTTGGGAGACCCACTATGATTAAATCACATAAAACGGCGAGAAGCGTCAGTGGTGAAAAAATCACCTTCGAAGGAGAATTATTGACGAATATTTCTTTTCAGAATAAGACCGAAAAAGCGAAAATTTTTGTCATGCGAAAATCAAATAACCTCTTTGGAACTGATCTGTTCGAAAATTTAGACTATGGGATCTGCCTTTAAGCTCTTTTTGTCAAAAAGTTGAGGATGCGAATATGGAGGCAGAAAAACTTAAGAGGGAGTTAAAAGAGAATTTTCCAGACGTATTTACAGGCGGTCTTGAAGGTGTACAAAAGCGGTAGCAAAATTTGAAGTCAAAGAAAATGAACAGCCAGTGTTCAAAAAGAAAAGAAAGGTTCCATACGCCGCTATAGAACAAATAGACGGTGAATTAGAAAGACTCGAAAACATGGGTGTCCTCGAAAAAATTGATCACAGTGAGTGGGCTACGCCAACAGTTTACATTAAAAAGAAAAGCAAGGAGATTAGGGTTTGTCCCGATTTCTCAACAGGTTTAAACAATGCATTAAAGGATCACCATTATCCCCTTCCAAGCCCTGAAGAAATATTCGCGAAACTGAGTGGAGGGAAATATTTTTCTAAAATCGACCTCAGTGACGCGTATTTACAAATCCCAGTCGATCAGGAGTGTTCAAAGCTGCTATGCATCAATACCCATAAGGGATTATACAAGTTTAACAGACTTCCTTTTGGGGTCAAAGTCGCCCCTGCGATTTTTCAGCAAACAATGGACATGATGTTAAGTGGGCTGGACTTCGCAGTAGGGTACCTGGACGATGTGTTAATGAACAGCGCTAGCAAAGAACAACACAAAGCTCATGTAAACCAAGTATTCAAAAGGATCCAGGATTATGGATTTAAACTGAAACAGGAAAAATGTACCTTTTTCATGGAAAAAATAAAATACTTGGGGCAAATTATCGATAAACATGGAAGAAGGCCGGATCCAGATAGATCGAGTGCAATAAGGGACATGTCTGCTCAAGAAAATATTGCGTCTCTACAAAGTTTCTTAGAGTTGGCGAATTATTACAATGTATTCGTGCCAAATAAACTAAGATCACCCTTAAATGAATTGTTAAGGAAGGACCAAAAATGGGTCTGGACGCAAGAGTGCGAAGAAGCATTTCAGGAAATTAAAGATATATTAACGTCTGACTTGTTTCTGGCACATTATAATCCCAAGCGTGATATTATAGTTGCAAACGATGCCAGTGCCTATGGCATAGGAGCGTGCATACTACACAAAATGGGTGATGGAAAAATAAAACCCATAGCCCATGCATCACTTTTACCAGCCGAAAAGAACTACTCGCAAATTGAGAAAGAGGCGCTAAGCATTATATTCGCAGTAAAGAAATTTCATCGTTTCTTGCACGGTAGACAATTTCTGTTACAAACAGATCACAAACCTTTACTAACGATTTTTGGATCGAAAAAGGGACTACCATAACATACGATGAATAGACTCCAAAGATGGGGTACCATTCTTCTGAATTATAATTTTCAAATGGAGTATGTACCATCTAAAAAACTTGGTCGTGCAGATGGCTTATCAAGGTTAATACCTAAGCACACAGAACCATTGGAGGATATGGTAATAGCAGCCATTCAAGCGGAAGTTGAAGTAAAAAATACTTTATGTGACACGATAAGAGAACTTCCAGTAATGCTTGATGAGATTAAGAGTAAGGCAGAGGTGGACGAATTTATTATAAGCACGAAAGAAAAAATCAACAGTAACCAGCTGCATGAGGAAATTTATTCAATTTGTGATAACGTCCTGTTATATAGCGACAGGGTTGTAATTCCTACGACATTACAGAAAAGAATGCTCAAGGAATTCCATGTAGGACATCCAGGCATATCAAGAATGAAAAGCCTTATGCGCTCTTTCGTTTTCTGGCCAAACATGGATAAGGATATAGAAGAAAAAGTCGGGGAGTGTAGAGGATGCGCATTAGCTATGAAAGCCCCTCCGACTCAATTCGGATCGTGCGCAAAACCGGACCGACCTTGGTCGAGAATTCACTTGGATTTTGCTGGACCGTTAGATGGTTTCTAATATCTCATTGTTATAGACAGTCTATCTAAGTGGCCGGAAGTACTGAAATGCAAGAATCCCACATCCGAGGCAGCTATTAACTTCCTGTATGAACTATTTGCTAGGTTTGGAGTTGTAGACTGCATTGTCACAGACAATGGAACGCAATTCACGTCTACTGAATTTAAACATCTCTGCGAGGATTATCTAATCGAGCATATAACCATTCCACCATACCATCCAAGAAGCAATGGGCAAGCGGAGAGATTCGTGGATACGTTCAAGAGAGCCCTGAGAAAGGCTAGTGGATCACCGACGGATAAGTCAATCCAACAGTTCTTACAAGTTTACAGGGTCACCCGAATGCAAACATCGAAACGTCGAAGACACCTGCTGAGGTCATGTTCGGACGCAAGGTTAGATCAATTTTCCACAAGTTGTTACCAAACCAGGATAGGCCAAACCTCAAAAACCAATAACAAAAAAACGGTATAAAGTTGGCGAAAGAGTTTTCTACAAGATGCATAGAAATAATAGGACCTTTTGGGAGTCCGGCACTATTGAGAAACAAATAGGCAACATGGTCTATATGATTAAGGGACCAGATTTCGTGCACAAACGTCACACTAACCAAATCCAGAAAAGATACTCGAACAGTGAGGTGACCAGATCGCCCGAGGAGGACATCATGGACACAGTGTTTGATACTTTTCAGGTGCCCATACCAGAGACAGCTCCTGAGAATAGGAGGTCAGGAAGAAAACGGAAATCAACGGAGTTGATTAAAGTGAACCCAAAACAAAAACGTTATTAATTCCCAGACGGGATATTTTCAAAGGGGAGTGTTGCACCAGCCTCTAACACAAGGGAATTACACCGGTTCTCACTATATATAGTGCCAGTAATACACACCCGGTGTAAGCAGCGACAGTACTACAACTGCCTAGCTGAGTAGTACCCGTTTCCTACCTTTGTATCTGTGATGTTAAATACACTTGTTCTTTAAACCAACTTCGACTTGATTTTCTTATTTTTACTATTGTGCCACGACACAACAATAAACGTAAAACTGTCTATAATAAAGTTCTTAATGATAGCGAATATAGATCTTCTGAAATTAAGTTTGTAGAATATTGTAGTTTTCTAGGAAGAAGAATAAAAGCAGGAAGATCATCTGGTATACACCTCCATTCAATAAATTAGTTAGTACCAAGTTGAGACACAAGTTTTTAAACTTAATTGATAAACATTTTCCTAAAAGTAATCCATTAAGTCAAATTTTCAATCGAAATACCCTAAAAATTAGCTATGGTTGTACTAACAATCTGGAAAATTAATAAATTGCACAACAATAAAATTCTAAAAGTTTATAACAATAATAAATGTAATGCAGGTATCAATTCTAATATATCCCGTGTAAATAACCTATGTAATTGTAGGAGTCCTGACCAATATCCATTATCTAACAAATGCTTAATGCTTAATTGTTTATATGTGTTCTATTTCAGCAATTGAAGATACCGGAAATATTAGGCTGAATATTGGTAGCAATAAGAATGCTTTTAAAAAACGGTACTATAACCATCTATCTTCTTTTACTAATGTTAACAAACGCAACATGACTTCACTTTCTAAGTATTTTTGGAAATTGAAAGAAGAAAGCAAGACACCTATAGTTAAATGGAAGATCCTCAAACAAACCAGAACTTATAGATCTTTATATGAACCTTGCTTTTTATGTCTACAGTAGAAAATGTGTATAATTAAACTTTTGAACAGTGGTCAATTGTTAAATCAAAGATTTGAAACTACCGTGAATTGTAGGCACATTAAGGATTTAACCTTACAATCTTGCTAAACATTTTAACTTAATAATCACTTTTCTTATGTTATTTTACCTTCATATAAACATTTTAATGTTATCCTTACTGATTTATCCTAAATTAAGGCCCTAAATAGATTCATACTCGTATATTACTGGAAATAATGTTTGTTGTAGATAGGTTTATACCTATATTACGATTTATAAGGTTTGATAATAATTTTAAATTTATTCTAAAATTTATGTTTTATTTATGTTTTAAATTTTAATGTAATGTTTTCTGTAGTTAATTTGTTATTTTGTATGCCTAATGTTTTTACTTCTTAAAGTGCCTTTTATTTACATACTATGTTTAATTTTGTTAAATCATATTTGGGTTTCCTTTCAAAAACGCCAAACAAACTTTAATTGTTGCAACCATATCCGGTAAAATTTGAATCTTTCTATCTCAGTGTTAACGTTTTTTCATTGGCTGAATTGTTATCAACAACTACTATTGTCTTCCTTTCTTCTTTCTCTTTTTCTTTTTCTTTTCCTTTTTGTATTACTTAATTTTGATATATTACTCGTCTTCGTTTTTTTTTTCTTCTTTTCTTTTTCTTCCTTTTCTTTGAAGAAGGGATGATTTTTTTAAATAGATTTTTTATGTTTTTTTCTTAACTTTTATATTACGGTTTCTTCTTTCTTTTTCCTTTTATTGATTTCTTACCCTCTTCTTTTTTCTGCTTTAACATGCATATAATTTTTTCTTTTCATTTTATGGATTTTTTTATATATTTCCTTCTTTTCCTTTTATGTTAATTCTTCTCATGTCTTCTTAAATTTTTAAATAATGTAAAAAGAATTGATGTTTCATAAGTAGCATTTTTAAATTAAATCGTTTATAACCATCTTTGTTCACCACCTGATTAGATGCTTAGGTTTAAGCATCGAAACAAATATGCATCTTTGTAGTGATTACTTGTTTGTTCTTATGCAACAACTTATAATATATATATATATATATATATATATATTGTTGAACATAAGCTATTTCATAATATATATATATATATATATTATGAAATATATTAAGTCCAACAATTTTAATATATTTTCTGTCTATGCGTTATTTTAATAGATACAATTTATTTAAGTAAATGCTCTTTTTTTAATTAAACAGTATTAATTTCATTTACCGACCTGGATGTTCGATAAATTTCGTGGAAAATATGCGTTCTCCCAACAGGAATCAAGCCGTCAAAGATTTGTTGTTCAAAAACTTTAATTTGGATTTTGCTAACCAGATGCTTCTCTATAGTTGAGTGCTATAGCACGTCATATCATTTGTCAATGAAATAAGCAACCAAAATTAATACCTCATATGTCAATGAAATAAGCAACCCAAATTAATACCTCATATGTTAATGAAAAAAGCCACCAAAATTATTACCTCATATGTCAATGAAAAATACAATGCGAAACTTTCTAGAATCAATAATATTTATTCTGAAAATTGTCCAAAAACCGAAAGGTAGAGGGTTACTGATAAACTAAGTACAAGGAATGTATAAAATGAATAAAAGAATTGATGATAAAGAGTGAAAATTATGAGGATAAAGACAATAAGTTGACATTTGACTTGAAGAGGTTAAGTTTGTAGTGTTCAAGAAAGTATTCACGCGGGAGTATGTTCCACAAAATCGCATTTCTTGGGGAAAGTTGTCTCGGTAGAACTTTCTCCTTACATTTGGAATAGGAGAAATGGGGAGGATTCAACTCTGTAGAAATGGCATGGCGTATTCTAGCTGTAAGGGTCTGAATTAACTGAACCAAAGAATGAAGCTCATCTTAACATTTGTCATGGAAATAGCGACAAAATAGCGACAAAACTTGCGACATTGCGTCTGTTGGGGAAGAGTGTGTAAACGATTTAATTTATGATAAGCAAGAAAGTTCTAAGTGTTTCCCATAGAGAAAAGTCACAGCAAAAGGAATCATTTGTCATGAAAATAGCGATAAAGTAGCGACTGGCTTGTAACTTTGCGACTGTGGGAAAGAGGCTGTTGAGTGTGAAATAACTCATCCGCTACAAGATCGCGTAAACGATTTTGAACACTTATCAAGGATGGAAATTGAAGATTGATCAGCTATAGCCCAGATATGGCAACAATACATTTTTTATCTAACCTGTAAGGATAAAGTATAGCAGGAGTCAGGTACTTGCTAGAGCGGTAAAATGAATTTTTCCCAAGTATCTTTAGCAATGAATTGTATATATGAGTTCCACTTGAGGTCTAGAGTAAACTTGAGTCTCAATAGATGTCCAAATCATACAGTTACATTGAGAGAACACCCGATCATCCTAGATAGAGAAAACTCGGTCTGATCGGCGATGATAAACTATACTCGCTTGGTTTTAGAGGAAATGAAAGCTAAATACCAGTTCTTTCGTATCTGAGTAAATGTTCTGTGTCATAGGATTTAAATGACTTAAGATCGAAGCATTTATGATAGAGATGTGATTAACTTATTAGCTAAGAAGCTGCTGAGAATGTGGTCTATCTTAGACTGCTTAAAGAATTGGGTTTCATGTCACACTTGGCCTATACCAACAAGTTATTAAAAATTTGCATTTCTACCGATGAATATAAAGAATTTTGTGAACTTTATCGAATATAACAGGCACCTGAAGAAATCTGGTGAGTATAATAGTCGAAACATTGCAACTAAAACAATTAAGATAAAGACAATATATCTAATAAATCAGTGTATAATTATTGTTTTACAATTCAAGAACCGCAGAAAACATTTGTTGTTTGGTTATTGTTAGAAAACAGCACAAAACAGAAATCTTTATAACAGCGTTAAAACAGTCACCCAAACAAGTGAGAGATTATTAATTTGTTATAGATAACGACTAGCAGCATGGCCCGGTATTGCCCGTGCTTGATTCAAAAATCATACGACTCATACAGCAATCGTTATCACTTGACTTAAAATATTTTTGCCCTTCCTTGCCTTTAAAGGGGTGCCCTTTGCCGTGCTGATGTTGCTACATGCCTTACTTCTTGCCTATCTCACATTGTGAATTTTTTCTAAGCTCTATACTAAACATTAAATCTGTTACGAAAAAAGAACTAAACAAAATGAACACAAAACAGGACTCGTAACTGGAAAAACCGAATGAAAAAAGAATGTTAACAACAAATACTTTTTCACACCCAACCCAGTTCTGCGGAATCAGAATCAACGTTGAGTTTAAGCAAGCGAATGAGCCAATTGGAGTAAAGTGCCATGCAGATTTAAATTTTTCCCACTTGTGACGAATGCGCTATCGATTTTTTTGCATGCTTGCATGCTAGCATGCTAGTTAACATTCGTGTCAGTCAGCTGTTGGCTCTTACGGTGGCCAATAGAATCTTCCTGCCTATTCGTGGCAGCCAGCTATAGGCTCTCACTCTGGCCAGTAGAAAATGGCCGCAAACTACATGAAAACTGCTGTAGAAGCATGAAAAAATCGATTATTTCCACTATCGATGGGAGTTGGGAAATGCAAAGTCGGTCTTGGCTTTCCCACTAACTTGGAGCATGTGCATGTAAATTTTGGAGCAAATCTGTCGAAAATTGTGGCCGTGCATTCACACACACACACACACACACACACACACACACACACGCACACACACACATCCTGCCTTTTATAGATAGAGATAATATTAATTTATTATAGATATAGATTATTAATTTAGATGGTGGGCATATTTTCCTGGTGTTGTTCGATTTTTATTAAGTGCTTCGTAAGGCCAGCTCAGAATCAGTGTTAGGTGAGCGTTACATCATCTGATGGTAATACAACTCTTCCCGTGTGAAATTCATTTAAAGTTCCCGAATATGAAAATATCCCGAGGAGGACCCAAACCAAAACAAACAAATAAAAAATAAACATATTATTCTTAATAATTGTATAATAATAACAATCGCATGTGTAAATTTTCAGATGGAAAAAATTGAAATTTTAGAGGAAGTTAGTGAAGAAAAAAGCTGGGATGCATTGACGATTATTTTTTATTATCGACACAGTAAATAGAAGAACGAATGATAAGAAAAAATAAAACAAAAAATCGTCATAACAAATTCAAAAGCAAGTAATAGACAGAGGGCAACATTTTTCCTATGTCTTCGATTTCCATTAAATGCTTTTTAAGGCCAGCTGAAAATCCCTCTAAGAATGACATTACAAATTGAAATATTTATAAATGCACTTCAATTTCTTTTTGTTTTGTTTGATTTGGACAACAAAGGACAAAACAAAGTTAGTTTCGATATTATTTTGTTTCGATTCAATAAACTAAAACAATGCCAATAGACAAACATACGATTATGATTCTAGTTTTACCAAAAAATAATTTTACTCACCAATTGTCGAAACAATTGTGATGGAGAATAAAATAGCTCCAGGCAATGACCAAGAGAAGGCCGTTCCATTTTCTTTTCCTATCAATTCGCATACGTCACCAGTGTAACCAATACTGACGCAGCTGTCCCGGAACATTTGCAAAATGCTCAGCGTCTCATTCGGCGTCATTTGATTGATATCCCGAAATTTATCGAGAGTTTTCTTTTCAATGGAATCGTATTCCTTTCGCGAATCTTTACAGATTTGAATTTCATTATCTTTCTCTAGATGTTCGAAAACGAATCCGCCAGCTATGCAGTATAAAATTACCATGATACACATGCCAACATGTGAACAAAGAAATTTTGAGACCGATTTCCAGCAAGATGCTGGTCTGCCATTGTCAGTTGACATTGTTTTTTTGTTGTTTTTTTTACTTTCTCCAGTAGTTTATATCAATCATGTGATATCTTACCTTATTTTGATTGGTTTGTTATTTCTTTTAAAAAAAAATAGTTTTTCTTTGACTTAAGAATCCTACTCTACTTATAATAGTCACTTCTTACTGTCTTTTTCCTTTGTGAATAACAGGTAAATGATTATTTACTTTTTGATAATCGGTAAACATCTCTCAAAAATAATTTTAATTTTTTAAGTATTAGCTATTTCTCTCATTTTCTTCAATGACTGACTACATTTTTGCCAGTTTTTTTATTCCTTGTTGAATATTTTATAAATTTGTGGCTTTTGTTTGTGTGTGTTAACTGACTGTTTGCCGTGTTTTATTAACAATAATTTGTTATAAATTACAATTATTTCCATGCAGGTAACTGATATTTCCATCCAGGTTGGGTATGTTTTGAAATAAAGAAAAATCAGTCACAATTAAAATTTAATGAATGGTTCTTTTCTTTAGGAAAATTCTTTGTTCGGTTTCTTTCTGAGAATATTTTATTTTATTTTATATTTGTTAAATCACCGGAAAATGTTTTTTTTTTCTTTTCACGACCTGTTATTCGTATTATCATAATTGTGACAATAAACTAACCAAATTCTTATTGCTTGGTATCTTTGGTTGTACCTGCGGAGGAAACAAAAATTATATATTAGTAAATTATGGAAAACCAATATTAGATCATCATCATCATCATCATTATTATTATTATTATTATTATTATTATTATTATTACACCAGTTAAGAAAAGAGCGCGATCTAAGAAAATATAAAAAAAAGAAAAAAACAATGTTTAACAATGTTAAACAATATTTCAACAGAATGTCTGTTTTCTTCGAGTTATATTTAAAAAAAAAAAATTTTCAAGCATAAAAATATAAAAATTATAAGTCTTTGTACAAATGTTGTTTGTCTTGTAATGAAAAAACGATTCATTACAAGTACAGCCTATTTTTCATTACAAGACAAACAACATTTGTACAAAGACTTATAATTTTTTGTAGATTTATATATCTTCATACTTGAAAAAAATTGTTTAAATATAACGTGAAGAAGACAAACATTCTGTGGAAATATTTTTTAACATTTTTTTTCTTTTCTTTATCTTTTCTTAAATCGTGCTCTTCGCTTACCTATTAAAAAATATTGAAAGAGTTACGTCAATTATTTTGTTTATTATTATTATTATTATTATTATTATTATTATTATTATTATTATTTAGGTAAATTTCATGAAAAAAAATTTAAAAGAAAGATATTTTAAAAACATTTCAGTACTGCCACAAGCTTGGGATAATCTACGAGACTAGGTGTCGCTCATTGATCCTCATCACCAACATCATCACTAACATCATCATCATCATCGTTTGTGTGATGTCGCTTCAGAACGGATGCTATCATAACTCTGCGTAACTTCCTATTTATTTCTATCTCTAAGCAGCGTTTGATTCTTAACCATTCATTCCTTGTCCCTCTACTGACATTCACTCACACAAAATACCTTTAGGTAAGTTGCTCGCTGTTTCTTTCTACATCGCCTTTCTTTGATACGCCCTGTGAGTATTAAGATTTCCAAGCCGTCCTCTCTCATAAGGTGACGGAGTAATTTCAACTGTCTTTTTTTTTCTTTTAAGTAATGGTGTCCTAGCCTCTTTACAAAGCCGTAAATTGTCCGAAGTCAAAACACAGCAAAGAAGAAAAAATATACTTTATGTTGACCTTACTCTGATCGTAGACAGAAAGTATACTAGACTTTCATCCTAGTCAGAAAATACCGACACATAAATAATCCATATCATTTTTTACGACTATATATATGGGTTAAACAGAAATTAACAAAAATATTAACAAAGATTTTTCGTTTCCAAAGTTGTCTGAACGAAAATTGCCAAATACACCTACTCGAAATTAAAAATATAAAATGGTGACATTTACATATCGCACCGTGGAGTAGTGGATAGAGGCTTGGACTGAGGAATCGGAGAGCCGAGTTCAAATTCCAGTCGAATCCATTACATTGCTAATACCCTTGGGAAAGGTGTGAATCCTTCTCCCTCCAGCTATGAGTAACAAACTTGGATGGCAACTGGTCTTGGAGAAGGACAACTCTGAATTCAAAGTCTGTGGAGGGTCGTTTGGGGACCCTGTGGCACGTATTCGGCCCTTCAAAAAGTGTAGATGGAAAAGTATAGATGGTTCTGCACAAAACCTTCACCCCTATAATCAAATCTCATGTGCTGGTGTCGAGCTGTCAGTTTCCTAGGAACTGATCTGCTTGACCCTCATACGTCGAATTCGACAGGGAGAGTATATATATATATATATATATATATATATATATATATATATATATATATATATAGTGTTGAATTTGGTCTCTATTCATTGGTTTGTTTGTTGCTTATCTGTTCTATCGTTGCTTGTAAACAAGCCATTTTCTGACTTAAAAAGTTCTTTTTGCTATATAACGATAAAAATTACTATGTTACTCAAAAATCGAAAACCAAATAGAGTAAATAAAAATATACAAAATAAAATATAAGCAAATAAATAAGAAAAAACAAGTAAAAATTAATCCAAATAAATAAATGAATGAACAAATTAACAAATCTCTTCGGCTAAAATAACCGTTAGAACTAATAAAAACATTTAATTGAATGTAGTCACAGCCAAAGAATCTTAGAAAAGTTTCTTGGAAGAATTCTCTCTCTTACCGTTATCAGATTTTTCTACATTCTGATCCTATTTGAGTTATGGACAAAAAATGAAGGGAAGGAACCTATTTTGTTTTTGAAGTACTTCTAGGATTCTTTCGATGCTCATAAAAATCACTTCTCACTAACAAATCCGATGAGATAAGAGTGTACTGTAATATTTTAGTTTTTCGTTTTATAGAGTATTATAAATAGTAATAATTACGTTTGGTTCTGTCTCAAGCTTTGGGGACATATATTCATTTAGGTGATATCTTTATAATAAACAAGATATATGAAATTCCCCAGTAGGCGGGCGAGAAGAAAGCCAAGCGTTTTTATTACCAGAAATCGGTCTTGATCTGGCGGCTCGGCTTCAATCTTTTTCCCATCATCGAAAGGTTGTCTCCCTTTACCTTTTCTATAAATCCTTTCATAGTAATTATTCGGATGAGCTCTTCGCTATTTCATATTTGTTCAATGAGTGCATGTTAGTGTGAGCGCTTGGGATGAATGAATGCTTTATACTATTATAGTCCCGCATTGTTTTCGGCCAGTGAACTGATATTTCTACCACATTTAGTGATTGTGGGGGTTTTATTACTAATATTATTTTCTTTAGTTTCTTGTAGATTTTGCTTTCATATTGTAAATACTCATTTGGGCTAGTTTTTTAGAATTGTTGTTTTATTCCCCTCCCCCCACAGACAATGAATTGTAAATATGGGGACTAGTTAGTATTTTCATAGAGACAAAGAGGTATTATGGTGGATGTGTAGTGGGGCCGTGGCGGTTACCACTTGTTGAGGGTTCATGGCGTGGCTGTTATGTTGTTGATAGAAGTCAGACGTAGAAGAAACGCAAGTAAGGTTCAGATACTCCTGCCCGCCGGGCCCAACTACATAAAAAGGTTGGACTTTGATTAAGTCCAAAGAAGAAGGCAAAGAAAGCAAACAAAACACAAGACCGATAATATATGTATATACAAATATATATTAATAACAAGTTACAATACATGGAAACAGTACAAAGGACGAAGTGTGTGTGAATATTCTGTATGTGCGTGCGTGTGTGAATATTCTGTATGTGCGTGCGTGTGTGAATATTGTGCTTAGCGTGTTTCCACGCTATCCCTTGTTAGCGACTACTTTCGAGGTTGATAGCTGAAATCCTGAAGGAAAAAGAGAAATTTACCTCAAGGTGTTGGTGCACAGGCCTGAAGGAAAAAGAGAGATAGAGGTGAAGAGTCAGCGGCTATTTATAGCCAGGGAAGAGAGACCCCTGGTGAAAGGGTTAACGGACTGAAGGAGGAGTTAACTCCGACAGATGTAGTAAGAAAGGTATGTATGAATGTGTTGTTTTGGTGTAAGGAATATTGTTTGTACGATTGGGTCAGTGTTTGCAGTTAGCTAAGTTATAGTTAAGACAGAAGAAGACCGTCCTTTCCCCAATCCTCCCTTCGGCCTTGTGCCACATTTCCGTATTAAACAGAATAAATATCGCTCTTCGCTATGGTACCTAGACTTTTTGAACTTAAGCGCAGTACTAGACTGGTGTCAAGATCTCATTAGTTTACCGTTGAGATGGCTAAATGTAGCCGTAAGTTCTATTCTAACAGTTTCTTTACTCGCACTTCTCGCTTGTGGAATTCCCATCCGGTTGCATGCTTTCCAACCAAATTTAATCTGCAAAAATTTAAATACTATGTCAATCGCTATCTACTTTCCTCTTTCCGCTTATTGTTAATGTTTCTGTTCGTAATTCTTCCACACCCTGTAACCCCCTTGTGTCTTAGTGGCCTTGTATAAGGTGAAACCGATTAAAAAAATAGTGACTTGAAGTCTAGCTTTAAGGCTTATGATTCCTAATCGAAGTCTGGTGAAACCTTATTAGAATATCTCATCACTTCCAAAAGAATTTTAATTTATGGATCGCATGTTTCAACTTCGTTAGACTAAACACATTTTCTTTTACTGGCGGAAATAAACGAGTGTTCTTATTAAACTTTAAAGCTGCCTTCTCCACATTTTACAAAAAGACATGACTGGGAATAGTAAATCAAGACATTACTGTATTATATTATATGCTCTTTTTGCTTCCATATTCTCCAAAACTTCGTCGCTGCTCACATACTCAGGCCACAATATTCTCAGCATCCTTCTGTAGGACTATATTTCTGTGTCTTTTCTTCATCTGTGGGGAGATTGTCCAGTATTCACTGTCATATAGGAGGACTCTTCTTACATAGCAGTTTAGTACTTTTTCTAAGCAAATTTTTCTGTTTCTTAATACTTTGCTTAGCTTTTGTGAGGCATCTTTCGTTACCCCAATGCGCCTTCGGATTTAAGTATCACACTTTCCATCCTTTGTTAAAGTACTTCACAGATATTTAAATTGTTGTACTTGTTTCATATTAGTATCTCCAATTTATAATTTACATGTTGGGATGTTCCTTTAACTAACAATTATGCATTCTGTCTTACAATTGATGTTTAATCCTTTCTTTTCACTTTCCTTTACTAACTTCTGTAAGTGTCCCTGTTGTTTCCTTTCTGTGTCTGCTATCAACACTGTGTCATCTGCCTCTCATGCTGTTACGATTGCGTCCGCCAATAATGAATCCTTCTAGGACTTATAATTCTCTCAGAATCACCTCACCGAATAGGTTGAATAAGTCTGGTGTGAAGATGCACCTTCTATTTTTCTATATTTAATGAATTCAATATATAGATTCTAAATTATTATAATATTCTTCGCAAATAGGTTATGGTTAACAAGCAGTTCCAACAGTAGTTGCTGAAACTCAATTCTATTTTTTAATCTTTAAAAATTGTTTATAATTCACTGCAGTACAAAAAAAAATTAGCGACAGATATCGAATCATGCGTAGCGGTGATGCGACGCAGTTTCAAGTCTTAGGGTCTAGTCAATGGATCTAACCAACGTCTTTATCCTCAAGGACACATTGCCCAGTGGATAAAGACGTTGGTTAGATCCAATGACTAAACCCAAATAGTTGTGAGTTTAATACCAGGCTACAGCAGTAGTGAACCAAAAACTTCGAGAATTGAGTTAAAGGGAAATAACTGAGACATCCGGAAGAGGCGTGGCACGTGGAAGTAGAACAATCTTCCCCCTAGTAGATGAACCTAGGGTTCGGTTCGCAATTCCAATCACCTGAAGAAGGCCAGAGCGTACAACGGCTGAAACCTTGTGAATACAGCAATGAAGACGAGGGTAACAGTCCGAATAATGTAAATAACTTCCATTAAGTGGAAAAGAATATTAGGGAAAGACCAGCCGTCCCTTTAAATCAGAGTCGAAAAACAGAGAAAATCTTGTTTCGCAGTTCATATCTGGAGAGAGAAGTGCGTACATAACCTCTCTGGCAGGAGGACCGAATGATGGAACATTGTCTAAAGATGAGAAATCTGGAAGAAACTTTATACATCAATTTGTTGGCAAGATGCATAAGTCAGTCCAACATTCATTTCCATGTGATGTGGCTTTCGTTAAACAACATGAATACAAAAAAAAAATGAATTGAAATCATCTCAACGTTAAAAATTAAAGAACACCCTGTATTACGTGGATTGCTGAAAATAGAATTATTTTACAAATCTTGCAGTAATTTTTTAAGTTTCTGTTTCACATTGCTTTCTCGTTTTATTGCTTTGAACCACCGAGGAAATAAGTTATCATTTCTTTTCCTGAAGAAAACATGGATCAGAAACATTGTGAGGATTCATGTCTACAGATGCAGATATTTTTTCAGAAAATTTCCTTGAATCCTAATGACTCTTCTCGAAATTAGAGACAATGATAAATACGTCTTTGTTTTCGTCTTATTGAGAAAATACCGATCGATACTTTTCAGATTGTCAAATTGTCAATTTGTAGTCACACAGTTTTGATCTTTATTTCTATCTGACATTATTTGTAGGAAACGATTATACTTAAGTCGGCTACGGTTGATTGATCTGTCTTTCTGGGATACTCTTTTCAGACACCTGTCGCATGCAGCCGATCTTCTGTGACGTGTGCTGACCATTCTTTTCGCATCATTACATTTAATGCTCATGTGTCAGCATCATGCAAACAACCAATTAAAGTGCATTTTAAAGATTGCTTTTCTGACACTTGCTCTGGTAACATTAAACTTAAAAAGTCTCTATCATCCGACAATTATATAAGAAATCAAGCAAGTCTGTATCAATCGATGGACGTTCCTTGAGCATTTGATTCTCTGTGAATTTTATAATGTGTTTAATGCATAAAAGTGTTCAAAATGAATCCCTTCTTTTACAAATATCGACATGATACTTTGGTGATTCATTCTTATAACAGATTCCATTCCAGTATTATTTTAATATAGAAAAAGTCTGTGTATAAGATGGGGGTCTTTAAATTCTTTTCAGATTTACCGACCCAATCACTGTATATTTACCATCATTTCCTTCTGTTTGGTAAACATTGTTTTGGTTTGTAGTATTGGTTGACTATACTTTAAAAAAAAAAACAGAAGAAGGAACAAACCCTTCTTTGATACGTATTGTTCCCGTAGAATGGATCGGTCGAATAACAGAACAAGCAATGAACAGAATCTGCACTGGGCAATTATCAAGCACATGCCGAACATCCTGAGGGACGATGTCGATTTTTAACGGCTCGGAGTGAAAAATCGGTGAGCAGAGTTCGAATTCACCTTTGGGAAAGGTATGAACCCATCTTTAAACTATGGATTGAATAGCAGGACAAAGTGAGTTCTATAGCCTTGGTTAGCAACTAGTCTATCGCGGAATGAAATGGCAATCTACTGTGAGAAAATCTTCTGTCAAATCAGTCATGACTTGAAAGAGACACGATCGCCCAAGCGTGTATCATGTATGACACTTAACTAACTGACTGAAACTACTTTCAAGTTAATGGGTTGTAGATTGTCAGTCCTCGGTTATCATGCAATATAGTAACACTCATGACAGTGCACTGTACGTCTTTTCACATCAGTACTTTTCTGCGACAAAGTTCAGTGTGGTGAAAGAACCCAGTGCAATTTTCCTTCCACGGAGAAGCACATTTTACTTTAATTTACGCTACTGTGTTAAAAAATATATAATTTAATAATAAAAAAAAAATTTTTTGTTTTTTTTTCTCTTAATAATAACAAAGATTTTGACGATAAAACTTTGTTTTTGTTGAGTTTGAAACATTTTTCTCCATCATGTATGCTCATTTTTTAGCGAATCTTTGGAAGAATTTAATTATATTTTATTTAAATTTTTGTAATTTTATTAAATTCGTTAGATTTTGGGAAGTGGGTTGTGCTGAGAACTTTTCAATATGCTTTTGAGTAATATATGTAATATATATAAATATATATAAACCGGATCAATCAAGTGAGAAATTTGTTTGAATTTTTTTGTCGCGTTATCTAAAAAACATATATAACAACAAAATTTCGTGGATTTATCACATTACAAAATTCAAATAAAATTCTCACTTGATTGATTTGAACAAGAACTCAAGCGTCGCGGCATCGTACGCCCCAAAATAATTTAACTGTCAATATATAGCATAATTTAAAAAAAAAAATCTTTCGGTACACACGACACATATTTCGTCTTAGTGTTTTGTCTGCATATGGAAAAATTGCATTCCGAAGATGACAATTTGAAATTGTTGAAAATAGTTGGCTCGTCGATTCCTTCTGACAACTCAAATATAAGAATCGTATTATTCAAGGAATTGATAGTAAGTTAATGTTTCATTAAGTCTTGTTAGCGAAGTGATTTCGCCATTAATCAAATTAACATTGCTAATTAATTCTTTATATAAATTACTTCTTTATGATATATATATATTAAGATGTGCTATATTTATGGAATAAAGTGCTCAATATCAGAGATAGAGCGTGTGTAAATATAAAAGTGAACATAGAAGTCAACACTTAGAGGCGACAGTCTGTTTCATGCTGTTATTTTTCTCGGCTATTTATATATATATACGGGTCTGTGGTGCATTGTGGATTATTTTACCGGAAGTCGTTTATTTGTTTATTTATTTGGGTTAAATTATTTTGCTTGTTTTTATTTATTTTTATTTTTTATCTTTTTATTTTTATTTCTTATCTTATTTTTTATTTATTTTTTATTTTAATCGGTGTTTTTATTAACGTAGTAAAAATTTGTTTATATCACTTACTTAATAGTTTTGTTTTGGTTTAAGAAGATAATTAAAGCTATTTATTCAATTTTGGGGTTGATTGCTGTAGTTTATTCTAACTATTATTTTGGCGGGAACAGTTTTTAATTTGTTTATTACTTTACGTAATTATTTGGATTGATTATCTTTGTTTGTTTTTTCTAACGGTTAGTTTATCAGGATCAGTTTGTTAGTTTATTTATTTATTTGGATGAATTTAGGTCAATTTATTTTACTTGTTATTATTTATTTGTTATACTGTATATTTTCTCTTTTCGGTTTTCGATTTTTAAGTGACGTAGTATTTTTTTATCGTTATATAACGGTTATAGCTATTTTTTTTCGTCCGATTTTTGGTTTGATTTTTATAGTCTAACTAATATTTTGGTCATAATGGTTTGCTAATTTGTTTATTATTTACTTTATTTATTTGGGTTCATTGATTTTTTCTTTTTTTTTATTCTATTTCGTCTCTTCTAACAGGTGTAATTTGGTAATTTGTTTGGGTTAATTTATTTTGCTTATTTTATTGTCATTTTGTTTATTTATTTATTTATTTTTATTTTATTTTTTCCGTTTTCGAATTTTTAAGGAACGTAGTAAAAATTTGTTTTCATGCCTGCATTTTGAGATGAACTCGGATCTTTTATTTAATAATTTATTTTGGTCTGGGAAAGTAATGATAGCTATTTTTTCCTCCAAGCAAAGTTTGCAAGTTTTTGATTGGTTGTTATAGGCTGATGATCTTTTCCTTATTTTCCAAGATATTTTTGTTCTGATGTGCGTTTTGATTTTTAATTTCCCAGATATAGTTAGAAAGCATTGTGCTGTTCGCATATTTACTATTTGCGAAAGATGTTTTGTGTGCATAATTTCTTTGTTTCCAGGGTCCTTCAGTTGCTCCTATGTATACTTTTTCTTCATTATCTGGTGATTTTTATCGTGACCAAAATAGACTATCCACAATGCACCACAGACCCGTATATATATAAATAGCCGAGAAAAATAACAGCACTCGTGGCCTGACGATTGCATCTAGCATGAAACTGACTGTCGCCTCTAAGTGTTGACTTCTATGTTCACTTTTATATATATATATATATATATATATATATATATATATATATATATATTGTATTATATTATATATATATATATTGTTTTATTTTAATCATATATTATTCTTATATTTTTCTTGTTTATTATATTATAGTATTTAGTTATGTTATTCTTTAACAGTATTTAATATGCGTATTTTATAGTTTTTGTACATGATTGTCTATCTTTAGTTGTGGTATACAACGATTTTTCTTGTTTTTTCTTTCTTTTTTATTTTAAAACAATTGTCGTTTCGCAAGTGAAATTTCTCGCTAAGAGTTATATATATTAAGAACATTTAATGTATTGTATTTATCAGACTAATTACATAGTGGCATGAATAATTTTAATCTATTAATATCTAAACGTAACATTTATTTATCTATTGTTCTTTTTACGAAAGTGGTTGTAATTTTCGAAATTAGAGGAAAGCATTTTTGTAATGTTTATTTTGTTTATATTTGACTAGTGGCTCATTTTCGTCGATTTTTTAATCTATTATTAGTTATATTCAAAGATTTTTTACAACATTTAGTATGAATTTTAGTTCTTTACATTTTCTTATTTATAAATTGCAAAGTAACGTAATTTCAATTTTATTGAAAACGCATCCCCAGTTATAACGTTATTTTGTTTCGTTTTTACTACTAGACAAGTTGTTTTATTTTTTATTTTTTAAATATTTCTTAAATAATAATAATAAAATTTTCTCTTATACTTTATAATAATTTATACTTTATAGCAATATATTGCACATTGATGATGAACTATTTGCTCTGACATCCAGTGTATGTTCTATGCGTGTAAGGTGGCAGTGGGTAGAAGTAGTACCTTTTTTACTCGGCTGCTGATCTAATTATTAAGATGGACGGGTAACACTGGTGTTCTGCCATCCCCTAAATCTCTGCACGCCAAACCCTGTAAACGGCTTCAGCAGACAGGCTAAATCACGTGAAACTAATATCGAAAGGCGCTGCACTCTTCTGTGCACTGGTAATACCGGAGAGGTATAACTCCATGATAATAAAACCGGAGGGGTGTTGTTCATTGTGTTCGTAGCAAATATTGGCACCAATTCCTTGTTACCAGCACTTGCAATAAGTGTGGCTGGTTCTACACAAGCCCTCACCACTCTAAACAAATCTTTTGTGTGGATAGTCTGTAGTTCAGTTCTGTATTCTTACATTGCTATTCCATCTGGCAAGAGAATTAAGGCGACGGGAACAGATACAGGATTAAAAACTGAACTCAGAGGATGAAAAGCGCCAAGATGTTTTCCTTTTGTCTTTATTCGTATCTATCTATCTATCTATCTATCTATATATATATATATATATATATATATATATATATATATATATAGAAAGAACAGTAAGATATATAATCCGGTGTTCTTATAGATATTTTTATTTTTACAAAATAGTGCTCAATGTAAATTTACAGGGCATAAATATTATAAATTAATTGATTTAAAATATGTTTTTTCCGCTACACAGTTCTAACCATGTTTCAAAAATGGAAGGTCCGAATTTAATTTTGTAATTAAATTAAAGACATTAGTTCCATTTCATCCTCAAGCGAATTTTGGAGTAACTTTTAAAATTACTGGATTTTAAAGACACAGCTAAAATCATAATTCACGTTTCCAAGGTTACAGATAAATCCACTTCCATTAGACAAGGGGTGTTTGCGTGTTCATTATGTCTGTATTTTGATGTATCCGTTATTAGTTACGTTTTGGTAGGGGGTAGGGATGTATTCTTCAATGAAATCTGACATCCGTTAAATGCATGTCGTCTGGATTTTTTTTTAGATTTTTATTGTTAACGGCAAAAATTCTTACGGCATTTTTTCTATTTGTATATTTAAAGAGTTTTTTTGTGGGGGGTGTTCAGGTTGGAATACGTTTTATTTAACTACAATTTGAAAAATATTTTTACTCTAAATTTATCCAAATTTAAATAAACACAGCCATAGTAAAGAACTATGTTTTTGTGAAAACTTAACAAACGTTGTCGAGAGATTAATATTTACTGCCCCCTGTAGGCCATTGATTGCACTACAAATGTCAACACAACTTTTTTAACTTTTGATTTTCCCTTGATATGGAAACAAAATGATGAAATAAGGTCCTAATTTTGTTTTTGGCTCGACTCAGAAATGTTTAGCTTGATGTCTATTTTAGTTTAGCTCGCCTGACGGACAAAAAGTGAGGGTCCATTTTAGCATTATACTTACATTTATAATTGAACCCTATGGTACAATCTTAAAAAGTTTGGTAATTTTCAAAACGACTGCACGGAAACCATGCTTCGATCTGCCATTAATGTCCACAGAAAATTTAATAACATTTGCTTTAGTCAACCATGAGTTGTAATGATAGACAAACAAAAAAAGGAATTTGGTGAATTATGAAGAGGAGAGTAGGTTTAGAGAATCTAACATTCACAAGGCATATTGAATACAAGATAAACAGACGGAAACAGTGAATAAACTTCTTGACGTGTTTAAGTAAATGAATAGCAGAATAAAACAGTAACAAATGACAGAAAGCTATGGAGAGCCATGATAGCCCAAGTCCTGAAATGTCATTTTATATTTATTATGTGATGATGTGTTGAAAATAACGAAAAACAAAATATAAATTTAAATCTGAAAGAAACGCACAAAAAATAGTTTAATTTCTTTTCATGACGGATTTAGTTTGAATGGATTAATAAAAAAAAAAGATTCACCTAAAATTAAGTAGAAATACATTATAAAAGATATAATTTCTTACCTTTTCAACTTTGCCTTTGATGATGTTACATTCTGTGAAACTGCTTTGTTGACGGTCTTACATACATATTATTTGTTTACAGTCTCCATCTAACCGCACCCAGTCGATATGGTTTTATTGTCAAGGTGTTTCAAATTCAACCGGTATCTGTTCTCTCTTGATGGATGCTTGTTGTTGTCGCTGTTGTCAAGACCTGATTAACTCTAGTGACATTGAGGGGAGGGGTAGGGAGGAAAAAGGGATGGGGATAGGGGGCGCGCGGACAGTGCACGATGGAGGCAGCTGAAAATTTACAATCGTGACGATGCTGTTCACGTAATGAAATGTGCAGATGGCAGCAAAAGGCGAATAATGGGATTCGAAGCAGGTTAAATGAAAAGGCATAGCCTACTCACATTCACATATATGCAGATATGTGTGCATATGCAACTGAGCATGTGTTTACATTGTCATAATATGTGTAGTCTACTTCTGTAGACGTGTGAAAGATAGATAGATAGATAGATAGATAGATAGATAGATAGATAGATAGATTTGGGCACCTCGAGGCGATGTAATGCTAGAACAATTACCACTGAGTAGTGAGTTCGATCGTCACTGGGTGCTCTTACTTTCGGGCTTGTGCCATATCTAATCTGCGCTTGGAAAATCACTATAGGTGCCCCATACTTTCGGCTATGTGCCTCATCTAAGCAACGCTTAGAAAATCGCGATAGATAGATATTTGTTTTACGGCTCCTCAAACTTTTTCAGGTAATTTAAAGCCAGAAAATATTCTTAGACTGTAAGAATTGTTGTTCATAATAATGATTTACTGATATAACTCCTCCTAATTAACCCATAGCCGGAGGGAGAAGAGATGAATTCATACTTTTCCCAAGGAAGGCACCTCGGCGTGGTGTAATGATTAGCAAGCCTATCTCTCTAGAATAATTACGACTGAGTAGTGAGTTCGATCCTCACTGGGTGCTCCAGGTATGCTTAGAAAATCTTCATACCTTTCCCAAGGGTAGTTGCGCGTAATTGAATATAACGTACCCGACTGAAATTGGAACTCTGCTCTCCGATTTCCAATTTTTTTCCGTTATCCATTGCACCACCCGCATGTCCAAGCTGGTATTCCTAAGCAGTCACCCATCTAGGTACAGACCAGGCTCATCATTGCTTAACTTCGGTGATCGTACGTGAACCGTAGTTACATCATAGGCCAGATAGATAGATATACTGATCATTTATATTATTTATTTACATGAGAATTCATACTTTTATAAATCAATTGATATACTAAAAAAATTTAGAAGCAACTATCTAATAATGTGTAGCTCTTATCTTTGTCCTAATAACGGAAGCTACACGACGTTTCTTGAAGTCTATGTGAAGCTGAAGTTATTGTGGGTATATACCTATCCATATACATTCTTGGGCTGTAAAATGTGTTTGATGGGTGTAGGTTCCGCGAATTTATTGAGGTCTGCATTGTTCAACGGGGTTTAAATCTGGCGAGCATTTGGATATCAGAAGAATGTTTCTGAAACCAATTTAGTCCCCGACCACCAACAGTGGATTTCGTTATCTTACTGCAATCAGCAATCACCACCAAATAGTCTGCATCAAGATCAGTATATTCAAATATATATGTATATAATTCGCATTTGTCAAGGCAGACTCCACTTTCATTCTGGGATTTTACGAACACCAATAGAAACGTGACACATACAGTAACCACACAGTATCAATCTTCCACGCTCAAATGACAATGTTCTCCAACCCAGGCAAGGCACAATAGCAATGATTAGACTAATGGTAATATTAACCGTTTCCTTACAAGGAAATATTTAACATTCATTGACGAGCAACCAGTATTGCTTTAGGTCGAAATTTATAAAATCTTTCTCTTAAAAGTTTCTCAAGTCCGGTAGCTGTTATTGCTCTTTTCAGTATTGACGGGATTTCCTTCCAAACCTTTTATTTGAAATGGTGTGGAATGTCAACAGCTTGATGATGTCATTATTTTCTCTTCGAGTTACATGTGCTATCTATTTTAGTTGTTGCTGCTGTTCGTAGTCCTCAAGTGAAATGGTTTCTGTTATTTGATACAGTTATTTGTTTGTGATTCTGTAGCGCCAGTCCACAATGTTCATAGAAGGATGGTCACTGCAAAGCCCTCAGGCTTCATTCGCTCGAAGTCATTTTAACCACTGATCTTAGGAAGCGGTTGTATAGAGCTGACAGTTTAAATATTTCTGAACATAGTTTGGCGTCCATATCAGCGTCTCGGCGAGACGAGTTTGGCGTCCATATCAGCGTCTCGGTCAGACAAGTTTGGCGTCCATATCAGCGTCACGGTCAGACGAGTTTGGCGTCCATATCAGCGTCTCGGTCAGACGAGTTTGGCGTCCATATCAGCGTCTCGGTCAGACGAGTTTGGCGTCCATATCAGCGTCTCGGTCAGACGAGTTTGGCGTCCATATCAGAGTCTCGGAAAGACGAGAAGGCGTCCGTATCAGCCCTCGACCAGACGAGTTTGGCGTTCATAGCAGTGTCTCGGAAAGACGGGGCTAATTAAGAACATAGCAATTGCTAAAGAGCTAATAATGGTAGCCTTGTTGGTCGATGACTACGAACCTCCGTGGAATCTAGTGTAGGCTGTGCAGTGTGTTAACTGAGGGGGTTGAGCATCACCATTGTTGAACTGGGATGTTATCACATGCAGTACCCCTCCCCATCGTTACCATTAGCCATTTTCCTTACATTACAATTGTCACGTGTTGCTGGTATCACTCCGGAATTCAACACATGTCCTCGCTCTATTGTTCAGCGAGTAAAACCTTTACAAGTTATTAACTTGGAAATAAATGGACTCGTCTCTCTGTTCCAATCATTCCGCGCTCAAATGGAGTTAAATATTGTCCGCATCCCATGGCTTCCACAACAACACTGTCACAACTACACTGCTACTTCTGCAACGCTTCTTACCTTTTACATTACACTTCCTTCATCCTGTAGAGTCTACAAGGGGTGGGGGGGAATGGTGTTTCTAATTTTTGGTACCCCGGAGATACAGAATTTAATTACATATATGTGGTGTATTATATATATATATATATGTGTGTGTGCGTGTGTGTGCGTGTTTGTGTATGAAGGTGTGTGTGTATAGAATGGATATATTTTTATTTACGTAAAATGCATACATATAATAATATATATATGTGTCAGTTTTTATATATATATATATATATATATATATATATATATATATATATATATATATGGCCTGACAATTACATCGAGCATGAAACAGACTGTCGCCTCTAAGTGTTGATTTCTATGTTGTTATATATATATATATATATATATATATATATATATATATAGGTGTATGTGTATGAGCAAATATATACATATATACATATATATATATATATGTACGTGTATTTTTATATATATATATATATATATATATATATATATATATATATATATATATATATATATATATATATATATATATGAGTTACACCACGGAATTTGTGAAGAGTGGCGCTATATGGAGTCTAATTCACTAAATCTTCGTCACTGAAGCCTGTTGGTACAGTTGGTATGACGCTTGTGTTGTATCGTAACGGCCTGGATTCGTATCTCAGTACTGGATGCGCACTGCTGATGAGTCCCAAATTTAGGATGAAACCGCCGTCTAGTACATTCTGCTGAGTTTCTGCTTGAGTTGATGAATTACTTAATTATGATATATGTATTATATTTTTTATGAAAGGATTTTTATCTGATAATATTTGTTATTACTGTAAACGTTATTTTCAATGGATTGGTTTTAATTAAACCGTCTAATAAAATAAAAAAAAAAACAAGGAGGGTAATTCAAACACGTGTCCCCACTAAAATAACGCTTATCCTAATAAGAAATTTAACATGACGTTTTACATTAACATAAACTAACAAAGACAATTATCTGGCAAGCATTAATTTGCCTTATAATAATACTGATTGCTGTTTCACGCTATGCAAAAGCAGCTCATCGTTTTCAGGGTTTTTTTTTTCTAGCGCAATACTGTTAAATGTCCTTGGATATCTACGACATAAACTTATATATGAATTTAGTGAGAGAGGAGCAAACAGAGTGAATTTAATTTAATAATAATAATAATAATAATAGTTTAAGAGTTCCGTTCGCTCTCACTCCGATAATAATGATCTGATTTTTGTATATTTGTGTGTTTACTATTAACATTAAAAGAGGGAAAATGATAAGATTTCACTGAACCAGAGCATGTGAACCTTCAACTCTACGAAACCCAGAAACCGAAATCCCAGGAAACCAGATGTTATAACCAACGCTATAAATCACTCGCACAATCCAGTGTTGAAATTCTCGAACCTAAAAACCTGATCTATGTACTAAGATGATGGGGCGATATGAATGTCCTGACTCGGGTGGTTGAACTCTATGAGTGACCGACTCGGTTGAGGACATCTTTTTCTTAATCATAGGCTCCCCGACGATGGCATTCACCTCTCTGCTAGGTCGACTGTAGAGGTTGTCAGCAACAAACATCTTCGCCGATTCTTTCAGCCATCTTTCGAGAAAGTGAGGCTGAAACGGGAGAGATATCTCAGAATGTTTTTCCCCCTTGAAAAACAGTAGAACAAAGAAATCAGGATCAAGAACTGCACATTCCATCCCATGCAGTTGTGGCAATGAATACAAAGCAGAAATCAGCCGTCCTCTAAAAGTAAGAGTAGAAGAATACCAAAAGAGACATTGAAATCATGCATAGCTGATCTTATATACATGGGAATGGTGGTCGTCAACACCTGTAGAATGAAGTCAAGATAATAGGCAGAGAACAATAGTGAAGAATAAGAAAACTAAAAGTATCAGCTCGTGTTAAGTACTGACAACATCTTCAGTAGATCTAGCACAGTGATAAGTACCATCTGGGTGACTCTAATTACGAAAGAAGGGATACTCAAAAGAATCCCACAACCTGAAACAGGATAATCATACAGTTCCACCATCCGAGTACAGACATTAATTTTAAGACTTAAGAATTTCAACGCTACATTGTAAAAGAGACACATGCCTTAATTGTATAGTGTTTTTAAAGCATAGCTTAGATATGACACAAGGCCGAAAATGTGGAGCACTCAGTGAGGATCGAACTCACTATTCAGTCGTAATTGATCGAGCAAGACAACCTTGCTAACTATTACCCCAAGTTGAAGTGCCAAACGCTCTCATGTTTTTTTTGTTGTTTTTTTTTTTTTGTTTGTTTTTATTTTATTTTATTTTATTTTATAATTTCATCGGAAGCAAAGCAGTACAGAGAGGGCAGCAGGAGGTGAAGGTGAAAGAGAAGACTGAGAATACGGTAGATTGAAGAAATGACATTGAAGAAGATAGAAGATGACGATTGACGTTGGATATAAATTTTTGAAGATTGTAGTTATCAGGGAAGCAATTAAATGGAAGAGATTTTCACAGGCTGGAAGTGCGAGTGGTGATTACGTTTAGGTATTTCAACAGCAAAAGGATGGGACCGAGATGCCAAACAAGTAGCTCGCTTAAATTCATGTAGCCGGGGCACCAGGATAAAAAGCTCGTCATAAGAGTTGCCATGAAAATATTTGTAGAAAAAAGAAACAGAGGGAAGCTACGTCTCATCGTTGAGAAAGTGACTGAAGTTGAGATGCCAAGTCAGGATCGATTATATTACAGATCCTTCTTTAGATTTTGTCAATTTTCGGGATTGTTAAATATCTTGTTCTGTGGAAGGAGTGAGTTCAACATATATTACTAAAAATTCACTTATTTTGACTCTGAAAAACAGGCAAGTTACACAAAGGTGAATGTGACTGGTAAGTATTTAAATTATTCACAATCGGAGTAACGTCCTCATTTTTGTCGTTGCTATCGCATCTTGCGCCAGGCAGTGCAGACTTAGACTCAGTGAAAACAGAGCAGTACAGACTTAGACTCAGAGGAAACAGGACACTGCAGACTTAGACTCAGGGGAAACAGGACACTGCAAACTTAGACTAAGGGGAAACGGGGAAGTGCAGACTTAGACTCTGGAGAAACAGGACAGTGCAATCTTAGGCTCAAGGAAAACGAGGCAGTGTAGACTTAGACTAAGGGGAAACGGGGCAGTGCAAACTTAGACTAAGGGGAAACAGGGAAGTGCAGACTTAGACTCTGGAGAAACAGGACAGTGCAGACTTGGGCTCAAGGAAAACGAGGCAGTGTAGACTTAGACTAAGGGGAAACGGGGCAGTGCAAACTTAGACTAAGGGGAAACAGGGAAGTGCAGACTTAGACTCTGGAGAAACAGGACAGTGCAGACTTGGGCTCAAGGAAAACGAGGCAGTGTAGACTTAGACTAAGGGGAAACGGGGCAGTGCAAACTTAGACTAAGGGGAAACAGGGAAGTGCAGACTTAGACTCTGGAGAAACAGGACAGTGCAGACTTGGGCTCAAGGAAAACGAGGCAGTGTAGACTTAGACTAAGGGGAAACGGGGCAGTGCAAACTTAGACTAAGGGGAAACAGGGAAGTGCAGACTTAGACTCTGGAGAAACAGGACAGTGCAGACTTGGGCTCAAGGAAAACGAGGCAGTGTAGACTTAGACTAAGGGGAAACGGGGCAGTGCAAACTTAGACTAAGGGGAAACAGGGAAGTGCAGACTTAGACTCTGGAGAAACAGGACAGTGCAGACTTGGGCTCAAGGAAAACGAGGCAGTGTAGACTTAGACTAAGGGGAAACGGGGCAGTGCAAACTTAGACTAAGGGGAAACAGGGAAGTGCAGACTTAGACTCTGGAGAAACAGGACAGTGCAGACTTGGGCTCAAGGAAAACGAGGCAGTGTAGACTTAGACTAAGGGGAAACGGGGCAGTGCAAACTTAGACTAAGGGGAAACAGGGAAGTGCAGACTTAGACTCTGGAGAAACAGGACAGTGCAGACTTGGGCTCAAGGAAAACGAGGCAGTGTAGACTTAGACTAAGGGGAAACGGGGCAGTGCAAACTTAGACTAAGGGGAAACAGGGAAGTGCAGACTTAGACTCTGGAGAAACAGGACAGTGCAGACTTGGGCTCAAGGAAAACGAGGCAGTGTAGACTTAGACTAAGGGGAAACGGGGCAGTGCAAACTTAGACTAAGGGGAAACAGGGAAGTGCAGACTTAGACTCTGGAGAAACAGGACAGTGCAGACTTGGGCTCAAGGAAAACGAGGCAGTGTAGACTTAGACTAAGGGGAAACGGGGCAGTGCAGACAGACTCAGAGGAAACAGGACACTGCAGACTTAGACTCAGTGGAAACAGGACAGTGCAGGCTTATTTGGTTTGGTTGGATTTGTTTTACGGCATATCAACCTCAATGGATTATTTAATGCCGCCAAATTTTTTATTTCTGGTAATATTTTTTCTTCATAAATGTATAGCTGGTAATGTCTTTTTTTATTTCAAAATGCATTGCTGGTAATACTTTTTTTTACAAAGTATTTCTAGTATTAAAACCTATTTTTACACTTACATAGCGTCTTAACCCCAGTTTGGGAGCTAACTATTTGCCCAAAGTTGGGACCCTATCATGTACTACAACCCTAGGTCAGGGTGGACCTGGGAACACCAGCAATTAAGAGGTGGTTCCACGCTACTCAATACATTTTGATCAGAGGCCTTGCTGCTGGATGTAGTTTATCGTCTTACTCAGTATGCGGATGTAGTTTATTGTCATACCCAGGACGGCACAAACTTAAACTCAGGCCGAAATTTTAAACATTATAAAACTCAAGATGTATATCCTTATCGAATAATAAGGTATATAAAATTGATAATTCCTCATCAAAAACTTATCGAAGTCATTTAACTTGCTATGTCGGGTTTCTTTTTCCTGACTATTAGGCCACCCGAGAGTACATGTTACTATATCACCATGCTTACAAACCACATCGGCAACCCAAAAAGAAATGTTTAAAAAGTATCAGGACTTGTCCTAAGGAATGCAGAAATTGTACAAAACGGGACTTTATCATCAATCCTGAAATCAACTGGATCGATCCTGAGAGACCTTACCTGTAGTATGACATTTCATATTCCAAGAAAAAGAAAATGAATACAAAAATCCAAATTTACCGGGGAATGTACTACGAAAAATGTTTGACACTTGGAGAAAATATCGGACCGAAACGAAAAGACCAACGTTGATAATTGTAAACCATGAAGGAAAACGAACTAGTATGTTTGGTTGGATGAAAATGAAACTTTGGAAAAAATACCAGGAACTCGCTCGGAATTTGAAAAAAGCTATAGCACATATTGGTCACGGTAGTGCTCATAATAGTTGGAGTCACCAACAAACAATTGATTCGAGAATGACTTGAGACTATCTAGACCACGGTAGTACAGAGGTCTGCATAGATACTGAGTAAAGTGCTGGAGATTTAAGGAGATTTGCTGTTACTCAATCTTCAACGATAACCATGAACAAGAAAGTAATAATATTATGTAAATATTTATGAAAAGCATTATTTATGAAAAGCAATCCAAAAAAATACTATGAGAAAAATACGTATCTAGTATCAGCCGATGATATGAAAGTCAATATTCTGCGTCTTAGTCCAGAAAGAGAAAAACAGACATGACTGGGAGTTACGGCATGGCGGTAGGAAAGTGAATGAATAGGACCAGTAACATTGCAGATTTTTCTTTGTATTTTATCAAGAATCTCTAAATACATAGCAGAAGAACCAGATCAGATGTGGCGGCAATATTGTAAGCATGGATGAATGATAGTCTGATAATTTGTTCTTTTCTTGTTCTTGTTTTGCGGAGAGAAATGAAGCGAGGAAGGACGATAAGAGAGAAAAAAGACGATAAGAGAGGGAAAAGATAAAAGATAGGTTGTGATAAGAGAGTGGAAGAGCGATATGAGAGAGAAGGATTGATAAGAAAGAGAAGGAATGATAAGAAAGAAGGAATGATAAGAGAGAAGGAATGATAAGAAAGAGAAGGAATGATAAGAAAGAGAAGGAATGATAAGAGAGAAGGAATGATAAGAGAGAAGGGATGATAAGAGAGAAGGAATGATAAGAGAGAAGGGATGATAAGAGAGAAGGAATGATACGAAAGAGAAGGGATGATAAGATTGAGGACAATAAAAGGAGAAAAAGATGGCGATAAATTTCAAGTATGAAAACAATTACAATAGAATCAATGCAGGTTTATTTGATATTTATTATGATAATATTATCAGAATTGTACAACTTGTTTATTGTGCCTATGATTTTTATCACATTAATCCTGTTTTAATAAACCATTCTTAATTTAATGGATTTTTCTTTAAATACACATGTTAAACAGCTTCTTTGCACATTCGCCAAAATGTCAATCCTTATACAAACATTGATATGACCTTATGCACTGAATAGCCTTATTCCAGGGCTTTACAAACAAACTTTTTACATATATACCTTTCAATATTTGGTACATATCGCACCAAAATCATTGCATAATTTGACTCTAAGGAGAGCCGATAATGTAAATTAAATAAAATTTTAATTAATGTTCTTAATGAAATGAATATATATATTGTCTCCTGGTGACGACTTCCTCTATATCGTTGGATGGGAAGAGTCGGTATCTGGCTGGCTGCTTTTTCAAACCCAGTAAAAGGTACCTCTTGTTGACCAATTCGTCTAATGTTTCCGTAGTCTTCTTTTCTGTCTGAGGCATACAGCGGTTTTAAATCTTCTATCTTCATAAACTTCGTTGGCAAACAAAAAAGATCTTCATAAATTCGGTTGATTAACAAAAAAAAAGATCTTTATCTTGTTATGTTTTGGTTTTTAAGATCAAAAGGAAAAACCCAATTTAATTTTCGTGCGACAAAATATGTACACAATCATCTTCCTGAAAGAAATCAGAACCTTCACCAAATATAAACTCTATTTCCTTTTTGCGATTTAAGTAGCAAGAGGAGGGAGTATGCAACGTTTGTTTATTATTCCACCCACTTCTTTTTCTTCTACTAAGAATCTATGCAAAATAAACCTGCATTTATTGTAGAGATCAAAGAAGCAATCTATAGTATGTCGTCTGACACACGCATCTTTTACGACCGCAATAATCACCATCATCAACATCATCATCATTATCAGGAGTAATTGTTACCACAGACTCCATTACCACCATCAACGCTCTCAACAAAACAAAAGCTATTCACTCCGTCGCCCCGCTTTTCTTTCTCTGGAGCCTGGTGTGCCTGTGTTTATAAGTGAGTGAGTGTTGCCATGACATTGGTCAGCCAACCATGGTCGATTTGTCGCCCGAATGAGACAGGTGCTATACGAGATTGTTTTCTGTCGCGTTCGTCGTTTTCCGCGGTTATCGGTGTTAGTGGTGGGGATAAATTGGAAGCGGAAGAGGATCACATAGCATGATGTCTACAAAGGGAAAAAGACGATATATATATATATATATATATATATATATATATATATATATATATATATATATAGTTATATAGTTATAGAGTTACTTTTTATATGTGTCAAGTCAGGGTAATATAAATATAAATAATATAAAAACTGCCATGCACAAATCCCTTTCATAAAGAAATAAAATTAAAAAAATAAATAAATCTCCATAGACACGTAAACCAGACTAGGCGAAAACATCTTCCGTTTCAAATTTAGACACCCCACCTTACCCTGACTTGACATAACTCTATACTGATACTTATTATTAACACCCAACACACCCCTACCCAATTTAAACAATTCGCCCTAGCTGTTACCATGGAAATTTTAATTTCAATTATGAATATACTATTAAAACACGTAAATTTCAGAAATAAGTTATTCCAAAAAATTTCGCTTGAAGATGGAACAGAGCTTACTTTAACTCAATTTAATTTAAATAATTATATTGAAGTTTTCGGCTCTTGTTTTGAAACATGAGACCTCTTATGTCGCGAGTTGGAATCATATTTTTAAATAAATAATTATATATATATATATATATATATATATATATATATATATATATATACTTTCTGTCCATCTATCTATCTATCTATCTATCTATCTATCTATCTATCTATCTATCTATCTATCTATCTGTCTCTCTCTATCGTTGCCTTTCTGTTTTTGTCCCTCTCATTTCTCTCTGCCTCGTTCTCTGTCTCTTTATCTCTATCCGTTTCTTCTTTCTCTCTACCTCTTTCTTTGTCGCTATCTTTCCGCCCCCCTCTCTCTACCACTACTACTACTCTTTCTTTTTCTCTCTCTCTCTCTCTACGCTTTCTCTCTGTGTATCACTGTCTCTCTCTATCTGTTTAACTCTCTGACTCTCTCCTCATTTGCCACTTTCTCTGCATCTCTATCCCCCGCTATCTGTCTGTCTATATATATATATATATATATATATATATATATATATATATATATATATATATATATATCACTCTGTGTGTCTATCTCTACCTTTTCTCTGCATCTGTCTCTTTGTTTCTCTCTTTTTCTCTGTGTGTTTCTCTCTCCCCATCTTTCTCTGTCTCTCCGTCTCGACCTCTCCGTCTGCCTGTCTCTTTCTCGCTCTCTCTTTCTTTGTCTCTCTCTCTCTCTCTCTCTCTCATTCTCTCTTTACCTCTTTCTCCGCCTCTCTTTCTCTGTCTTTATTTATCTGCCTTTCTATCCCTCTCTTTTCATTATCCCTCTCTCACAGACACAAACATAGACGCACGCATACAGCCTCAAGCATACCATCGTATAATTACTCACAAATACACACACACACATTATTATTATTATTGGCTTATGATCTGTTGTCAGATTTTATCCGTCACGAGAATTCTCTAGAATTTTTTTTTCAGTTTTTCTCGTCCTTTTTCCTTTTGTCTTTTCTGTCACTTTTGCCTCTTTTTCCCTCATCTATCTATCTATGTATCTATCTATCGATCGATTGATCTCAGTCTCTTCCTATCTATCTATCTATCTATCTATCTATCTATCTATCTATCTATCTGTCTGTCTGTCTGTCTATCTATCTATCTATCTCAATGGTTATATTTCGAATTGTCATTATTGTACTCCATGATATACATTTATTTCTCTCTTTGTCCTTGCATGGTGCATACATATATGCTTGCTCTCTCTCTCTCTCTCTCTCTCTCTCTCTCTCTCTCTCTCTCTTTCTCTCTCTTTCACCCAAACTTGCGCATGCTTACTCATATAGCAACGCTTCTTACTCAATTTTGACTTGCAATTTCGTTTCTATCCTTAATTTTGTTTTTACTCTCGCTTTTGATATGGACAGGAAAGAAATACAACAAAAACAGTTTATAATTTTATATCGAAACGTTAAAGATACAGGAACGTTTAACTTTAAATTTATTTTATTTTATTCTTGTCTAGCGTATCTAGGTACATAACCTAGTCCAATTCATTCAGATTTTTATTGCTTTGTTTTTTTTTATTGCTATTATTTTTATATATGTCACATTGTATCAAAATTTTATCAGAAAAGAATTCATTTTGTTTTAAAGTCGACTTCAACCCTATACTCTTCTAACGTCTACGTCTGAACTAATTACTTTTCTCTCTCTCTCAATAGGAATGGAAAGTTTCGCCTATCGTCCGACAATATGAAAAAGTTAGAGCAGTATATTTTGCTGGTGACGTCAGTTCATTGGTGAAACATGTTAAATTATATTTTCCAAGTCCGTTTTACACTCCTTCAAGTCTACTTAAACAGAAGTAGAGGTTTGTCCCTTGTTTCCTGTTTCGAATTAGGTTTCTGGTTCCGTCTAAAGCCTGTTCATTCTCTTCTTTTCCCGATCACAACAATCTTGGCATCTTCAAGTCTAGAGTTAACTATGATCTTTATTGCATAGTCCCATAAACTTCACTTCTTGCCATTTCTTATTTTCTAACACCACACAGTAACCCTCTATATTGAGTGGCTCTTGGTCCTTAAATTGGGTGAAGATCAACAAATAAAAAAGATTTATCATGTTTGATCCTGTACATAAATTTACAGCAGAGATTATCGTAATTAGTTCATTTTCCATACATTTCCACCTTAATGAATTAATTTCTCTTTTAATTATGTCATCCGTCGGTCTCAAGTGACTTTGCATCTGCGCCGTAAGCGTTATGCTTCAACAACAGGTGGTGGTGCAGAATTTGTTATGGCTGTACAGTCCTTCCGATCTGCGTCGTAAGGGTTATGCCTCATCTGCTGATGGCGATGCAGCATCAGTAATGGCTGTACAGTCGCTCTGATCTTTGCCGTAAGCGTTATGCTTCAGCAGAGGATGGCGGTGCAGCATATGTTATGGCTGTACAGTCCTTCCGATCTGCGCCGTAAGCGTTAGCCTCAGCTGCTGATGGCGGTGCAGCATCTGTTATGGCTGTACAGACCCTCGGATCTGCGCCGTAAGCGTTATGCTTCAGCAGAGGATGGCGGTGCAGCATATGTTATGGCTGTACAGACCCTCGGATCTGCGCCGTAAGCGTTATGCTTCAGCTGCTCATTGCGATGCGGCATCTGTTATGTCTGTACAGCCTCTCTGATCTGTGCTGTAAGCGTTCTGCTGATGGCAGTGCAGCATCTGTTATGGCTGTACAGTCCTTCCGATCTGCGCCGTAAGCTTTATGTCTCAGCTGCTGATGCCGCTGCAGCGTCTGTTATGGCTGTACAGGCCCTCGGATCTGCGCCGTAAGCGTTATACCTCGGTTTCTGATGGCGATGCAGCATCTTTTATGGCTGTACAAGTCTTCGGATCTGCGCCGTAATCGTTATGCCTCAGCTGCTGATGGCTGTACTGGCCCACACAGCAGTGACAGTCCTGATTGCAACAAATGCATATGAAGACGCTCTCCCCAGATATCAGCTTGTTTCCGTCGAGCACGCTTCACCGTCTTTCCTACCTTTCGATGTCTGTGTCCGTCGGTCTCATGTGTACCCTTTTGCAGACGCTCTTGAAGCGAAGACGACGTCGCACTCGCGCTCTCTTGCCTATTTATTAATTTAATTAAATTTTAATTAAATATGCATTAAACCAATATAATCTAAAACTTATTACGGTGAATGTCAACTGCTTTGGGGTTTATGCAATATTTTATTTAAATTCCAAGAAGTTTTAACTATGTTTCTTGGAACAATACACTTAGTACATAAGATGTTCATTGTAAAAAGTCTGGCCATAATTTGATGTAAAAAATACACATACACATTCAAATAGAAAAAACCCTAACAGCACAATTCTTTCTAAACATCTATGGGAAATTTTTAAAAATCCTAATCACATCAAACATATCATGGAAATAAGAAAAACAGCATCAGCCTACAACAATAAATCCAAAAACTGTAAAGTCTGTCTGAAGAAGAAAATGGCTATAATTACCTTCCCAGACCAACAAAAATTACTAAATAAACGATCAGAACTCATCTCAAAATGTAGACACGAAAACTAATTTTTACTACGTTATTTCAAAATCGAAAACTATAAAGAAACAAAAATATAAAATAAATAAAAATTAGAAAATAAACTGTTGTGGATTCCGGGATGAAATCCGGTCTCAAATGAATGACAAACGCAGGAATGAAATATAGCAAATAAATGTATTGACGTAATAATACAATTGGTAATACGGTTAGTAGATCCAGAAATGCGGTTAGTAGCAATAGTAATATGTATACAGTCTGGGAATCTACGTGCTCGCAACTGTGACTCCTACAAAGCGGTTACCTCACTCTCTCACTGTATCACTGTATCAGTGTATCTCTGTTACTCAATCATTTTTAGGTATTCAACGGCAGCAGTACAAGTACACACTGGTCGAGTCCACTTGTATGAAAAAGGGGTGGACCCCATAGCATAAACAAATATAGAAATAAATATGTATAATAAATTAAGTAAATAATAAGCAAACTACAAATACACACATAATCAAAAGTAAACGTCATAATAACAATCAACAACAAATAACAAAGCAATTAATAATAAAGTTAACAAACACCACCATGAAATAGTCACAAAATTTCATTCGTATCCACAATTATTTCCACTCAATAGCCTTTAGAATAATTTCAAACAGAACCGTAACCGCCCACCCAATAACCGTTAGAATAGTACAATTGACTTACCCATAATGCATCACTGGTCAGCATATATAAATAGTCAAGGGAAAAACACAACGCACATGGCTTGACGATTGCTTTTTAAGCATCAAACAGACTGTGGCCGCTTGGTGTTTGCTTCAATGTCTATTTTTATATTTACATACGCTCTGTCTCTGATATTGAGCACTTTACCTCATAAAAGTAGCATACCTTAAAACTATATTTGTATCATTTTATCGATTTTGACGTATGAGGATCCAGCCACCACATTTAGTTCTTATGTTTGTCTCATATGTGACCACTTCAGTCTCGCTAGTGACCTGCATACAAGTTCACAACAGCTCCAGGCTGCTTTGAATTCGTTTTCCTTCTCCTAGACCGGTTGCCATCTAAGGCTATAGACCCAGTGTTCCCTGCTATTTACCCATATCTGGGGAGAGAGGAATTGGATTCATGCCTTTTCCAAGGATATTAGCACGTAAATGAATGTAATAAATTCGACTAGAATTCGATCTCATATCTCCGATTTCTCAATCCGAGCCGCTATCCTCCACTGTCCTGTGTATGATGATAAACTACACCCTACAGCAAGGCCTATGATCTGGAGATTGGGTGTTTTGAGGAGCGTGGAACCCCTTTTTAATTATTGTGGTTCCTAGGTCCACCATGACCAGGTATGGTAGCACCTGTTAGTGTCCCAGCTATGGGCAAATTGTGAAACTCCAAAATACATTTTTATAGATAGATAGATAGATATTAGTCCCTGAAAATTTTATTTTATCGAATATATGCCAATTTAACCTTCAAACACTATTAGGACAGGAGTAAATAGTTGTGTCATCAACATAGATATCAAGTTGTAAAATTATGACATCAGGAAGGTCGTTTATGAAAATAAAGAACAAAATAAGAAGTTTTCCAAGAATAGCGCCCTGAGAGGCATCCCCATTGATAGAAAAAGTCTAGAGAAGTTTCACTTTCATTTCGTGATTTGATAAGAAAGATTGAATCAAATAAAAAAAAAATCGACTTTAACTTGTGATGAAGACCAGCATGAACGACTTCGAGATATCTAAGGGAACAGCCCGAACTTCACCACCGTTCTTATCTAAAGCGTGACAGATTCTTTCAGTAATAACTGTCAACACATCAGCAGTTGACATAGAGAAGTGAAAACCATATTGTTTGAAAGAAAACACAGCAATATGAGATACTTAAGCAATTTGGAATCGATTAACGTCTCTCGCATAGGTCCGTAGTTCAAAGTATCAGTCTGACTTCTTAAAAACAGGAACTACAGAAAAGAATTTCCAACAATCTGGAAAACAAGAAACAGTAAGTTATCTATCGTAGAGAATATGAACCAGTTCAGGAGCACATTTCTTAAAGATAGTTGCGAGAATAATATCGAGTCCACATACTTTTTTTTTTTAAGCGTTTCACCCCAAGCAAGGCGGGAAGCCATTAGCATGCAGGGGGTTACAGAGAGTTGGAGCTAGAGCAAATAGGAGTGATGGAGGAAAGGATGAAGAGACAGTTAGGGGATAGATCAGGGTATCTGGAGACGTCGATTGACATTACATTTGAATAGTTGGAGATTATAGTTATCATAGAAACAAGAAGAGGGGAGGGAGTTCCACGGGCGAGAGGTGCGAGACATGAAGCTATTGGAGTAGAAGAGACAGCTACATTTAACAGTTTCGACTATGGAAGGGTGTGCGCGAGATGCCAGTCTAGTAGAACGCTTAAATTCATGAAGTTTGTGAACCAGCGAAAGCAGTTACCGTGAAAGTATTTGTAAAAAAGACAGAGGGAGGCGACAGCACGTCTGTGAAAGAGCGACTGCAGACAAGATGCCAGATTATATTGTGGGATATAAATTTGGGAATAATAACCTGGTTGGCGTTATATGCATATGCATATATCATACAGCCGAAACTCAGATCTAATTAAAAAAAATCAGGCAAGCTTATCTCTGATGAGTTGAGAGTAGAATTAGAAGAGAATTTACGAGCAATGCAGTCTGCTTTATCAGCAGTTGATAACGCTACAAATTGATCAAAGAGAAGAGATGGATTGAGAACTTACTCTTATTTAATACACTCTTGTAGAACCTCCAGTAATTACTAGAACCAAATTTGTGATAGGTTAGATGATACACTCTATCAGTGAACAAAGACTTAGTTTCACTGAGGACACGTTTACAATTATTAACAGCGGACACAAAGAGGCGTATGTTGTTATCAGAAGTATCACGTTGGCATAGCCGGGGAAAAGTGATTCATGTGAGCTCTTGCAGCTGAACATGCAGATGTGAATCAAGGAGATTATGCTTTTATCTGATATTTATTAGATGACGCAAAACCTCAATGACCGATTTAACCCAAGAAAAAAAAAAAACTCAGAGGCACAATTTTCAAACTAATTGCTCAGTATTAGGGCATAAATATGACGTAAGTAAATTCACAAACAAAAAATTAAATATTTAATTCTGAATCATCGTAAACAAAAGAAAAATATTTGTACATCCAAAATTAATGATATATCATGAGGATCAATATGATGCAATATAAACAGTTTTGTTCAGGTACTGATACAGTTTTCATAAGCCCTTCGCTTTATAGGGTCGTAAAATTAACCTTCCAAAGGAACGTCGTGAGGGGGGTCTTGTAACCGGTGACGCTATCAAAACTGAAAGAGGCCAAGGAACAGACCATCGTCGTCATCACTTTTTTCAGCTTTTTCCCAGTTGAACAACACCAGTGAACAGATTATGGCTAGCTTGTTTAAATAACCGAGTTTAAAGAGCTAAACATTTTCAGCGGCTCAGCCTGGATATATGTTGTGTGCTAAAAATGCATATCTTATTCCACATGGCTATCAAGATGACGATGCCGTTTCATCTATTTTCATTATAGTTATCATAAAAGAAAAAAAGAGTAATATTCACTTTTCGTCAGTCAATCAGTTATGTGCCAAGCGTGATACACGCTTAGGCGATCTTGTATCTTTCGATACATGACTGACGAGGCAGATTTTTCACGCAATAGGCTGCCATTTATTCTGCGGTAGACTAGTTGCTATCCAGGGCTACAGAACCCGGTCTGTCTTGCTATTTACCCATAACTGGAGGGAGAAGAAGTGGATTCATACATTTCCCAAAAGTATTAGCACGTAAGTGAATGTAATGGATTCGACTGGAATTCGAACTCGGTTCTTCGATTCCTCAATCCGAGCCGCTATCCATTACTCCACCGTGCCTCCTGGCCTTCGATACCCAGGTTAAAATGCTGGCTGTGTATTCGTGGTGTGCTCTTGGTCAGAAAATGTCCTGTGACTAGTTATTTCGTCAGAATGTGTTTGTTGTGTTGATTTTCAGTGTCTATAGAGTACAATTTCCACTGCAGGAATTTACACCCAGTGCATAAAATTCTTGAAGACATCATGTTTTTCTGTGTCTATTAACGAATGATTCGAATGGTGATATGTGACGCTAGTGAAGCCTATTAGATTGCAACAACCATTCAAAGAAACTGGCTAGAGAGAAAGAGGCATGATCTGTTCACTGGTGTTGCCTAAATGCCGATGTAGGTCGAACAGAATACATGTAGCCACTGACTGTCCGAGTTCACTCTACCCGCTTCGTTTGTTAATCTCGGAATCTATCGACCAAATCAAGTTTTACATCCTGAGTCGCGTTAGTACTATTCTTAACGACCCTGTGGTCTTAATCGAGATCAAGGGCGGTGTTCCAGTCACCCGTTAAAACTAACCATCTCTACGACATGAAAAAGGTATCGATCCACCGGAAAAAGAATCCGGCTTCCTGTTGTCGATGGATGCATAACACTCAGTGAGACAAAACGCTTTCTTCTTTGTAACATTCACTATGATGAGAATAGATGAAAACTCCTGGACAGCACTTCTGCATAATCACGTGGAATGAGTCTCTTAGACAAACAATGTATATCCACAATTATGCTGAAAGTTGGGGATGTGTCTAAACCTGTTATACTCCGACATCAGTCATTCAAACAAGTTAGCCAGAGAACCATGATCAGCTAACCGGTGTTGCCCAAATGGGAAAAATACATTGCCATGCATTCTCGATCCAAATTCCATTTTGATGGTGACATCCCATGACAAGGCTAATTATACGACTCTATAGAGAGAAGCGATTATGAAAACAGAGTGGCTGAAAAACAGAACTTTTTGTAATGTTTCAAGAGCACATGATTGAAAGCCTCATGTTTCGTTTGCCACTCGTGTTAAAAAAATACATTCTTTATGTTGCTTTTGCATCTAGTAGTCATGTTTACAGAAAAGTTCGTTACTTTCTCTTTGTCCTTCTTTACATTCTTTTCTTCTTCTTCTTCTTCTTCTTCTTCTTCTTCTTCTCGTTCTTCTCATTCTCCATATTCTCTCACAATGCTCAACCATCCGCATTATTGCCAATGATCTGGTAAGAGTTTTCGGCATCTTCTTATTGTTGACCGACCACAGGACATTCTTTCTCTTTACTTTCGGCTGACAGTTAAGTTTACGAAAACGTTTTTTAGTTTCTCTTTCTCATGACTGTCGACCGACAGTGAAGTTTGTTTAAACATTATTTAATTCGCTTAATTTTCGGTATCTGCTAACAGTCGTGTTTACAATAAAAAGTTTAAATTTCACTTTCACTTTCTCTTTCGGCTAACAATGAAATTAACATAAAACCTTTTTTATCTGATCTCTTAACTAAGAGTCAGGTTTAACGGAACATTCTTCTTCAGTATCCCTTTCTCTTTTATGTCAGTTAACAGTCAAACCTACAAGACTCATTTTATTGTTCATTTTGCTCTGAGCTTATAGTCAAATTTAATGCATCGGACTTTATTTTCACTTTTTCGTTGCTATTGGCTAACGGCCAAGTTAACAGGAATATTCTTCCATTTCCAATTCACATAACTGTCACCTAATTATACCTGTAATCCACCCACTTAAAACTTGAGCGTCCGCTTATACATCTGACCATCCACTTAAAAACTTTACAGCGACCCTTTATACCTTTGACCCATCCACTTAAAAACCTTTCATCGCCCATGAGATTCAGCCACTAAAATAATTTCAGCACTTTACACTTCTGATCCATCCACTTAAAACCTTTCAGAACTCTTTGATACCTCTCTTATAAACGCTTAAAACCTTTTCAGCACCTCCTCGTACCTGTCATCTGTCGACTTAATAAACCTATATATCTGATCCATCCACTTAAATCTTCCCCGAGAAAGAAAAATGAATTGGAACGAATTGTTATTTATAACCGATAACGCTATTCGATAGAAATCTATCAAATATGGGTAATATTGTATTTCTAATATGCCAACATCTAAAGACAAGCCCAATCCAGTAAATATACTGATAGATACGGAAATAGATATTTGGAAACAGGTTCATCAATATAGATACACTTACTTATAGCACAAAGATATACAGACTTACAGTTGCACACACATACGCGCAAACACACGCACGCACAAGCAATCTTTTATATAAACACGAAAATAATATGATCAACTAATGATTCATGTTTAGACACGCGTAGATGCACATAAATACGAAGTTTTGTTTTATCTTATATTGATTCGCAAATTAATCAAACTTTCGGAACACAATAAGTGGCAATGAAATTCACACGAATAATATTTATTGCAATTTACACCATCAGCGAAAATTGCACTGATGTTTGAATATAGCCTTCAATCGTATTGCACTGGATAACAATCATTTAACTTTGCTCAACAATGAAACATTGTAAAATAAATAAAAAAAGATCTTGGATTTCAAGCCCGGCAGAAAAATGGACGAACTGGAGAACTGTGGGAACAAATGGATGACTGGAATGTCGAACTCTGCAGATAAATAGATGCTTTGCATTTTGTTATATAGGACACTTGAGTTTGAACATAGATCGCCAGTGACCAAACAGAGGCGACCCCATTATTGAATTAAGTAGATCATGTGGCCATAGAGAATATATATATATATATATATATATATATATATATATATATATATATATATATATGGGAATTATCGTAACGAATAACGATCGCCATTTCTCCTCTATTACTATACGGATCGCGATTCTCTATTCAGATCACTATACGGATTACTATTCGAGTGAGTATTATCGCGGAAGTACTATTAGTGCGAGTGTTATTCGAAGGCGTCTGACACCAATATTGTTCAACGGCGTTACTATAATTGTATCGGCGATTACAAAGTCTCTACTACAACGAACATTTACGAAAGTGACAACAAGTATTCGTTGGCATTAAAAAAGTGACAACGAGTGTTCGTTGAGTCACAAAAGTGGCGACAAGGATTCGCAAGGATTCTTTGAACTTATACGAGGATTCGTTCGACAAATTTCAGCAAAATGGAGGAATTAAAAGCTATCATGGTTCAAATGTTGGTGCTACAGAAGCAACAACAAGAACAACAGTTACAGCAACAAAAATTACAACAATAACAACAGCAACAAAAACGACAACATGAACAACAATTACAATTACAACAACAGAAGTTTTTGAGTTGTTTACCAAAGCCATGGAAGGAAAGACTTCAAATTCATTTACTCCAGATACTGTTGCTAATTCAATCAGCGAATTTCTGTACAATCCAGATGAAGGGATAAGTTTTCCAGCTTATTATAGAAGATACGAATGGGTCTTCAAAAGGGATTGTTCGCATTGGAATGATGAAAAGAAAGTTCGGTTATTATTAAGGAAATTGTCCCCTGCTGAATATGAAAAATATGTGAATTATATGTTGCCAAAAAACTAGGAGAGATAAATTTTGATGAGACTGTTGTAATTCTATCAAAAAGTTTTGGTGACAGGAGCTCATTATTTAATACACGAAGGCAATGTCTTAACTAAACGACGATGGAGATTTTGTTAATTATGCAGGAGTTGTGAATCGAGAATGTGAAAAGTTCAAGTTAACTCCTGATTTATTTAAATGCCTGATATATTTACAGAGTTTAACTTCTAATAAGAACGCAGAGATAAGATCCAGATTACTTGCTAAATTAGAAATAGATTCCAAATTAACTCCCCAGAAAATATCCGAAGAGTGTCAACGTATTGTGAATTTGAAATTCGATACCGCAAGTATTGAAGAAAAAGACAATTTCAAGTACATAGTATGCGACAATCTAAGAGAATAAACTACAAACGTTTTTTAAAATCTTAACAGAACAAAAGACGACGATAAATCCCACCCCCAATACCTCGTACTTGTCATGGTCGTGGAGGTAAACATTTTAATTTTTTTTGTTTTTTCAATAAGTGTTATGAATGTGGGAAATTTGGACACAAAAGTACGTGTTGCAGATACAAAAAATGGAAAAAAATAAAATGTGAACATGATAAATACATGGAGTAATGATAAGAAGCCTAAACGGGGAATTAACAAGACATCTCAACAGAGGAAATTTGTAATTGTTCAAAATAATGATGTAAAAATAAAATTGCAACTAGATACAGGATCTGATATCACTATTATAAATGAACACACATGAAGAATAATAGGTAAACCAGTTTAATGGCGTCTAATAGATTTGTGCATGAAGTCTCAGAAAAGAGATTGAACTTTTTGGGTGAATTCAGCTGTAACGTTTCTTTTGTTGGAAAAACCAGAAAAGCAGTGGTATTTTTAATAAAGAATAATTTGTTTGGAACAGACTGGATTGCATTATTTGATCTTTGGGACCTTTTAATTAACTCTTTTTACAACAAAATCAATGTTGTTACGACAAGTAATAACACGGCAACTGAAAAATTGAAAATTGAACTGAAAAAGAGTTTTCCGAAAGTTTTCTCAGAAGGTCTGGGGACATGCACGAAAGCAAAAGCTATGTTTGAGTTAAAAGAAATGTAACGCCGTCATTTAAGCCAAAAAGGAGTGTATCTTTTGCGGCCTTAGATCCAATTAATAATGAATTAGGCAGACTAGAAAAATTAGGTGTAATCTCAAAAATATGACTATTCCGAATGGGCATCATCAACTGTCTACGTTAAAAAAAAAAATAAAATCCGCGCATGCGTTGATTTTTCAACGGGGTTAAATGAAAGTTTAAAACAAAATAACTACCCGTTACCACGTCCAGAGGAAAATTTTACCAAATTGAATGGAGGTAATTTTTTTTCTAAATTGGGCCTGTCAGATGCTTACCTACAAGTACTAGTGGACGAAGACTGCTCAAAATTATTAACAATTAACACTCACAGATGGTTATACAAATTCAACCGACTTCCTTTCGATATAAAGGTAGCACCAAGCATATTCCAACAGATAATGGATACCATGCTTGCCGGTTTGAATTGTGCTCAAGCATGTTTGGATGACGTATTTATTAAAAGCAAGAAAAAAATACTTGAGAGAATTAAGGAATATGGTTTTGAGATTAGTGAAGGGAAATGTAAATTGTTTATGTCCAGATTTAAATATCTAGGACAAATTATCGATGAAAACGGTAGACGACCGGATCCTTTAAGAGCGAGCGCGATAAAAGACATGCCCACTTCAACAAATGTAACAAAGTCACAAGCATTTTTAGGGTTTTCTAATTACTATCATATAAATATAAATACCAAACATGCTCGAATTAAGAGCACCCTTAAATAACCAGCCAAAGAAAGATGTGAAATGGAATTGGACAAATAAATGTCAAAGGGCTTTCGAAGAGATCAAGAAATTCTTAACATTGGATTTCTCACTAGCTCATTTTGAACCTAAATTAAAGATTGTGGTTTCATCAGATGCAAGTGATTCGGGTATTGGAGAAGTGATACTACACAAATATGAGGATGGAACAACTAAACCAATAGCTCATGCTTCAAGATCATTGATTGCAGCTGAAAAAAGCTACAGCCAGATTGAAAAGGAAGCATTGGCCATCATATTTGCTATGAAAATGTTTCATAAATTCATTCATGGTAGAGAATTCATACTGCAGACAGACCATCGGCCATATATGGATCAAAATGGGTGGTCCCACACATACAGCGAATAGACTGCAACGCTGGAACTATCCTATTGAATCATAATTATAAAATGAAATTTCTACCATCCAAAATATTAAGTCATGCTAACGGATTGTCTAGACTAATACCAAGATTCTGTGAACCACTTGAAGACACAGTAATTGCGGTGATAAGGGCCAAAAATGAAATTAATAATGTATTATACAATACTGTAATAGAACTTCCTATAACATTGAAAGAAATAAAAATTAAGTTGGAAAAAGACGACTTTATAATGAAAATGAAGGAGAAATTAAGATTTAAAGGAAAAATATTATTGGAAATAATGCATTTTCATTATGTAATATTGTACTTATGTACGTAGAGAGAATAGTGATACCAGCATTGTTGCAAAGATGTATGTTAAAAAAAATTCGCAGAGGACATCCTGGAATTTTAAGAATGAAATCTTTAATGAGGTGTTATACTAAGTGGCCAAAAATGGATAAGGATATCAAAAATTTAGTGAAATTATGCAGAGGTTGTGCTCTGGCAGCGAAGTCACCGCCTATCAAAATTCAACCTTGGCTGAGAACCGATATGCCATGGTCCAAAATACATATAGAATTCGCAGGACCTTTAAACGGAGCATACTATCTAGTGGTAGTTTAAAGTTACACTAAATGGCCAGAAATATTAAAATGTAGAAGACTAACTACCGCGATAACGATAAATTTCCTACACAAGATTTTTGCAAGGTTCGGTGTTCCTGACTATTGTTTTAGATAACGGAACTCAATCCACGTCTAGTGAATTTAAGTTTTTTGCAAATTATTAGCAATAAAACATATTACAACTCCCCACTTATCACCCGAGATCAAACGGACAAGCAGAACGGTTTGTTGATACTTTTAAAAGGACATTAAAAAAAAGTCGGAGTGAGAGGAGACAGACGAAATAATGTTACAACAATTTTCGAATATTTACAGAATAACACCAAACTCGAACACCGTGTCTGGAATATTACCTGAAGAGTTAATGTTTGCCAAGAAAATTAAATCCGTATTTAACAAATTACTACCAGAACGGAAGACGAGAACATCAAGGAATCAAAAGAATATAAATAAATATTTTAAAACCTGCTGATAAAGTGTTTTGTTTTTAAATGTACCAACGGGGAAAAGAATTCTGGGAAGATGGCGTTATAAAAAAACGGATCGGTAAAATGACATACATGGTACAAGGACAAAGGTGGAAACATAAGCGACACCTTAATCAGTTAAAATGGAGATTCACTAATTTAGTAAGTCCATGAAAAGAGGTACCTATGGAAATATTGTATGACATGTTTGACGTACCCACGACACTAGAAATTAGTAAACCAAGGAGTTACAGTAAAAGAAAAAGAACAGCAACGGATCATTTGAATATTGAACCGAAGCTGAAGAAATATAGACTCCGGAGGAGGGGGAGGTGTTATATAGGAATAAAGTGTCACTGCCGACACTTGAGTTAGAACATAGATCGCCAATGAGCAAACACAGGCGGTCCCCATTATTGAATTAAGTAAATCACGTGACCATAGAGAATATATATATATATATATATATATATATATATATATATATATATATATATATATATATATATATATATATATATTACAAAGAATAGATACAATTTATTTCCTAGAGGTATTCTACTATCTATATTTCTCATGTTGTCTGTCTGTGTGTCTGTTGTGGGCGTTGTTACCTCGCCCAGGCCGCATTTCTCACCCAATTTCTATGCGGTTTTCACCACAAGTTTGCAAATGGCTGCCTTAAGGACATGACGCAGCCCGATTTTTCAGTTCGGACTCAGGTTCCGAAAAAATCGATAATCGAAAAAAATCTGCTTACAGAAGGAATTATTGCATTTCAACCAAATTTGACACCCTCTTAGAGCCTACCTTTAGAAGTGTTGTCCAGAAGTTTCATGACCACGGACCCCTAAACAGCACGGAAAATCGATAAAACCCAAAAGCCGATACGCCCAGATTGCACCTGAACCGCATGTCGGTTTTTAGTGAAAACCGATCGGATTTATGAGGAGGCCATTGGGAGTCATCATGTGAAGTTTCAACTCTGAGCGCCCCCCCCCAAACAGAGTGCAAATGGACAATCGGTCAACCCTTAAAAATGTTTTTCCGGTTGGGTATTTCCTAAATGCAGATTAATTTAAGGTCACGCTATGCGCGGGAAGAAACAGGTTAGTGCGTGCAGTGCTGTATGAGTCGTACGATTTTTGAATCAAGCACGGGCAACGCCGGGCCATGCTTCTAGTGAAAAATAAAAAATAAGAGATGATAACACTTACAGAACAGACCAACCGGTTTCGTTCCCAAGCTCATCAGGGTCGACTGGGAACAATTTAACAATTATTGCAATATATATTGACTCACACAAACACCCTACATACAATTGAGACATTAAAGAATTTTTTTTCTTTCGTAAATTAATAATTTTATCACGCATGACACTGTCAAGATTATTACTAGGATATCCATTTTTTAATAGAGTGAAGCGGATAAAATCCAATTCTTCATTCAAATATTGTTCACTGCAAATCATCAAGGCCCTATGAATTAAGGTCTTGATGAGATTGATTTTATGCTTTCTGGGACAAAATGAGTCCCAACCCGTATACAAACCAGAAAACGTAGGGAAAACAATACTTAGTTCAGAAATGTCCTATTTTCTTGCGGCTTCTTTTTATTGGTTCGCGGGTCGAGCTTGTGGCTAGGCGGGTCTTGTCTACTGTCCATCTGTGCTATTTATCTGCTCAACTAAGGATTCATTTTGCGACTCGTTCTGCCTTTCCCTCTATGCGTAAGGATCCTCTTCCTCCCCATCATGTTTCTTCCGTGATTTATTCTTTTAAATGTGGTTGCGGTAGCAACTACATAGGAAGGACTTCCCAATGTTTAGATTATAGGATCAGGCAGCATGTCCCATTGCGAGTTCTTAATCCGGATGCGCGTATGACCCACAGCTGGTTAATACTTCCGGGTCAGCGATCACTGAACATTTGATAAATTGCAGGGATTGTGCAATGAATTTTAGTCCGAATTGGTTTACTGTACTGCCCAGTTCGCACTCTCCATTTCATTTGAGGGCACTTGAGTCTCTGTATATTCGGTCCAGGGAGCCATCTCTTTGCAAGCAAAAAGACTGTCTCCTTGGGCTTCACGTTATTAGACTCTAGTGTGTATCATACATTCCCCTCACACTCCCTTTTTTTTCCTTTGCGCTATGCAAATTCGCGCGGTTTGATTTTTTTCCCCTCATACCATTAATCATTTCATTCTTTAATGTTTTAATTGTATGTAATTGTGTGTATATATGGATATGTATGTATATGTATGTGTGTATGTGTACGGATATGTGTGTATGTATATATTTATGGATACACAGAATATTATAAAAGAAGGACCTACAGTCCTGTTATTAGTCTTTTATCTCATTTTCTCATTTAATATTCTCCAATTGGAAGTGTGAGTTTAAAATTCTTTATAATATGGAGGAAAAATTTTTAAATTGATAATTTAATTTAAATTGAAATATATTACCCTTTAATAATCATTATTGATGATAAAATATTTAAATTGGAAAAATTTTTGATATCTCGGTAGGTGTTAATACATGAAGTTACCTGTGTATATCGGCACATGGGTACCTGTATGAGTGATTGAACATGTAAAGAAACGTGTGTATATGTGATATTTGCATGGGTGTGTATACAGTATATGACAGAGCAAGATCTTTAATATTACCTTCAAATATTACCCCATATTAACTTAACTAAAATTTAAGTAAAAGAGATTACCTATCTAGAAACAGTCACGAGTTAAATTCATGAACAAAATTCAAACGGATAGAGATGTCAACTTAATAATCAATAATAAAATTTTTTAAAGTGAATAAAAAAAAGATTATTAGAAGTGAACTTATATTTTAAAATAAAATTTTATTCTTTTAATGTACTTACTATGAATATTTTTCTAATCGACTATTTCATAGAAAATCCCCAAAATTTTAATAAAATTTAAATCACTAACAAACATCAAATTAAATCATTTGTAGACAGTTTAGAGACATTCAAATTTATATCAAACATTATAATCTTTATGAACCCCCAAAATAACACTTTCAAAGTAAAACAAAATAACAGCGTCTGTTTCTAGCCTTTTTTTTTACACTTTCTCTCATAACTTCCTTATCTCTTTTTAATCTCTATGGGTTTTTCTTCCCTACCCCTTCGATATCAATATATAACTTCCTCACTTCGTTAATTTACATATGTTTAATACGGCCCGTCAAAAATGTGTAAATTTTCTTTTCATTTTTTTGTTTGGAAGTAAAGTCTGATGATCCGCAATCCTTTAAAAGGGCTGTGGTGAAATAATTTATTACATGGAACCTTAAAAGTGGTCTGTTTTTATTTAATATATATATATATATATATATATATATATATATATATATATATATAATCGACTCTCCCGTCGAGATTCGACGTATGAGGGTCAGATCAGTTCCCAGAAAACCGACAGCCCGACAACGACACATGAGATTTGATTATAGTGGTGAAGGCCTCGTGCAGGACCATCCACACTTTTTGAAGGGACGAATACAGAGACCTGGTGCACCGAATGCCACAAGGTTCCCAAACGACGCTCCGCGGGTTTTGAATTCAGAGTTGCCCTTCTCCTAGACCAGTTGCCAACCAAGGCTATAGAACCCAGTCTATCCTGCTATTTTACCCATAGTTGGAGGGAGAGGAAGGATTCATACCTTTCCCAAGGGTATTAGCACGTAAGTGAATATAATGGATTCGACTGGAGTTCGAACTCGGCTCTGCGATTCCTCAATCCAAGCCGCTATCCATTATTCCACTGTGCCTCTCTCTCTCTCTCTCTCTCTCTCTCTATATATATATATATATATATATATATATATATATATATATATATATATATATATATATATATATATATATGGGAATTATCGTGACTACGACTAACAATCACCTTTTCATCTTTCATTTTCCTCTCTTCTCTATAACTACACGGATCGCTATTCCCGCTACTATTCTCTATTCAGATTACTATACGATTACTATTTGAGCGAGTAGTATCGAGCAAATTCTTTTGACCAGGCTCCCAAACTACTGGCACGAACCTTGGTTTCGGCTAACATCAAAAGTCTCTTTGTATTCATTTTTTTAATTGATCAAAATTATTTTATTTTCCAACGTTCTTTTATTTTATTTTTTATATAGCGGAAGTTATGCGTGGAGCCTCTCTGATTTCAAAGTTTTTAGTCACAAATGGACAGACTCTGATCTAGCAAACTTCTACCGTTTTTCGGTCGGGTTCAGTCTTTTCTTCTTCTTCTTGGTGGTTTCTTTCTCATTAGTTGAGAGAGAAATATAAAGAAAGAAAGAAAAAAGAAAGAAACTAGTGTTTAAAATGAAAGCTCAAATGCTTTATTTTAATTCCAATTTTTTCTTTTTCGTTGTTTTTATATCTTACAATCATAAAATGAATCATGTCACCCTAAAAATAACTGTATCTCATAATTTAATATTAATACTGAAAACGTTTACGCGGCTTGTAGGGGGGGGGCATAATCAATTTGCAACTTACAACTGCTTTCCTACAAATAAAAAATCGCAATCATATCGCTATTTCTATGGTATTTCTCTACCAGTTGAGAAATTTACAGCTATGGACCGATATGTCATGTAAACAGGAAAATCATTCCCATTCCATATATATTCCATTTATGAGAAATAAATTCCATTTGGGCAGATTCTTCCCAAGAGCAGATGCTTTGAGAAAGAGACTCCCGTGAGGATGCTTTCCCGACCATTATAATCTTAATCTCTAGGATCAACCTTTATCTATCCTATATATCCTCATTATCTACAATACATAAATCAACCCTATTCAGTAAGCCTCTACCTTAAGCGGCTCTTTTGGGTGAACAACAGTGTAAAAGTATTTTCTCTGCGTCTCAATCACCATTCTCCTTGTAAGATAGAGATGGCGAAGTGACTTGAAGCAACAGAAATGTTGTTCTATAGAAATAAGGATGACAATCCCTTGGATTGAACATGTGTGTTACGACTAAGTTTTAAGAAAACTGACAACAAAAACGACACAATCAGAACGAGACAATTGACATTTCTAGGACACATTTAATGAGAAAAGAGGGCTTGGAGAATTTGACACTTACAAGATATATTGAAGGAAAAAGAGACAAAGGAAAGCATCGATAACCTACCGAACGAGCATGTGTGAATGGTTGGCAGAACAGGGAAATTATCAAAAATCAGAAATTTATCAAAAATAATCTTAGCTTAAATAAGAAAAAATCGATTGTAACGTTTTTTTTTTCTAAATGTAAGTCTGAAATCGAACCAAGTTGATCAAGTCTTTAAAGAATTAAAAACGCAACTCTGAAAAAGAAATTTTGTTTCATAAATCAGTCTTGAGTCACAAGTCTTACTGATAGTGGTCAGGTTAAGCTACAGGCATCAGGAAAATTGTTGAAAAACATGTTCTGTCGATAATGACGAGGAACTGTCCAAAACAAAGTCAATTGGTACGAAAGGCGAACGTCGTTGTTTGTGACATAATCGCTGTTAGCTGAGCAGACGACACTCTAGCAAGTCCAAACGGAAAAACTTAATTTTCAGAGAAATAATTATATTGGTGAATGTCAATCAAAACACGGAAATTTCCGGAGTGTACAAAAGAGTCTTTTTAAAACTCTTACCAGAACATGCTCCACCTATCTCACAGGGGTGAGTTACCTTACGCAGTTAACCTGCCAGCTTTGTTATAAATTAGCGGTCGACATTACAAGTGCAGATATTGCAACCATATAATTTCCTGGATTCTGAGAGAAGTAAGAGGTTTATGCGGCACCATTCTTACACTAGGAATTTAAAGTTTGTGAAACGTAGACTTCGACAAGAATATGGACTATATAACTGCAGAGTCTATCACATCACATACTGTACAAGAAACGCTCGGGTAAGATTCTTGTAACTCAGTAAACGATATTGTAATAATCCGATTTCTGTTCGCACACAGCAAAAACTGCACATCATAATATTGTGAGACCGGAAACTACCTACACAATAGACTCTTCCAGGCCTATATTAAATAGGCGATATAACACTCTAGACTGAGAGATAGAGAGACAGTGAGAGCCGCGTACGACTACCAGTATTGGACACTAACATATAGTAAGCTCCGCTTACACTATCTCTGTAACCTGTTGTTAATATATCTTTCTTACATCTAATCCGTGTTCCGTGTTTTCCTTCTGTGGTTCCAACTTTGGCCCCACATCAGTGGCGACGAGGATTCTAGAAACGTACTCACGGCGAAACCTAAATACCTTACCAATTCCACATCTGTGTCGACGAAGAATTCGAGAAATGCATTCACGTCGAAAACCGCAATACCTTGCCAGTCCCACATCAGTGGCGACAGAAAGATTCGAGAATTTCGTTCTCCCCATATCAATAGCGACTGAGTACTCGAAAAATACACAGAAACTCGACGCGTTCCCACAGTAGTGTTGAATGAGAAATTAAGCTGGTATTACTACATTAGCGATTTAAAAGCTAAACACCAAGCGTCTACATATATTCCGATACCAAACATCAGTGACGAACTAGCGATTCGACATCTACGGAATATTAAAGTCTGTCCAAATAACATTACGAGAACGATTTCTTACACACCCACACACACAAAAGCAGAAGTACTACCATTGTACTCCAGTTTTCGAAAAAAACTATCGAAAAAAATTTTTTTATGCAACTGAATTGAACTCGTGCATAAAATTATTCTCCCCTCAAATTCACTGAGGTGAGTTTCTCTTTTTATAACTCTATAAAAAAAAATACATAAGTGTGGTGAAAATTTATACAATTACGTTAAAATTAACGGAACCACGGAATCTCAAAAAATAAAAGCTAAACACATAATTAGTTTAGTTTAACTAATTGTCTGTCCATATTTTTTTTCTGTAAAAGAAAAAAAAAGAACAAAAATTTTCAAGATTTTTTTGTGTACCTCCTCTTAGTACACGTGTTTCAACGCATCAAAAAAGCGCTGTCATTTTTAAATATGGAAGATTTTCAAAAAGCAGTTGACACCAAATGTTAAAACTAAATTTGGATCAGCAACAAAAGTCAGAAGAAAGACAACAACAACTATTTTTGGAATTACATAAAAAACAAATGGAATTCCAACAAATTACGCTTCTGAATGCTGAACTACAACAGAAACAACTTAAAGAATTACTCGTAAATGCATTAAAAGGCTCAAACTCTGAAAAAGATACAATATTCTCCCAGAGTACAATCTACAATTCAATGGAAACCTTTGAATACGTACCAGAGAACGACAAAATGTTCGACGCTTTTTACAGGCGCTACGAAGATATTTTCAACGTAGACTGTGAACAATGGTCCAGTAAAAAGAACGTACGTCTACTATTGAGAAAACTGGGAACTACAGAACATAGTAGGTTCGTAGACTTCATACTACCCAAGAAAACGACTGACTTGGATTTTTCAGAGACTATTAAGCTCCTATCGGAACTATTCGGGCCTAACACAACCTTGTTCCACAAACGTTGGAAATGCCTGAACACAGTCAAGGACAACTAGCAAGATTTTCTAACTTTTGCAGCATCGGTAAACAAGCTCTGTAATGATTTTAAACTAGCCGAACTGACTGCCGATGATTTCAAATGCTTGATTTTCGCACAAGGTCTAGTATCAGCAGAAGACGCCGCAGTCAGACGACAGGTACTGACCAAGCTTGAGAACGAAAAGGATTGACTCTCCAAAAACTGGCAGAGGACTGTCAAAGAGTAATATCTGTAAAGTGTGACTCAAATACTATCGAGGGATCAGGTGTGGCTCAGATTAATAAAATCAGAAGCAAGTCTACCTCCTATTCCCCTCAAAAAGACAAAAGGCAAATCTCATGTCCTAAATTCCGCAGTAACCAAAACCCAAATAAGTTAAAGAAACCGCCCGGACCATGTTACCATTGTGGTAAATGGCATTGGATGAAATTCTGTCCAGTTAAGAACAAAAAATATTGCAAAAATTGCAATAAAAGTGGACATACTTTAACTTCGTGCTGGTACGCCAACAGAACGAGAAAACCCCAAAATAAAATTAGGCAAGCTCATTCTGACAATATTGTCGATAGGAATTTAAGGAAATATGTAACTGTGGATATTTTCAATAATTCCATTAAATTCCAGCTTGGCTCGGGTTCCGATCTTTCAACCATTAACTGGCGTACTTGGCGAAAATTGAACAAGCCGACCTTATTAAAAACGGATAAAACAGCAAAATCCGTAACCGGCGAAAAGATTAACATTTTAGGTGAGGTAATACTTACAGTAACACTAAATGGAGTTACCAAAAATCTCAAAGCCTACGTATTAAAAACTTCAGATAACTTATTTGGAACTGATTGGATAGAATAATTCAATCTTTGGGATTGTCCAATGAGTACATTTTGTCGCAAGATACAAAGTACAACGTCCAATTTGGTAAATCTCAAAAAGGAACTCAAACAACAATTTCCCCGGGTTTTTTTCTGGCGGCCTTGGGAAATGTACTAAAATGAAAGCTAAGTTCAAGGTGAAGGACGGTACACAACCGGTATTCAAAAAGAAACGGAATATCACTTTCGCTGCTCTAGAGTAAATCAACAAAGAGTTAGATAGACTCGAACAAGCAGGTATTTTGTCAAAAACAGATTGCAGCGAGTGGGCAGCACCTACGGTCTACGTAAAAAAGAAGTCCAATCAAATACGAGCCAACGCGATCAGAAACATGCTGGCCCCAGATAACGTTCAAGCATTACAAAGCTTCCTCGGCCTAGCTAATTTTTACCAAGGGTTCATTAAGAACATGCAAAATTTGAGAGAGCCTCTCAACCAACTTTTAAAAAAGGACAAACCATGGTCATGGACCCCGAAATGCCAAGACGCATTCGAGAAGATCAAGAAAACTCATACTTCAGACCTCTCCCTCACACATTTCGACCCTAGTCTCGACATTATAGTCGCAAGTGATGCAAGCTCGTACGGCATAGACGCTTGCATATTACATGAACTGCCAGATGCTTCGCGAAAATCTGTGGCTCACGCATCAAGATCTCTACTTCCAGCTGAGAAACAATATTCCCAAATAGAGAAAGAGGCTCTAGCGTTAATATTCGCTGTGACAAAGTTTCACAGATATCTATATGGTAGACGGTTCATACTGCAGACAGACCATAAAACTCTAATTACAATTTTTGGTTCTAAAAAAGGTCTGCCAGTCTATACTGCAAATAGACTACTTCATTGGGGAACGATTCTCTTAAACTATAATTTCAAGATAGAGTTCCTAACATCCAAAAATATTTGCTATGCAGACAGTTTATCGCGACTCATTCCAAAAAATACAGAAGTCTTTGAAGACTCCATCATTGCTACTCTAAGGACAAACTGTGAAATCAAAAACATGATCGCGAGTACCATAAGAGAGATCCCAGTTACTTTGGCCGACATAAAAAGGGAGTCTCGAGAGGATGAATTCATTCAATCAATAAAAAGCAAAATTCGAAACAAAGACCCCAGTGTGCCTGAAGTTTTCTCCCTTTGCGATGATGTCCTACTATATAATGACCGCGTAGTGATTCCAAGCAGCCTACAAAGAAAAATCGTCAGGGATTTTGACATGGGACATCCGGGGAAGAACCGTACGAAAAGCTTCATGCGCTGCTACGTTTATTGGCCAAACATGGACAAGGACATAGCAGACATGATAGAATCATGCAAAGGATGCGCGCTTGCAGCAAAAGCTCCAAACACGACGTGCAAACCATAGCCCAAAACAGATCATCCTTGGCAAAGAATTCATGTGGATTTTGCAGGGCCTATGGACAACATATACTTTCTCATTGTTGTGGATAGCCACTCAAAATGACCTGAGGTCCTACAATGCAAAAGACCAACCACAAATTGCACAATCGGATTTCTACACGAGCTATTCGCGCATTTTGGCGTGGTAGATTGTGTAATTACAGATAATGGTACTCAATTCACATCAAGTGAATTTAGAGACTTCTGAAAGTCATATCAGGTGGACCACATTACAACGCCTCAGTACCACCCTAGGTCAAATGGCCAGGCCGAAAGGTTCGTGGACACTTTAAAAAGGGCTTTAAGAAAGGCACTAAGCACACCGACAGATAGAGCATTGCAACAATTTCGGCAGGTGTATCGGATAACCCCTAATCCGAACACGCCTATGGAAGCTCGCCTGCAGAAACAATGTTTGCAAGGAAAATAAAGTCTGTCTTCGAAAAAAAACTGTATCGCCTCATAGGAAATATTTCAATCCTGGTGATAGGGTATTTTTCAAGGCGTACAAGAACAATATGACATTCTGGGAAGTGGGCGCCATAAAGCAGAGAATTGGCGAACTGGTATATATGGTCCAAGGACCGAAAAACATTCACAAACGCCATTGGAACCAGCTCAGAAAATGCCGTTTAAAGGAATCGGAATCACTACAAAATAACTGTGAAGAGCCGATCGACGTAATTTTCGATCACTTCGATCTCGACATGCCCCAAGTCTCTCCTGAAGTGCGACGCTCAGGAAGGAAAAGGAAATTTACTCAACCGCTCGACGTAAATCCCAAGAGGAAAAAGTATGAAGTTTTATTTTTTTTCTCTTCTTTTCAAAAAGAAAACTCTTTGGAAGGGGGGTATTGTGAGACCGGAAACTACCTACACAATAGACTCTTTCAGGCCTATATTAAGTAGGCGACATAACACTCTAGACTGAGAGATGGAGAGACAGTGAGAGCCGCGTACGACTACCAGTATTGGACACTAACATATAGTAAGCTCCGCTTACACTATCTCTGTAACCTGTTGTTAATATATCTTTCTTACATCTAATCCGTGTTCCGTGTTTTCCTTCTGTGGTCCCAACTTTGACCCCACATCACATAACGATATTTTTTTCTAGGAAATTGTTGTTAAAAAGATCTAACTTAAAGAATAAATCAAATTTCTATCCAATTTGTAAAATAGCAATGATGATATGTAGTTGACGTACGGGCTCAGCTCAATAATATAGTTCCGTATGTTTGTATATCTATGAAAAAAATTGAAAGGAAAAGACATCAAAAGTTTGTTGCATAAAATCATGACACCTATAAAATAAGTCCGTCTTTATTTTGTAAAAATATTTTGTTTTTCTTACCAAATAAAGCGTATTATTCATTTATTTTTCTATTCTTCTTCTATTCTGGACATTTCTACATTTTTTACAAAAATAATTTTCTAAATTTTAAGTATCAAAAATCATCGAACGCTAGACTCCTGCTGATTAGGGATTAGTAGTAAAAGTATAGCTAACTTCACATTTTCAATGTAGGTAAAGTTTAGCTAAGTACAGCGTAGTCTCTAATTTTATTTGGAAATAAAAAAAATGGTTATGAACAATTCTGTTTGTAAGCAAGCCGTATGCGAAACGTCACTTCCGTTTTTTGTTTTTTTTGGGGGGGTGGAGGGGTTTTGTTTTGCTTTTTTGGTTTTTGGTTCTCACTAGTCGAGGTGCAATTAAAATGCGCCGAAAGGAAGATGCATCTTTGTAGTGAGTAAAATATGATAAAATCATATATATATATATATATGTATATATGAAGAAATGTAGTTCTAAGTTGTGCTATATTTATGGGATAAAGTGCTCAATATCAGAGATAGAGCGTATGTAATTATAAATATAAAAGTGAACATTGAAGTCAACAGTCAAAGGAGACAGGCTGTTTCATGCGGGGCGCAATCGTCAGGCCGCGAATGTTGGATTTTTCCTCGTCTATTCATATAGGAGTCAGTGGTGCATTGTGGGTAATCTATTCTGGTGGTTATTGTTTCAAGAGTGGCTTTCTTTATTTATTTTTTGGGGTTAGAAAAATCCAACATTCGCGGCCTGACGATTGCGTCTAGCATGAAACAGCCTGTCACCTCTGAGTGTTGACTTCAATGTTCACTTTTATATATATATATATATATATATATATATATATATATATATATATATATATATTAGTGAATATATATAATATCTAACGTCGATAACGCTACATGGCGTTTCATGCAATCTTCCGGTGTGGATTCTGACCGTTAACTGTCACAATCCACACTTGAAGAATGATTTAAGTACCCGAAACTCCGAGTAGAATTATCGACGTTGAATATTATGTATATTCACTACTATATACTTACAGCTCTGTTTCATAACATTGATCATTGTATTTATAACTTTGAGGAATAAATATACTTACGTACGTGCAACTATTGTGCGTGTATGTACATTTTTTACCCTACACATTCATATATACATATATATATATATATATATATATATATATATATATATATATATATATATCGATTATCTTTTCTGAAGGTCACATTAATTCGATTTGTTTCACTAAATTCTTTTAGATGATATCTTTGCTGGTTAAGAAGTTTCAAATTTAATCAAGCAACAAGATTGTGACTTTTAAGTTAGAGCAAATATTAAGTTTCGTTGTAACAAAATATCGTTCAAAGAAAAACACAAGTGGGTTATTAGTGTGTGTGTGTGTGTGTGTGTGTGTGTGTGTGTGTGTGTGTGTGTGTGTGTGTGTTACACCATACATATACCCATTTTAATCTCAGGGATTTTCCGACATCACGACGATAGTATTTTGCAAAATGTCTTTCCTTTCTGTCTTCGATCGAGATTTGCCCTGGTATCACTATGCATCAGCAGTTAAATCTCTCAATCGAAAATAATCGATATTCGAAGTTCCTACGATATCCTTGTTTGTTTTTGTTTTTGATTTTTGTTTTTTTGTTTTTGTTTTTTTTTTTTGGGGGGGTATCATTGATAGCAGCAAAAGAAGAACCGTCGTGCAGGTCCTAACGTGTCCATACAATTGAAAACTGTCCACAAGCAATGACTAGAAAACAACTATAAACCAAATCAAATTGTTTTGTAGATGCCTGTACAAAGACATTGATCCCTTCAGTGTGGCTATCGCACAGCCAAGGAGCGTCATTTGTTCTAAGTTTGGCAGCGTATCAATCATTTGCTAACGTAAATATCTCTGGATCCGAAACTTTTACTTCCCTTCACATTTTTTCCTTATATAGATGTAAATTCTGAGAAAACTTATATATGGTGTACCAAAAGTTATCAAGAGATTTCAAAATTTAATAACTCCTTTATTTTTTAACTTTAATTATATTAGTTCTATATAGAGTATGTATGGGAAATAAATTTACACTAGTGGAAAAAGATTTATGTGGCGTCCATTTTCAGATTCACACAAACCTGCGCTTTTGTAAGTATTTTCTATCACTGCCTTCAAACTCTAGTGCTTTGATATCGGGTCTGAATGTTGCTTCTTCAGGCGTTGGATAGTCTGAGGCTTGTTGGCATAAACCCTTTTTTAGATAACCGCATAGGAAGAACTCGGAGATTATTAGAACCGGGGAACGTGGTGGTCAGTTTGTGCCGAAACCGTTATCAATTATTCTTTACCCCCAAATTTGCCCAAGAAGCTGGATTGTTGCCCTTTCCGTGTGGGCTGTTGTGATATCTTGTTGTACGGAAACAGGTTGATGCATTTAAATATTCGTTGAAGTGAAGTCCGAGAGATCCAAACCTGTCAGAACTGCCTTTGAGTTTGTTCGCTCGGATTGTCTTTGATACTCAAATACTCCTTTGTTCCTAACTGAACGAGATGTGCCAATTCGCAGAAGGTCACTTACAGAAACTTTACTCTCAAAATCTCTGTTACTGTAATGGCAGAGAATAGAAAGCTTTATGTGCACTGTAGGTACGTAGGTGTGACCAAACGTTAAACTGCGGATAATTTTAACATCATTGGTTATAAATTTAACTGTGACGTGACTATAATTATTAGAAAGGTAAAAAGGATAATAAAAATAAAAAATGATCGAGTTTCAGGTTATGGGTGTGTTTGTTCTTGTAACACAAAACGACACGTTGTAGCGTGATTTGTATTAGGACAATATCGTTAAAATAGTTCAAGAATAAAGTAATTTCTAATTCAATTTGCAACTTAATAATAATGTGATAGCTGAGTATGCGCTCACCCCCATAATAATGAACTGATTTCTGTATGTTTACAAAAGTTGAAAAGAAAATCTTATTGATATTGAAAAAGAAGGCAAATGACTATTACTAATTTTGGCATAAACTAATGATACATTAATTAAAGCTTATATATATATATATATATATATATATATATATATATATATATATATATATATGCAGCATATCTTCATTCAAACATGTTTCATATTATGTCAATTTATTTTTATAATAATCCTTTCTAGATTTCTAATCAGTTTCTTGATGTTAAGCTGACATTCATCAAGTAAAGCGACATAGTTTTTTTCTTACCTAAGTACTTTCGATCTCCTCCGAAATCCTTAGCGGTGAATTACAAAGACAAACTTATTGTGACTGTGATCGTTGTGATGGTGATTTTTTAAAACACACATGAACGCGCTCTGTTATAACTTTTAAAATTCAAATTTATCTGTGGTAGCTATGGAATGTTTTACAAAACATGAGTCCCAATTAAAGGGAACTAACCAGATAGATAGATAGATAGATAGATAGATAGATAGATAGATAGATATGATAAAATTGGTAGAAATGCAAATGCTATTAAATGCACTTCAACGCATTACTGCTATACTCGTTATAAATTTTGTTGAGCGTTGGTTGGTTGCTTTTGATATAGCGAGCCTCGAGAATTTGAAGTTTTGGTTTATTATTTTCGTTTTGCAATATATTGGCGTTGTCAACAAGTATTTTCCTGTATTGTGAAGGAGGAGAGGAATGTGTCTTTAAATGTTTTGCGATAGACCTTGTATCCGACAAATGAAGTGTAAGATATCTTGATAATGTTGTGGTCGTCAAACCGACATATGTACTTTCTTTTTTGTCAGAGATACAATCTCCCAATCTATACCATTCAATGAAAATATATATATATATATATATATATATATATATATACGAGTTGTTATTTCACTAGTATCATTATTTTTGTTCATTTGTCTCTTGCATCATACACCTTTCCACACTTTATTACAAAATATATTATTTCTAATTTGTATGTATGTACTTTTAAATCATTTATCACTAGACTTCTTCTAATTGACCACTTCTCCTCCTCCTCCACTCCTCTTCTTTCGCCTTCTCCTCCTCCTCCTCATCATCATCATCATTCATCTCTACATCATCATCATCCTTCTTGTCTACCTCCTCTTTACTGCCCAGTGGAATAAAAGACCACAACCATGTTTTATTATTTTGTTTTTACATTCTTCACGAACTTTAACCAAATACTTATGGCGCGCATTATACGTGGGCATGTGTCATACATCTTGAAATAAAGTAATTTTATTATCTGCGTTCGTGTTTGCTTTAATACTTATTTACTTATTGGTCGGTGTTCAATATTTCAATTGTGCTATCGATTCCCTTCAGCTTGAATGAAAGTCTCAAGTGTGCAAGTCAAGACAGGCAAATTTTCCAGTTCCACTTCACTTGACTCCTTTCATTAAAAAATCATGAATAAACGAACTTTGAAGCACTTCTGCTTGTTTGTCGTGTTTGCCAGAAACAAACGAAACAAAGAATGATGTTTTCTTTACATTCTCTGCAAATGTCTTCGACGGTTCTAGCTCTTATACTTTATTAATTCACTGTATCGCTTGAAAGAAGTCAACAATATGGAGATTTGTTTTTAAACCATTTGACAGACTACGGCACAAGGATCTATTTGGACTTCTACGAAAACTAGATTTATGATGTTAGAAGAGAATAATCCGGAACTTATACTGGGATCAAACCACCTGCATGCGGATAGAAAATAAATAGAGTAGATCTACATAAATAGAAAGGGGCGTAAGACAAGGATGGGTCTTCTCTCCAGATTTATTCAAACTCTATAGCGTGAGTGCTGGAGATATTACCAAGATTTATTATCGGTGGGCGGAATCCCGACATTATAGGATACGCAGATGATACTGAGCTGATGGCCGACACAGGAAGAAAACTACAGGACCTCCTAGACAGGGTAGTAAAAGAAAGCGAGAAAAAGGGACTAATCATCAACTGCAGGAAGGTTGAAAGGCGCGAGTTACGAGTTACAAATAGGAGATGTCTACATCAAGCAAGTACAAATGTTTAAATATTTAGGAAGTGTTTTATGAGAGGATGAAAAATGCGACACCAGAAAATCAGAACATGGATTGAACTAACGAAAGAGGCATTCCAAAAACTGAAGCAAATCCTGAGAAACAGGAAAAAAATGTTAGAAACAAAGAAAAGGGTGCTGGATTATGATGTGTGGTATCCATCCTCTTATATAGCAGGGAATGCTGAACAATCTCCTCGCGGATGAGGAGAAAAGTGGAGGCAACAAAAATGAGGTTATACAGAAGGATACTGAGAATTCCATGGACGGCACGAATAAGCAACAAGAAAGTCTTAAGGAAAATGCCGACAGAAAAACACTAATGCTCAGAATGAGGAAGAGACAGCTGAAATGTCTTGTATACATAATGAGTGAAGAGGGGTTGGAAAAGCATTTGTAAATGAATGGCAGAACGGGGATCGGGGGCTTTAACAAAGTGAGAAAACCTGGTAACGGTTACAAGGGGTAGGACGCTTTGGAGAGCCATAACCGCCTATGTCCTAAAGGAACGCGGCACATAGAAAAAGAACATTCTATTTCTTCTTTTTTTCTGATCTAAAAAAGCTAAAACATCATTTGTATAGTTTATGTATATAATTAAAGCGAAAATACGTTTAAATAAATGTACCTGTGGTATGGATTATCTCCCCGATACGTATTCTGTACTTAAGATCACTGTAGAAGACGTAGTGAACCGGAACCCGAATCGAGGGGCGGAAGCGGTGAATGAGATTTTTGCCGGTGTCTCAAAGTCAGAGAGTTGGTTTGAGTATGGCAATAGGATTTCTATTTGAGAGAAAGCGAGTGCCTCGTTCCGTTAAACGAGACTGTAGCGACTGCTATGTTTTTCCACACCTACATTTTATTCGTCTGCGATTGGCTAATAAATCAACACTGCCTTTCTATAGGACAATTTAGCCATCACAGTCGTTGCTTTGAATTTTTCGGTTTTGAACTTGCTTACTTGTTTCGCTAGCATAAATTTAGCGATTGGTCAAATTTTAACCAATTACATATTTTAGTGCAAAATCAACTTTTCCCGCAGTTTCGCTGGGAGCCTATGAGTAGCTTTAAAAGAGGTGACTTTTTCACAAGCCGCCAGTAAAGTCCAGCAAATTTCGCCTGTCAACACAAACCTATGACTTTACTCACAATATTTCAATTGTATTCTTGTGTTATCTATTCTAACAGCAGACTTGTTCTAACATTGATTCAATTACAAATCAAAATACAGTAAAAGGGAGGCAACTTCTTTTCCCTTAATCTATACATTGAATACAAATTATTGTATATTTTGTTCTTGCATGTTATTTCAATATATACTTGTTGATTCACATTTGGAGTTTTGTTGCTTTCTTGAATCATTAATAATACAAAAAGTATATGCACTAAGAACACGCATAATAATTGGTGACTGCGACGTGATTCAAGATTTAAAAAAAAAGCGAAAAAAAACTCAATTTTGTGCCAACAGCATCTAGGAAAATAATATACAACAATTCAACTTGGCGCGAAGATTTTTTTCTCTACCACGTGCGTTTCAAAAACTATCCAAGATGGCCGAACAGGATGGAAACGAAGCGACAGTATTGCTCAACCAGCCAGTCTTCAATACAATTAACGTGCATGTTTGGTTTGCACAATTAAACGCCATTATCCAGGCGAAAAGAATCCAATCCCAAACGGCACGCTTTGCCTACGTTGTCGAAAAGTTGCCGCCGGAGGCTGCATCTGACGTATCGGATTTGCTGGACAACGTCCCGACAGACAAGCCCTTCGACACGTTAAAGGAGGCTATTATATATAGAACAGGAAAGTCGGAAGAACGCCGAATCAACGACCTGTTCAACACCCTTCAATTGGGCGACAGCAAGCCCACACAATTACTACTGCTAGGAAAGAATACAATGTCGGATTGCCCACCCACACAGCCCAAATCCTAGCAACTCTTCCAGAGGACTTAGACCTCATGAAAAGGGATGAAATAGCCGATAAAATAAATAAAGCTAAGGCCCTTAATAGTATGCACGTCCACGAACCACACGACACCCCCGTCGACGACTTGATAAACAAACTCCAACAACAACTCAAAAAGTTGTCGATTCAGTTGGATCGTCTGAGTAGAGAACGTTCGACCTCAGCTAACAACAAGTCACGCCGACAATCCAGATCTAACTCACATGGGAGGACGACTACTATTTGTTGGTATCACCGTAGATTCACTCAGACAGTCAGGCATAGTTCCAAGCCATGTAATTTTAAACACCAGCTAACGTCTACACATAACCATCAGGCGGGAAACGCCAGTCCCAACAGCACATGAAGACGGCATCTGCTGTTGGGGGAAATAAAATCAACTGTTTTTTTTACGTCCGAGACAGTAACTCTGACGAATTATTTTTGGTTGACACAGGCGCCCAAGTCAGTGTAATTTCGCCCAGACCAGGGTTTTCGACGAAGAAATCTTTATACACTTTACGTGCAGCGAATGGTTCCCAAATCCAAACCTTCGGCCAGGTGACTCTAAACATTGGATTAAAGAGAACGTTCCAGTGGTTTTTCACCATGGCGGAAGTGAAATTTCCCATATTCAGCGCAGATTTCCTAGCACATTACAAGCTAGCTGTGGACATGTCGAACCACACACTTATAGACCAGACAACTAAACTTACTCATTTAGGGATAACCTTCACACTCACGTCAACTAAATTATGCATTGCTCTGCCAGAAAATAATCCACTCAAAAACGTACTGGATAAGTTTCGTTCACTCATCCGACCTTTTACGTACACTCTTTGTGGTCCAGGTTAGGACCAAGAAGAACAACACGAATACAAGAGTAGAAATAACGAAGGTATATTACACGAAATAATATTACGAGATGTGGAAGGTGTTAGTATGACTGTCAGTCTGGTTTGGAGTGAACTACTATCGGCTCGACTCGATTCGACCCTCTCTCTTGAGAGTCGTAGATAGTGTTAGGAATAGTTCATTCTGTAGTTATAGGTAAGGACCTATGACACCCCCTTCCAAGCTTTTACCTCGCTGGGGTCTTTAATATTTTTCCTCTTCGGATTAATCATCAAAGGCTCTGTAAATGTTCTTTTTCTGCTTGATTTCCGCGGTTCTGAAATTGCTTGAGGCCTTTGCATATTGAATGTGTCAAATATTGTGTACATTACTTCCTCCTCTTCCTGACGTAGACTGTTAGAATCCTCTAACAGCTTCTTTCTGATCTGATTTAAGTGCCTTTTATGCGAGAACTTCGGACCCTGAATTATGTAAATCACGTTCCCGATTCGTTTCTCTATTGTACCTGGCTCCCAATAGGATGTGTTGTTTTTGAACATTTTTAAAAAAAATTTCTCCCCTGGGTTAAATTTTCTTTTTGGTACAAATGACGTTGGTGATTGCTTTGTCTGTTTTGGCAGTAATTTGTCGAATACCGATCTAATTTTTCGGGCGAACATTACTTCCGCCGGCGATAATGCCAATGGCGTAGTACTGTTCGGTGTAATTCTATACACTTGCAAGAATTGTTGTAAAGCCTTTTCTGTTGGTACGTCATAAGCTTTCCTTAGTGCTCTTTTTAATGTATCTACAAATCTCTCCGCTTGCCCGTTTGACCTTGGGTGATATGGCGGAGATTTGATGTGTTTCACCTGAAAAATTTCTCAAAATTCTTGAAAATCCGCAGATTTAAACAATCAACAACTCCGAAACGAGCAAACAGCCCGTGAAGGCAATTTATTGTCGTCTCAGAAGTAGGTTTTCTACAACGAAATACTTCTGGACATTTGCTGTAACTGTCTACTACAATCAAGTAGTAGAAACCCTCTAATGGATCTGCGAAATCTACATGGATTCTCGACCACGGTCGATCTGTCTTAGGCCATGGCTTATGAGTGATCGGAGGTGCCTTGGCTGCTAAGGAACAGCCCTTGCATGTGTCCACCATATGTATAATATCTTGATCCATGTTTGGCCAGTACACGTAACTTCGCATTAAGGATTTCATCCTGTTCTTTCCTGGGTGGCCCATGTGAAAATCCTTGAGGATTCGCCTTTGTAGCGTTTTCGGGGTTACTACTCTTTCATTATATAGCAGAACATAACGAAAAACTGTCTGATATATGCTTATCTTTTCCTGCAATTTTTGTTTTCGTTTCCTTTATACATTCGTCATTCACTGCTTCGTTTCTTATTTCCTGTAATGTGACGGGGAGGTTTCGAATTGTACTACATAATGATGTTCTAATATCTTCCTCATATCGTAGAGCTGCAATTACGGAATCTTCTAATGGCTCCGTTTCCTTTGGTATTAGTCTCGAAAGACCGCCTGCATGCCCGATTTTGTTTGATGGAAGATACTCCAATTTGAAATTATAATTTAATAAAATCGTCCCCCATCTTAGTAATCTATTAGCAGTGTAGACAGGTAAACCTTTCTTTGATCCAAATATTGTTAGTAACGGCTTGTGGTCCGTCTGCAAGGTGAAAAATCTACCGTAAATATATCTGTGGAATCTTGTAATCGCAAAAATAATCCCCAGCTCTTCTTTTTCGATTTGCGAGTAATTTTGTTCGGCTGGTAGTAACGTTCTTGACGCATGCGCGATGGGTTTTAGTGTCCCATCCGGCATTTTATGAAGTACACATGCCCCAACACCATAGGCACTCGCGACTATTATTTCCAATTTTGGATCATAATGCGATAAAAATAAATCTGCTGTTAGAATCTTAATGAATTTGTCGAAAGTTTCCTGACATTCATCTGACCATTCCCAAACTTTCTCCTTCTTCAACAGTTCATTTAGGGGTGCGCGTAATTTGTGCATCTTAGGAATAAATTCTTGATAATAATTTACTAAACCCAAGAAGCTTTGTAACTCGGCTAAATCTTTTGGAGCCGGCATTTTTTTTATTGTCGTGGCTCTTTCTGGGTCTGGTCTTCTTCCTTCTTCGTTAATAACATGACCCAGATATTTTATCTCCTTCATAAAGAAGTCACATTTATTTTCCTTTACCTTAAAACCGTAATTTTGTATCTGCCTGAAAACCTCTTGAACGTGTTCCCAGTGTTGTTCAATATTTTTGCTATTTATCAGGATGTCATCAGGGTATGTAATCGTGAAATCCAGTCCGCCTAGCATAGTATCCATTATTTGCTGAAATATCGCCGGCGCGACCTTGATCCCGAATGGTAATCTCTGGAACTTATATAATCCTTTATGCGTGTTTATGCACAACAACCTCGAGCTTTCCTCATCTACTGGTACCTGTAGGTATGCTTCGTTCAAGTCTATTTTGGGGAAAAATTTTCCCCCGTTCAACTTTGTGAAAACTGCCTCTGGACAAGTGAGAGGATAGTGATAATCCTTAATCGCTGCATTCAATCCCGTCGAGAAATCAGCGCATACTCCTATCTCACCCGATTTCTTTTTCACGTAAACCGTAGATGTGGCCCATTGACTATATTCCACCTTTGTCAATATACCGGTTTTCACGAGTCTATCCAACTCTTCGTCTATCTTTTCTAATGATGCGAAAGGTACATTTCTTTTCTTCTTGAAAATGGGTTGTACATTTTCTTTTAGTTCGATTTTGGCCGTCATTTTTTACACCTCCCGGGAAACTCTCCTTCAATTTCTCTGCCTCGGTCGATAACCTTCCCATTTTTTGCATCCAATCAGTTCCAAATAAATTTTCCGTATTTTATAAAACATACATCTTTAATTTTTTGGTCATTCCGTTGAACGTCACATTTGTGATAATCTCCGCCTCAAATTTTATTTTTCTTCCTGTTACCGACCTGGCTATTTTATCTGTTCTCAACATGGTCGGTTTGTTTAATTTCTTCCACGTCTGTAAGTTAATAATGGTTAAATCTGATCCGGAATCTAATTGTAATCTGATTTTTTTGTTTAACATTTCTACTTGTACGTATTTTCGTATATTTATCCCGTTCGCTTGGTCAGTTCTAGAGACTCTTACTCGGCTTTTGTTTTCTTTCTTGGTTCTACAGTGCGAACTTTTATGTCCCACTTTATTGCACGACAGACAAGTCTTATAGCGGTATGGACAATATTTGTACCAATGTAAAGTCCCACAGTGATAGCATGGACTGGGTGGTGGTTTCTTCTGAGGTTTCATTTGACTTTTTGTAGTAAAATAATTGGTTTGGTTTGTTTTTGAGGAGGGAGAAAAACGTGTTTGTCGTTGTACTTTTCGTATGTGAGCGATGCCAGTCTCTTCGATATCTTTCGAGTCCTTTTTTAAGCTTATACATCTTTGACAGTTCTCAGCCAATTTTTGTAGCGTCAGTTTTGGTTCACTCTCAAGTTTTCTTAGAATAACTCCGTCTGATCTCCGCATCTTTAGTCGAAACCAGGCCTTGGACGAATATCAAACTTTTAAAATTGTCAGGGCTGAGTTCAGATAACTTAAAGTCACCACAGTGTTTGTTTACTACGGAAGCGAATGTTATATACTCTTGGCAATCCTTTTTTGTTAAATTTAAACATTTCCACCTTTTGTGGAATAGTGAAGTGTTCGAACTAAATAATTCCGTTAAAAGTTTCACGGCTTCCCTGAAAGTCAGCTCATTCGTTTTCCTCGGTTAGATGTAGTCTACGAATTTAGTGTATTCGCTTGACCCTAGTTTTCTCAGTAGTAGACGTACTTTTTTCGCGTCTGACCAATTCCCGCAATCAAACTCATATGAATCTTCATATCTTCTGAAGTAAGCCGCGAAGGTTTTGTTTTCGTCCGGTGCATAAGGGAAGTCTTTGATTGAGCTCCATATAGCATTTTGCGAGAATAACCGCTTCATTTTCAGAATTTTGTCCTTTATTTTTTACTGCCCGTAGTAGTAATTCTTTTAGTTCGAATTGCTTTTCTTCGTTTTTCTGTTGAATTTCTAATTGTTTTTCTTCGAGCCTAGTCTGTCTTTCCTCATTTTTTTTTTTTTTTGCTGCTCGAATTGCATTTTCATTAGTTCCAATATGATTGCCTTAAAGTCTTCCATGTTTACACCGTTTTTTGTTGTTTTTTTTTTGTTTTTTGTTTTTTGTTTTGTTTTTTTTAAGCGTTTCACCCCAAGCAAGGCGAGAAGCCACTAGGACGCAAGGGGTTACAGAAGATCAGATAGGAGTGATAGAAGATAGGATGAAGAGAAGGGTAGTGGATAGATCAAGGCAACTGGAGATGTAGATTGACATTACATTTGAATAGCTGGAGATTATAGCTCTCAGGGAAACTGGAATAGGGAAGGGAGTTCCACAGGCGAGAGGTGCGAGACATGACGCTATTGGAGTAGAAGAGACGGATACATTTAGGAGTTTCGACTGTGAAAGGGGTGAGAGCGGGATGCCAGCCTCGTAGGGCGCTTGAACTCATGAAGTCTGGGAACCAGCGAATGCAGCTACTCGGAGCAATTGCCATGAAAGTATTTGTAAAGCAGACAGATAGATGCGACGTCACGTCTGTGAGAAAGTCACTGTAGACGAGATGCAGGGCCAATTATATTGCATATTCGCCTCTGGAGCCTATCAAGAACCGTAATTTAATAATAACACAGGCTATCTGTTGTCACGAGAAGAGGGAGGAAAAAAATCACTTTTTCCCCTTACTTTTTCTTTTCGCAATATGTACTTTGTAGCTAGAGTTGTGTACTTGTGTAACGATTTTTCCTTTTTTCTCAGTGTAGAGTTCAGGTCTTTTTCGTCTGTTGTTCTGGAATCTTGGTACGAAAAAATTTTCCTGCGTAGAATTCTATTCTATTCTGGCTGACAGGTAAAATTCGTGTCTTCGTTACCACTGTTATGGTTGGTGTCCAAAATGTTTTTTTTGTCTTTGATCTTCGCGTAAAACTTGTGTTTTTTTCTCAATATCTCCGTCGCCTCTGTTATGGACGACCGATAGCAAAAAAGTTTTTTTTTTGTTTTGTTTTGTTTTTTTTTTTATATCCTCCGCGTAGAATTCATTTCTTCAATATCCTCGTCGCCACTGTTATGGTCCAGGTTAGGACCAAGGAAGAACAACACGAACACAAGAGTAGAAATAACGAAGGTATATTACACGAAATAATAATACAAGATGTGGAAGGTGTTAGTATGACTGTCAGTCTGGTTTGGAGTGAACTACTATCGGCTCGACTCGATTCGACCCTCTCTCTTGAGAGGCGTAGTATACATAGTGTTAGGAAGAGTTCATTCTGTAGTTATAGGTAAGGACCCATAACATACACTGAGACGGTAAAACACACCGTTCATAAAATTCATATATCTGGCACGCCATTTTTTTTGAAACCACGTAAACTCAGACCAGAAAAATAAAAGTTAGCAAGTGCTGAATTTCAGCACATGTTGGATCTGGGCATAATTCTCCCTTCGTCAAGCCCTTTCGCATCTCCACTCCACATAGTCTCCAAGGTTCAAGAGGGGACGTGGAGGCCCTGCGGAGATTATAGACGCCTAAACGCATAGACAATTCCTGACAAATATGCTGTGCCCAACTTAGCCGATTTCGCAATTTCTCTGCAAGGAGCTAAGATTTTCACGAAGACAGATCTACAAAAAGCTTTCTATCATATCACGGTGGCCGCAGAAGACATCCACAAAACTGCAATTACAACTCCTTTCGGTCTATACGAATTCCTTCGGATGCCTTTTGGCCTTCGAAACGCTACACAGTCGTTTCAACGCCTAATGGACGAAGCATTTTGTGGTTTATCGCATTCGTTCGCTTACATTGACGACCTCTTAGTAGCAAATGCTAATATGGATCATCACGTGCGTCACGTCACGCAAGTTTTTCAGCGTTTGGAACATTTCAGCTTAAAAATCAACCCGGACAAATGTGTGTTTGCCATTCCTAAACTGAATTTCCTCGGATATGAAATTGACGGTTCTGGCGTCACACCAGTCGCGGAGAAATTTACAGCTATACGAGAGTTTCCTCAACCAACGACGCTCCGGCAACTTCGACATTATCTCGGCTTAATAAATTACTATCGCCAGTTCATTCCTAACTGTTCCCACATTCTGGCACCTCTTACCAACTTACTTCGTGGCCAGAAAACAAGAAACGCGAAGATAACGCTGTCGGACGAAGCTCTTGCTGCTTTTACCAATTCAAGAAATGCACTAGCATATTTTAATAAACTAAATTATCTTCGTGACGACAATACAGCACATCTTTTGCTCACTACTTATGTCTCATCAGAAGTAATTGAAGCTGTTTTACACCAGCACACGGAAAAAGAAATCACACCTATTTCCTTTTTCTCAGTTAAAGTCACTCCAACTCAGAAAAAGTACAGCACCTTTTCACGTGAGTTACTTGCAATTTACCTTTCGATTAAACATTTCCGACATATATTAGAAGGTCGAGATTTCACTGTATTCGCTGATCATAAACCTCTAGTTTATGCCCTTCAGACCAAATCAGACAGGTATAATCCACGTGATTACAGGCAATTAGACTTTATTTCGCAGTTTACTACTGATATACGTCACGTCAAAGGCAATGATAACACTGTCGCCGACACACTGTCAAGAGCGTTCTTACTTAACGCCGCTAAGGAACAGCTTGACCTCGATTTTCTAGCCGACGAGCAACAAAGGGACACTACTCTGCTTGACTCTTTGAAAAATTCGTCGTTAACGATTGAGCAACGTCCCGTGCCCTTCAGTACCAAGTCAATCGCTTGTGACGTCAGCACTTCTCATTCCAGACCCCTAGTACCCGTCAGCATGAGAAGACGAATTTTCGACCATTTCTACTCTTTCTCACACCCGGGACGGAAAATAACGGCAAAACTAATTTGTGAACGTTTTGTCTGGCCGAATATGAATGCCAATATCAAGCATTGGACTCAAGTGTTACCTCGTTTGCCAACGTACGAAAGTACATCGTCATACCAAATCCCCACCTGGGAATTTCACTGTACCTGACGGTCGTTTTCGTCATCTGCATGCCGATTTAGTGGGTCCGTTACCGGAAGTACACGGATATCAGTACATCCTTACTGTCATAGACAGATTTACGCGATGGCCTATCGCAATTACACTTCAGTCTATAACCGCAGAATCTGTCGCTAAGACAATATTGAAAGATTGGATTTCGGTCTTTAGATGCCCATCAGTCATAACGACAGACCGCGGTCCTCAATTTCAAGCAACACTTTTCAAAGAAATTGTGAATCTTCCCGGAGCGAAGCATATCTCAACGACAGCATATCACCCCTGTGCTAATGGCCTTGTGGGACGTTTGCACCGTCAATTAAAGGCCGCGTTAACTAGCTCCAATAGTGATTATCCTGGGTGGATAATTTACCTCTAGTCATGCTTTCGCTTCGTTCTCAATTAAAAGAGGAGTTGCAGTGTTCACCTGCAGATCTTGTTTTTGGCCAACCACTAGTGTTGACAGGGCAATTTCTGTCCGGAAATTCAGCTTACAACCTTCCTCAACCTTTGTCCAATACCTGCAGGGTAGAATGTCTACCTTGGCATTTACACCCACTCGTTTCCAAACCAAGGATATTTATTTAGATAAATGTGATTTTGTGTTTGTACGACAAGACTCTGTCTAGAAGCCACTGACACCCAGCTACTCAGACCCATTTTGAGTTCTTGCTCGACATGACAAGTTCTACACTATTCATCTCACTAGTGGTCAATCGAACGTTTCGATTGATCGCCCCAAGCCAGCATACACTGAGGGGAATATTAAACCAACCCAATCATCGTCATCATCAGCACCACCGAGTAGTACACAAGAAACGTCTGAAACACCTGATCACCAAGTTACCAAGAAAGGTAGGAGGGTACACTGGCCTTCAAAATTCAAACAATATGTAACATATTAAAAAAAATGTCTTCATCACTTTTTTTAATCTGTGAGGTGGTATTTGTATTGACTGCTATGTTTTTCCACGCCCACATTTTATTCGTCTGCGATTGAACAATAAATCAATACTGCCTATCTATAGGACAATTTAGCCATCGCAGTCGTTGCTTTGAAATTTAATCCAAATTATTGCATATTTTGTTCTTGTATGTTATTTCAATATATATTTGTTGATTCACATTTGGAGTCATGTTGTTTTATTGAATCATTAATAATACAAAAGATATATGCGCCAATGAACACGCATAACAAGACCATCTTGGAGGAAAGAGTTAGTTCTGTCGGGGTACATACGTGCATTTGTGATAGAACGAGCGAAGGGGATACAAGGCCGAGAACAACGATAAATACAAAGAAACTGGTGTCGAGGGGAGAAACACCCAATCTGAAATTGCGTCCGACAACAGAGTCGCTAATTTCTTTTGACCACGGGCCATTTCGGCGAAATGGGAGACAAAGTTGACTTAAAACTCACCCCAGAGCTCGATGGCACTACTTCTGTGTTGGAATGTGTGGAAAAAGTCGAACTGATTTGTCACCTGTCCGGGGTGAAAGCCATCAAGCATGTGATTCTTCTACGACTGACCAGCGGTGCATTCGCTGTATGTCAACAGCTTAGTGATAAGGATAAGGAAGATCCAGTTAGAATTACGGCTGTACTCTATAAGGAGTTTACCATTGACCCATGCATTGCCCACGAACAATTTACGGCACGGACTCTGCGGCCAGGCGAAACTGTGGACATTTATTTGGCCGCAATGAATTTCTTTTAGCGACCCTATTTAACGGTCTACCCGAACGGGCGTTAGCGTATACGCTCTTAGCGTGCTCCCGGTTCGATTAAAACAACTTTTACGGGCAAACTCTTGTGTAGACTCTCTAGCGCTCGACGAATTATTGGACCGAGCCAGAACTATCCTGAAAGATGACTCTGCTTTAGAGGAACCCATTGTCGCTGACGCACAAGCAAACCAAAATAATGTTAGAGCTTCCCCCGTTTCGAGCTCACGCACAGAAAACGTCTGCTATAAATGCAATTATCAGGAGCCATGTGGCAAGAGGTTCCATTGCCAGAATCGATTCAATGAGACCGGACATATTGCTCGGGATTGCCCGGGAAACGAGGCTGGGGACAAGATGGCGCCGATCCCTTCCCTAGACAACGTATAAACGAGGGGCTGTCGGTCATCCAAATCTACGTCAATGAGACGCCGTGCTCAGCACTCCTTGATTCCAGGTGCTCTCGCACTATAGTAGTGCTGTACTTTGCCGAGCTTGAAAGAAGAGGAAAGTCATAGTAACCACCATAAATGGTGAAACGCGCGCATGTCACGGGATAGGGGTAGTCAGGATTCGTACAAACACATAGAATTTCGCTGACGTCGAAGGGCTGGTGATGCGTGAGAAGCCATTAAACTTTGACCTACTACTGGTTTATGACGCCATCAAAGCCTTAGGTGGTGTTCTCATCTCGCAGACTGGAACAGTAAAGTTTCGGAAAAAGGCCCTCGTATGTGCAGCACTTAAGTTTGACCAACCCGACTTCAGTATTGTGTGACGTCGCCCCCTGGTTGCAGCGTCGACTCTGTCGTTCGATCTCGTTCGCGGCTCCAATTGTGACGTGACGTGATGTAGCCGTTAAGGGTCGATCCTTGTCACGGACAGCACCAGTTGTGACGTTTTTGCCGCGGCGTCAGCTGTTCGCTCCTCGCTGCTCCAAGTGTGACGCTCTAACCCTTTGGTTAGATGATTACCAGCCTCGCCGTTCCCAACTCGCTTCCAACACCTGGTTACTAGGGTAACTGTACTGATCTCCGGTCTGCCTACCCACGTTGTGATTAGTTCTTAGACAGACGGGATCAAACAGGGATTGGGGCCGTATGCAAGCTGAGTTCGACGGGGTGGCAACACACAAGTAAAAGAAAAACTCACGAGGCCAAAAAATTACTGATAAAAAAGAGTAACAACCTTTTATATCTAATGTTCGTTACATAAAAATTATTCTTACTTCCCGACCCGTTTTGTGGACTGTGGCACCAAGCTTCTACCATACAATTTAAAGACTTCGAGTTGCCTACTCTCTAGAATTTTGCATGTCGGAGTGTGGTTTGGTTTCGACACTGGGCGCTAATCTCTACCAGTCGTTCACGGCTGATTCTTCTCTTCGGCTTGAGTTGGACGAGCTTATTCACTTCGGCTTGAGTTGGACGAATTTCTTCACTTCGATTTGGGTTGGACGAATCTCTGTTCTTAGGCTTGGTTTGATTTCAACTTCTTCTATGCGCAACTGCAAGTAACTTCTTCTTCGTCCGCCCTGCAACTCTTCTCGCCAAGGTCCGAACTCTTCTCTCTGCCGTCTGAGGCTGACTCTTCTCTCTGCCTTCCGGGGAACTCTAACTTCTCTCTGTCTGGCCTGCAATTCTTCTGCCTGTCTGGCCGGCAACTCTTCTGCCTGTCTGGCCGGCAACTCTTCTGCCTGTCTGGCCTGCAATTCTTCTGCCTGTCTGGCCTGCAACTCTTCTGCCTGTCTGGCCTGCAATTCTAACTTCTTTCTTCGGCTTCAGCGCTGCAACTTCTCTGCCTGTCCGGGCCAAACGGACCGGCCCTTCTTGCCCATTTTGGGGCGAATGAACAAGGCCCGCCGTCCGCTCTCCAACTACTCTGGCCGTCTACCCCGCAACTGATTTCTGTCGATTGGGGTCCTGCTTTTATTGACGCCGTAACAAACTGGGGTGGGTCTGTCGGCGCCAGGGTTTTCTTGATAATTCCAAAAGTCGCATTATTTCTGATTTCCCATTATCGCTCTTATTTTCACCCCTACTTCCTCACAGTGCCTCTGGGGGGGGGGGAGGCGCACACCCATCTCTCCCGGTTTCTCGTATGTCAGGTGACCGTTTTCGACCAATGGGTCCTGGTCGAGCGTCCTTTCTCCTCTTTCTCGCATATCACGTGACCGCTCTCGGCTAATGAGATTCTGGTTGGGCGTCTCTCGTCTTTCGTGACGTCTCCAATCGGGCGTGGCCTATCCGGGGCTTTGTTCTGGGGAAGAAACACCTTGCTAAAAAAAAACAAAATCCAATTTTTTTTTTTCGCACGCACGAAAATGACAATCTCGGCCTTTCTCACCTTTTGGCTTTTGTCAAAACAGCCCGCCGCTAATTAGATGTGACTTCAGGAAGAATTTTTCTCGTCTTGCTGGCGCTTTCTGTGAGCCAAAACAATTGTTTTCATTCCTTTATTTTCGCTCAGGCCTGATAGCCAAAATCTTAATTATCTGAATTGAAAATATCTTCACTTTATCATCGTGGGGGTTCTTATCTTCAACTCTAGAGCTGGTCAGGATCTGTATACAATTCCAGCGGTCACCTCTCATCCCAAAGACACCCCTTTTTGATTAATATTTCTTTTTCCATTGTTCTAAAAAATCCCATTTCTCCAAATTGATAATGAACTTCCACATTCCGCGGACACAAAAGTAGGCCAGGTGTTTTGACCGATTTTATTAATCGTCCGTCTTGATGTCTTTTCACTTGTACCATGTCTGTTCCCTTTCTTTCTTTTAATTATCTCTAACTCTATTCTTTCAAATAACAATTTCTATTGTTCGTGAAATTCGGTCAGGCGCGTTGGCCTAGATATCTCTTGACACCTGTTTTCGCTTATGACCGGTTTTTTGCATTATCCATCTCTCCCTCTCTTTTTTCTTTCTTTTTCTTTTTCTTTTTTCCTTCTTCTTCCCTTAGGATCGCCTAAATACAATTAGAGAATTATTCTCAAAACTCAATTATTCTTCGTCTAAATAACTAACAACTGGTTAATAAACCGAATAAAAATTAAATCATATTTCTAAGAATATTTCTTTTTAGTTTTTCTAATAATGCAGGGTGCCACAATTGTATTAGACCAGCGTCAGAAGATTTGGAACGCCTTGTGGAAATGGACAGGAGACCAGGAGCCAGCCATGCTACAAAACCACGTAGCTGAATACCATGTGCCCGACCAAATAAGACCTGCGTACGAAAAGGAGCTCCGTGCATGGACTAGAGATGGCTGGTTGATTCCTTATCCTCATAGAAAACTTGGACCTACTAAAGACTTGATCCCTTTGATGGCGATTGTGCAACCGAATGTCAAAAGTTAGGCCCGTTATGGATTTCCGTGAACTGAACCAATATGTCGACGCATTCACGGCTGATGCCGATGTTTGTGTCAACAAACTGCGGGAATATCTCCTTGCTGGATTTAAGAAAAGCTTATTTGCAAGACCGAGTTGGTGAGTCATTGTGGCCGTTTCAGACGGTGATGTTTGCCGGCAGAAAGTATTGCCTTACCAAACTGGGCTTTGGATTGAACATGTCACCGCAATCAGTGCCGTGTTGTCTCAAGAAGACACAGTAAAAGAAGGGACGTCAGCGTACATCGGTGACATTTATGTAAACGAAGACATCGTAATTCTATATACAGAAATTATATATATATATATATATATATATATAAAATTTATAATCTATTTCTTGTCCCATTCAACAACTGATTGAAGGTCATTTTTAAGATCAGCTGCCAGTTTTATTTTATCGGATCTATCAGATTTACTATTAAGACAGGAGTAAATGGTTGTGTCATCATCATAAATACTAATTTGAGAACTGATCCGAGATAAGAAACAAAGTCCAAAGATGTAGCCCTGGGAGGAGCCCTGCATTAATGTGAAAGAATCTAGAAGTGTGAACATTCAATGATCAAGTCAAATATTCGGCCAGAAACATCATAGCCTTTCAATTGCGAAGATCAACATGCTAAACCCTGTCAAACGCCTTCGAGATATGTAAAGCCACAGTCCGAGTCTTGCCTTTCTTATCTAAAGTAATTTAGTAATAACCGTTAATACATCGGCGGTTGACCTAGAGAATCCATATTGTTTATCTGAAAGATGGTCGATAGAAGTCAGCTGTTTAAGCAATTCGGACTTAATTAAAGACTTCTTTACCAGAAAGAGATTAAAAACCACCTGGACAATAATTTGAAGTCTCATAAAGTTCACTAGAGTTCTTAAAGATAGTAACTAAAGAGTTTGGTTTGGTTTGGTTTGTTTTACGGCATATCAACCTCAATGGGTCATTTAATGCGGACAACGTTTTTTTCCTGGTAATATTTTTGTTTTGTCAATAATCTTTTTCTGGTAATATTTTTTTCCTCAAAAATGTATAGCTGGTAATATAATTTAAAAAAATGTATTGCTGGTAATATTTTTTTTTTCAAAAAAGTATTGCTGGTAATAGTTTTTCTTCTTCAAAAATTTATTCCTGGTAATAAGTTTTTTACAAAGTATTTCTGGTTTTAAAACCTAGTTTTACACTTTCATAATGCTTTTTACCTCAGTTTCTGGGTTAACTATTTGCCCATAGCTGGGACCCTAACAGGTGCTACCACCCCGGGTCAGGGTGGACCTGGGAACACCAGCAATTAAGAGGTGGTTTCACGCTCCTCAAAGCGTCCTGATCAGAGGCCTTGCTGTTGGACGTAGTCTATCGTCTTACCCTGGACGCGGATGTAGTTTATCGTCATACCCAGGACGGCTAAAGAAGATTTTCAGCAAACTGGGAAGCAAAAAGCAGCAAGGTATTTGTTGTAGCGTTTACAGAGAACGGGGGCCAATTCAGAAGCACATTTTCTTCAGAAAATTGCAGGGATACCGTCAAGTTCACATGCCTCGTGGGGGTCGAGTTTGGACATGATAGCAGAAACTATGAACAGTGTTATGTTCATATCCCTCAGTGAAGATTCCGTTCTAGGAGAGAAATCAGGCAAAGAGTTGGAAGAGACTTTCCGAGCAAAGCATTCTGCTTTATCAGTAGTAAATGACAATACTTCACACTGATTGAAAAGAAGAGGATAGTTGTTCAGCACACTCTTAAAGCTCGCCAGTAATCTCGAGAACGAAACTTTTGAGAGGCTGTAAGGCGTCTCGTTTTGTCAACGAACAGCGAGTTGCCCACGTTGAGAATAGACATATACTCATTACCAGTGGATACAAAGACGCGTCTCTTATGATCTGAACTGTCACGTTGGTATAGCCGGAAGAAGTGATTTCTGTGGGCTATGACGGTTGAACAAGGAGGAGTGAAACAAGAACATTGAGGTTTCACTTGATATTTCCGTATTGCCACGAAAGCTTCGAATCCGTATTTCACACAAGAAGAAACCTCGGTGACACAATTTTCAGCGAAAAGATTAAAAAATTTCACCCATAAGGAGCGTCACAAAGAAAATCAGGAAATGCGTCCCAATCATTTTGTCATCAACAAAATGATATCCTGATGGAAAAAAAAAATTAATGAATATTTATTTTTTTAAATTTTACTTGTAATTTCTCAGTTTGATTTTGAAAGTCTTTCGGTTGCTGACAACAAAAAAAAAATATTTTTATTTAATAAAAATCTGTTTAAAGACTCGAAAAATGTAAAATCTGATGTCATTTTCGCATCAGAAATATTTCGAAAGAATTTTATTTCATTTATCATTTTCACAACTGTTAGATTGTTTGTTTGTTTTTTACTACCGAAGCTCAGAAAGGAAATAATTCTAAATTACCAACTCTGACTGACGACTCTTCCCTATTGAAAGAGTAATATAATATTAATCTAATATCAATTTAATATCTATCTTTCTTAAATAGTCAGTCAGTTTAGTATTTTCCAGTCAATCAAGACAGGTCTATTTTTCTGTCTGCTTTCCTGTTTATTACGTAAATATTGATTATTTTCATTTATTTTTAATCTGGCGGTAGCATTTTCAATATTTTTAAAAAGTTTGTATGATATTTGAAAATGTCTATAATTTTTATGACAAATAAAGTCTGAAAGAAATCAAAGCGAAAAGCAATCAATTATCGCAAAATACATTCCAATGCTTAAAAGGTGGTCATCAGTGATGAAAGCCGTCTTCATCGCTGATTTCGGGCTTCTTATTCATCATATCAGTTCCGACAGCCACCCCCGACCTGTTATCTTATTCTACAGGTCACCACCGTGTAAAGAATTGTTCTAGTGCACATGACAGAATTTATACTCTCTGCTCTTAAAAAAAAAAAATAAATAAACAAAAATAAAATAAAATAAAAAATAAAAACCAACGGAAGCGTCCAAAATTACTTGCTCTGTCCCAATTACAATATTAACGATACATTTTTAGCTGTACACTGAGATGGGCGCGTCTTTTTATTTATTTATTTTTCTTCCCCTTCCCTCTCCTTCTCTCTTTTTTTTCTTTTTTTTTTTCTACTTTTTCTTTCTTTTTTTTTCCTTTTCCCTTTTCCTCCTTCCAAACTGAATTATATACATTGCTTGCTTTGCACCAATTAAAAAATGTAATCTTTTTCAAAATTAACTTATACTACTTAATTAAAAAACATCAACAATATGTTTGGGGTGGTTAGGTTTTAACTTGTTAAAGTTTTATATATCGTATGGAATGGATTACAATTAAAATATATCAACGGTACCGGGAGGGACGGATGGAATATTAAATTGAATTATATAGGGACGGATGAAATATTGATTTGAAATAAATTAACAATTTAGATGGTAGAAATGGACCTTAACTTGATACGATTAAAATTCAATAACTTCGATATTATGGATTCAATATTATCAATCTATCCATTAGTATTTTCGTTATTTTCATAAATTTTCTTAAAATCAGAATAATTAAAAAAGACCTTATTGAGTGCAATTAAATATTTTATGACATCAAAATGTCAAGAAAATAAAAAATAAAAGCAATGAATAAAACTCAAAAGTATCGTTTTACTAGTGTGGAATAATGTATTATTCCATCTACGACATTTTACGCGCGCGCGAGTTGCCTCCCTTTCTCCGACACTCGTGTGTGTGCGCGCGCGCGTTTTGACACCCCCCTTTCTCCCTCGTTCGGTCTAATACAGTAGTAACTGCTTTGGTCACCAACCAAGCGACTTGCTACTACTGTTTATGCAAATTAGATTTTTGAAATCTTGCCGCGAAAAATTTGTGACGTCAACGACAAACTGTTGTTTCAAAAAAGTCAGTAGGTGTTCCAGACTCTGACCTGAGCAGACTCATTTTTATCCACGTCAATATTTCAGTTCGACTGACGAAGGATATCTTACTATGCAATACCAAATAATTAATTCTTCGTCCCTTCTGGCTCGTCATTCATAATCATTTTTCCGAGACGATGCAAATACCAAATAATTAATTCTTCGTTCCTTTTGGCTGGTCATTCAAGACCCCTTTTCCGAGACGATGCAATACCAGATAATTTTTTTTCCTCGTCACTTTTGGCTCGTCATTCGGAATTTCTTTTGCAAGACTGTGAGAACACCAGATAATTAATTCCTCGGCCCTTTGAGACTCGTCATTCAAAGTCCTACTCCGAGACGATGCAGAACATACAAAACAATCCGTCGTCCACTTTGGGTCTCGTCAGAAATCTGTTTTGAACCAGTACAAAAAAAAAAAAAAAAATACGTACATAACATTCACTCACATTACCTAAACTCGCAGTGAGTATTTTTCCTTGTATGAATATTACCATGTACATTGACTTACTGGAACCTTTTTTCTTCAAGAACCTTTTCCCGCCTTTAGCCATCTTGCTTTTCCATTTTGGCGCGGAACTTTTTCATTGGTCCCTACCACGGGACAAATTACTTGTTTTTCCTGCATTTAATAAAAATTACTCTTGTTGAAACCCAGTCTTTATCAGTCATTCCGAGGAGGCTATCTTGTTAATATTTTATTTATGCACGTGTGGATTTTTTTTCCACATTTCTTCGTTGTTCATTCACGCATTTTTACTTTGCTTGTAGGCTCGGTAGTTTAGTGTGGTGTCTGGCACAAGGCCACTCAGTATAATCCAGCACTGCACCCTACCGGGTCCGCAACACTAGTTTTTAATTAATGTTTTATACTTTACAAAATTAAATTATAAATTTAGTATAGAAAATAAAATTATTCGTTCTACTAAGTTTCATAAAAGCGTATAGAATAAAACTATTGTTTATATAAGGTTAAAATAATTTTATATAATGTTAAAAATAATTTACAATTTATTTTTAAATATAAATACCAATTACTTCATTATTGTACTACTGGTGTTCCATATTTCTTTTTAAGATTTGATTTGATTTGTTTCACTGCATATATAGAGAGCACAAAAGTTAACTTTTCCCTCGGGCATTGATGACCTGTCCCCAGATGGAATCATAAGGAGTGAAATTAGTTAAGGATCAATGGGATAGGACGTCGGTGTCTTCACTCCGGCTATGTTCAATGTAGAAGAGCAACCCTAATCGATATTTCTGCCATATTTAGGGACAGTTGGGGTATTACTAACACTATTTTATTTAGTTTCTTCTAAATAGCTTTTTCACATATTGTAAATACACATTTAGATTTTTTAAATTATTGTTTAATTCCCCTCGTCACACAGACAAAAACTGTACATATGGGGACTAGTTAGGACTTCATAGAGATTTTGAGGTATTATGGTGGATGTAATAAGAATGATAAGTAAGAATGTGTTGTTTTGATGTAAGGAATATTGTGATATGTTTGGGTCAGTGGCTAGCTAAGTTTAATTATAAGGCAAAAGAAGACCATACTTCCCTTCATCACCTCCGTTTTTGCCTTGTGCCACATTTTTGCATTTATTCCAGAATAAATGTCGCTCTTCGCCACGATACCTTTGAATTATCGTTGCTGACGTGATTCGACCTTCTATTTTCAGACCGGAAGAGTTGCGACAAGTTTACATATCAATTGTAACCTTTTGGACAACGCGTACAATGAACTTTATTTTTTGACACCAAAACTGTTTAAGTTAATTTGATTCATTTTTACTTTATTCGTTTATTCTTTACTTGTTTGAATTTAATTTTTCAGTCATTTATTTCAGTTTTGCTGTCGGCTTTGGCCGCCATCATTATTTTTATTTTTCTGGCTTGACAAAGTCTTACCAGACCACTGTTCTTGTTTTAATTTACTTCTCCTTTATTTGAAAAAAAATTACTGAACTCTTTGAACAGAAATCCTTTTTTGTTAATTTGTCTTGACGTTTTCAATATTTAATTTTCTTGTCAGTCTGTAGAGGACCGTGGCAGTGATGAGTATATAGAAAAATACACGTGAGTTAAAATTTCCTGCTAGCCGGTCCAACCACATGAGAATATTGAACTTTAATTAAGTCTGTTGCGGACTGGTGATTGTGTTTAAATTGATCAGAAGGAATTTCAAGGCCGTGTTCTACAACATTCGTCCACAACAATTATTTAGAACAAATACTTGGAACAAATCATGCAAATAAAGTTGAAAACAAGACAAAAGTTGAATGCATAACAATAACATCAATTTATATACAATTTATACAAATATTCAAATATTCAAAGTTGTTCAAAGTTGCGTAGCTTTATCTGCTTGAGAAAAATAGATTGTTAGTTACTGATACTTGTTATCTAGTGAGAATATCACTTTGAAAGTATAGTAAGTGAAGTTTGAGGAATGTTCTAGAGAGAGATAAAGTGTGCTCGAAGGTTGCTGAATCAGAGAATATTTTTGCGCGGCAAAGTCAGAGTTTTGACTGGCGTGGAGTTGATGGGCATCTCTCTAGGTGTGGAGGTCTGACTGTCTAAAGTTGGTAATTGTCTTTAACGTCTGGTCAGCAATGACTAAGACGGGAGTCGGTGAAGGTTACATCTTGGCACTTGGTAACTACTTGGTAACTACTACTCGAAATGTTCACACGTGCTCGATTTTTATAATGGCTGAGTGGCTCCCAGCATATGAGCAGGAAAACAGATTGGTCGCGTGCAGGCGGTTTGATTGGTCGGAACTGACCAATCAGCAAGCCAGATTGGAGGTGATTGACCAATGAATACTTGTTATATTGTCTGAAAGTAGAATTTGGCTTACCAGATAGAAAGAGTGCATTTCCTACAAAGAGGTAAGGCTGGTTGTGTTGTGGGAGATTCCACAAGTCCAAAGAAAACAAACAAGACCGATAAATATATGTAAATAAATATATGTATTAATAACAAGTTACAGGTTACAAGCACATGGACAGTTACATGGACAGAGTGCGTGTGGTGAATATTATGTGTGTGTGTTGTGGTGAGTGTTCGTACGTACGTGTATTGTTCTTAGCGTGTTCCCAGAATTTGGGAAACGCTGTATCTGTGAGAGTTCACATCTGAGAGGTGGTATAAGGCTGAAGGCCTGAGGAAAAGAGAGAAAGAGGCGAAGGGTCAGCCAGTATTTATAGCCAGGGGAGAGAGAACCCTGGTGAAGGTTTAAGAAGCTGAGGAGGAGCTAACTCCGACAAGTCATTAAATCTTTTCAGTTTTCCCTCTTCGCTTTCTACCCACATTTATTTTTATTTCTCTCTGGGTTTAACTTCCTGGTTTTCCCCACACTTTTGCTTTTGTTTAATTTTTTTTATTTTTCTGAAAGTTTTTTTGGTTTTGTTTTTTTGTTAAACTCTACTCGATTTTATTTTTTGATCACAGAACTTTATTTTCGACAAACTTTATTTTTTTTTTTGTTTTCGTCTTTCGCTGAGTTTTTCTTTTTCGTCGTTGGTCGAAGTTTTATTTTACATTGTTTTATTTCTTTCAAATTCATTGTTAATTAGCAAAGTTTATTTACCTTTTTTCGATTCAAGTCGAACAGATTTTTCTTTATTGTAGTATATACGTTTATTTTGTATTGTTAATTCTTCTCATCTTTATTTTTGTGTTTTTGATTTGATTATTTTAACTTCTTTTTTAAGAATTTATTTTTGGATTTCAAGTTGTATTTTTTGTTGGCGCTTTCTTTTCATTCTCCAAACCACTTTATAATTTATCAAATCTTCTTTCCAGCTTGGTATTTAATTGAAGGATATTAAAACTATCAATATAGCTAACAAAAGTCGGTTGGCGAGGAAAGACCTTTCGGGGTCTGCTTCAAAGCCAGACTGACCTGATAAACAAGATCAAGCTGATGGGTGGAGTCAACCCCAAAATTCAAAGTAATAAAGACCAAGTTAAAAAAATATAGCAACAAAGAATGGTGTACCCAAATCAAGCGAAGCACCAATAAATACAACCGCCGGGGAATCGTCCTCATGTTCGAAATTTCCCCCTCCCAAATGTATAATTAATACCGCAGAATTTTTGAAAAGGGCAAAAAGTTACGAACATCTCATTAAAGATGGGCTTTTGGAAGACTCCCACCACCACTACCAAGAATTACAGAAATTCGAAAAGAAAATAATGTTGGTTTTCGTGGTGGACAAGCGTAAGCCCAAAATTTGTCGCTCCACGAAAGACACAGTGATCCTATCATTGATGTTCCTGGGGTCAAACCCCAAAGTCTTTAAGGATACTGGAATCTTTCCTTAAAGGGGTGGGGCGGAAGTATGTGCCTCTTACATCTACCCGATTCTCCTTTACCGACTTCCATTTCTGAATGCCACCCTCATGCGGCATACGGAAGGGTCTTGTTCTTTATCCAAAGTAACAGCTCGAGCTTCACCATTCTTATCTAAATAGATAAGACTCTTTCCGTAATAATCATTCATACATCAGCAATTGACATGGAGAAACGAAAGCCATATTGCTTATCTGAAAGTCTCTTTAGATTTTTACGCTTGGAATAAACCTAACCTCGATGGAGATGCGAGATCATCAGATAAGAGAGAAATATATTTCTGTCACGTTAATTTACAGACAACTTGAACAGACTTTGAAAATTTCTAAGACAATTTCTAAATATTTCCGGTGAGTATTCTTTTTGTGGATAGTTGTTTGTTTAGCAGCATATCAACTATTTTGGGTCATTCAATAACAAAATTTAATTTTCTTGGGAGCATTAGTAATTTCTTTTAGAAAAATATATTGCTAGTAATTTTTTTTTTCAAAAATATATTGCTGGCAATTTATTTTTTCTTTTCTTTTCTTTTTTTTTTTTTTTTTTTTTTGCAAAGACGTTTAGCTGGAATAACTAAAAAGAACTTTTTATAAATGTATTGCTCATATTTTTACTATAAAACTGTTTATACTTTCATCGTGTTTTGAGCCCAGTTTCGGTGTTAATTATTTTGACCATAGCTGGGACCCTAACAGATGCTACCACCTCGGGTCAGAATGAACGCTCCTCAAAACCAGATCAGAGGCCTTGCTGCCGGATGTAGTTTATCGTCATACCCAAGACGGTATTCTTTTGTGTGGGTTCATTTCATTGACTGCTAAACAAGTAAATATATTCAACAAGAAATCTTCCCTCAATTGTTTACATTAAACTGTATCGATTTATTTCCTTGTTTCTTTGGAAACGAAACGTCGCATTTGCATCAGAATTTAGCAGCAAAATTTTTTGTGCGGATATGGGTGTGATAGAGCGCGCATGCGCGTTTGTGTGATGCAGTGCATAAACAGGTTGTTATAGACTGAGGTTTAAGATATACTGTTACTTCGTGTTTTGTTAATTAATCACTCATCTGAATCAACCGTGTGATTTGGTTGATCGCTTTAGTCTTCTGTTTAATTCTAAAACTATACTGACTTACAAAGTATATCTTAGTTTGGGCAAAAAATCTGAGGCTTCCAGTGATGTTCAAACTCACTACTGATTAGTAATCATTTACAAAACAAGCTTACTATTTCACCTTTTTTGCTAAAAGTTTGTGTTGTAACCATTTTGTCGAGCCAAAAAAAAATCCTGACCAACGATTTTATGCTGAAATATCTACTCACTGATTTTATAAGTTTATTATTTCTTTTACAATTCCTGTACACTTCCACTTTTAAAAAGGACAAGTGATAATTTCACAGTTTTCGAATTTTCAATTTCTGAATTTAACGTCTCAATTAAAATATTTAAGCTTCACAACTTTAACAAAATATCATAAGTACAAATGCCCGTTATTATTTAAACAAATAAAAGGATACAAATGAAAAAAATAAAGATTGTTTTTCATTTCACTTAAGCAGACATTAAAAGCATGAGAGCATTATCGCCTCCTGTGTCTTCCCTTTATTTATTTCTTTCCCATTTTAAGCGTGCTTTATTTTTCTCACTAAAACAAAACAGGCACTCTAATATATATTTTTCTTTCGGCATGGTCCATTATTTATTGAAGCACTACATGTATTGGAGACTGGCCTTTCATGTCTAAAGAGTTTAGTCTGCCTTACTATTACCTATAGAAGGGTGTTACAAGAGATGGTGTCATGCCTTTCCCAAGGACAATCCTGCGAATTAAAAGTTGCGAATTAAACGATGAAATTTGAACAATCTACGGATTCCATTCTCTCGTGGTCGGTAACCGCTAGGCCATTCGCGCATCCATGTACATCTCCACATTTGACTTCTTCTTCTAAAATGCCAGCAACTTTCTATAGGTAGCTCCGATGAGGAACACCTCCCATCCTATAAGACAGGCAACAAATGAAAATAGAAACAGGGGGTAGAAATCTGCCGTGTCAAATCAGTAATAGAAAAAAAAGGAGGACTATACTACAACAACGAATGACATAACTAAAGGTTCTTCACAATTTCAAATTGGTGGAACCTAGAAAGAAAAATGTGGAGAGACTGAAATCCTTATCAAAATCGAGATGGGCAAGAATCCATATAGCAGGTCCTCGTAGTGTCCGCACTTTGCCGAGTTCTTTTCGGGTGAACCAGCGCCAATTAATTGATAATGGCCTCTTATTGAACGACGCATCTTTATCATCAAATTAAAAATGTTGAATTTTAATTCTGAATTTCAAATTAAGATTTTATTAATGCGAAAAAACATTTACAAACGAATACGAACGAAGAATATAATCCCAGACAATTGTTTCCCATTTGGAGATCTTGTGGTGCCAAGATTGGTGCAAAATGTTTCTCTACATGAGTATAGGCTTCATGCACAGTAGTGGCGTAATTGCGGACATCGCTTTATCGACTGCTTCTGCAAGGTTGCATAACTCAAGATGATGGCAAAACCATCATAGTTTCACATGTTTTGAACACCCGGCATTTCATAGGAGCTTTCTTGATGCTTCATCATTCCTTGACTGGATTTAAAGACACTCTGTATAGAGCACTTCTGATAAACAGCGGCACCGATAAATTCATCCTCTTGAACTATGTCACCCAATCCAAATGAACAGAGATACATTGTCACAGACAATAACTAACTTCGCCTGAAATACATTTGAGAGTTTTTCTCAGCCATTTGCAACATGTGTCTTTTATAAATATATTCATATTACACATCATTGGAGCAATCTGTCGAACCGGTCTGGTCTACTGGGAGTCGCAAAGATGATTTCTTCTTCCGGTTCGTTACTTACATAGGCGGCTACTTTTTTTAGTTTGAATTTTTTTTCTCAATTTGAAGTTGAACATTGTTAATTTGAAGGTTAACTTTTTTTTTAATTTAATGGTAAAAAATTCTAGTTTCAATGTCCGAGAGCTGAAGTCGGAGTGTAGACGTGTGAGAATCGGTTTTTGATAAATATTCTTTGCACGAGACTAATCTTATTGCAAATAACTACGAGAATGTTCTGTTAGAGGTTTTGCCACCGTACATTTTGATAGCCTTTCGAGATGTGTGTTGCTTATAAACCGCTCTTTGAGTACGGTGTGTACTCTTGTCTTCGTAAATCCGGCAAACAAATTGGGTGTGCAGAACGTTATCAGAAAGGAGAATTTTTCGTTTCATTGATATTTCAGCGCCCAATCACAGCAAGGAACGGGCTTATTTTTGTGACGTAAGCGAGTCGACCATTATTGAGGAGTAATTGGAATGTCGTCTCGATTTAGACAGTGGTAGGACAAGAGGAAGAACGCTAACATTCCTTCGAATATAAGAATTTTTCTGGATTTCAACGACAGGCTTGATTTTGTTGATTAATTCTGAAATAAGCACCCAACGAAAGCAGAATAACATGTAGTGGGAGCCCGTCACTAATGCTGCGATCTAGCTACTCTACTTACTTCTAATTAGAAGAGTCGACTTAAAACTATGACCGTCAATTGTGGCGTATAAGTCGAATTTTCAAGCTTGAAAAAAGTATTTCCAAAACTAGGGGTCGACTTATATGACGGGTATAAAATGCAACCCTTTACCACAGAGTTGTAACACTCCTAACAATTACTGTACACCACTTGCCGTAGCTTCTGCAGGTTGCCACAAATATGTTCCACTAAAATTGTGTTTGGCGAACATGTTTGGCATATCAACACTGAAATTAATATAGAATAATAAAATATTAATACAAATTCGGTATTTTATTAACACTAAAGCACATATCGCGTCCAACAGCTTATATGCAATGTGTAAACACTTGACCGAAGTACCGTTTACCTCAGGCGACCATTCAGACAACACAACAGGTTAGTGTCTTACATACAAGTAAGTAGTGTGACCTTATGTAGTTTTGGCACACATACGATAGCCTAACTTCATTTACTGGTCAGCCTAAGTTTTGGGTCAACTGGTAGCCTACCGTATGTTTGGGGGTCGACCTATATGCAAGTATAGGTCTAACCCAGAATTTTGAGCTAAAAATATTAAGATCGACTTGCACACTACGTCGACTTGTAGGCTGCAATTTACAACGTGTTGTTCATAGCAAAGTTTATTCTGACCAGAGTCTTGTCAGGGTTACGATGACAAGTTTCATTGGATATTAGAAATTTAACATATCGTTGTTGGATATGAAGGATTTTAAAGATCATCTAATGTCCTTAAAATAATAAATGATGTGGGGCTGTAGTTGGAAACAAGTGGTGGAAAAATAGGAAAAGTAATATAGGGACAAAGAAGGCGATTATCTCCCTTTGGTGGAGATAAGACATATGGGTTACGTGACGGACCACTTAGTGACGTCACTTTATACAGTGGCGAGAGTGGCCAATAATTCAATTTATTTACCACAGCCAAACCGAGCAGTTGCTTTTTTAGCCTGGACAAAGGAGCCCGAGCTGAGGTTAAATCTGCTTTCCCCACCCCAGCAGCTTACAATCATATGACGCCGTTTCATTTTGGGAATATATCTTCCTCAGATATAGAAAAAAAAAAACTTCGGCTCGCAGTCTTCAACTTGGAAAAAGCCAGGACTCGCTGTTCCCCGTTCGCGGAATATGTCCTCGCCTGGGACATAGATGTATCCGGCTCATTTGAATCTGGAGTTCTAAACATGACTTCTCCAGAAACTCTGAAGAATATCCATATTGTATGTAAGACCCTTCCTTTTTGTTTCTCCTTACACTCTGCTTTGCTGTATATATATATATATATATATATATATATATATATATATATATATATATATATATTTTGTTTTCTGCGTGGGACACGTGCATATATGTATATATAGTTTTGTGTATGTCTTAATGGTATAAAAGTCACTCTGAGAACAATTCCTTTTCCTTTCAGCTATTCCGTTCCGTCTATGAAATACAGTATTATTATATCATGGATATAATAATGCCCATCATGGGGGGGGGGATTCAAATGGAAGAATAAACCTTTCTTCCCTAGCTCTCTTCTGTTATAGTTGAATTAAATCGCTTGCTACCAATCGAATCTATAGGAGACAGGGTTGAATTGTATGCGAAGTGGGTATAACTAAAGCAAGGCTGGCTTCCTTGATTATAAGAAGGATCAATCTCTGTTAGGTAGAACTAAGTTTCAAAAAATGTCTTCCGGGTCAAAAAAAAAAAAAAATGAGCACAAAATTGCCTACAGAACTTCAAAGGCTTACAAATTGGTATACCGCCAGAACACATCGATTGACGGACATCGTTTGACTCGAAGCAAAAGCATTTGGGAAGAATTCGTAACTCATTCCAGAAGCTTTTCACCAGAAGCTTATTTTTTAATAAAGTAAATTGGCATTTAAAAATAATTCAATAAAACACACTTGTTTTTAATTATTTTTAATTAAGTAAATCATACTTACAGAAATTTTTTTAAAAAATTAAATGTTTTCAGTGTGAAATGTGTTCCCTGGTTATAGTAGGCAATGATAGTGATGATGCTACAAAGCATCAATACTTTTGACTTACTTTCTTAAGGGGTGAGGGGGGGGATCTTACAGTTCCATCTAGCTAAATGGCAGAATTTGTTTGTGCTCGTTTGACTATGCAGATAAATTTATTGCAAAACAAAATGAATCCACTTCAAGAAAGTCTGCTGAAAGATTTTTGGAAACTTATCCAAAATATGCTTTTACTTGTGAACAACACACTGAAAAAGGAATTCACTTCGCAACAAAACCTGTTGTGAATATATTTTACAACAAACGAAAGTTTTCATCGGATTAGTGGGCCGGGAAGAAAGTATATAGATATGTCCTTATTTGTACGTATAATATGTATAATGTCCTATTGGCGAGATCTATTAGAGAAGAGATTTGGTTGGTCAAGATCATGTTAGCGCATTTGTATGCCGCCTTGTATACAGTACGACACAAGGTTCACTGAGGACCAAAGGGTCTCCCGGAAGGGAAACGAAATATGTCTTGTCCCTACGATATCCTCTGGGTAAAGAGGTAGAGACAGAGACAGAGAGAAGGAAAAGAGAAAGAACGACTTGCGTGCTTTTCTTTTCCCTGGCAGAAAAATGGTGTAATCCCACTCATTACTGCGAAGTGTAATAGAGGAAAAGTTAATAGCAACTAACTGTTCCTCACTCGGATGCTATTGCTGTTGCTGCGATGTACGGGTGGGACTCCGACTTAAAACACATTCCATTCGAGTGGGATTTTTCAACCGATAAAATCCCATCAGAAGATTTGTTTGATAAACAATCTTTACAGGAGCAAATACCAGTAAAATACTTGGCAGGCGTAGTTGTAAACCTACCATGTGTTATTTTGGGACCATTTAGAAAATAACAATAACAACTCCTTTTAGCTACTGCCGCAAATTCGAGAAAAGATTTTCGCGCCAGTGTGGAATTATGTAATTATTTTCTAACTAATGAAAACCTTGTATTCAAAGACCTCACACCTCTAAACTTCGCATCCCCCTTACGGAAATAAAAATAGACGCCTACTGTTTCTCGAGGCTTAAAACAATTTTGGAAGCTAGTTTGATCTACACGTGCGTACACACATACGCACCCACATACACACACACAATGGAAGAGACGACGGCCAGCAGCTGCCGGTTAAGTCCTTGTCCACGCACACAATAGAAGAGATCAACCAGCGGCCGCCAACTAAGCCTTTGCCTATGAACTAACAAACACATTAGGCTGACCGTCGTAAAGTAAGTCTGTTCACACATTTCGCAACACAATAAGAACACTTAATTATGATATAAAACAAACTTCACTGAAGATTTTATTGCTATTGTGTATTTCTGGAAAGAATGTATAAATTTTATTTCAACTGAAGATCTGTTTCTACTTTTCCTGGGAAGGCGGGTCCCAACTACCTATTATTTGGGGCTGTGCTCGACAACCAAGAAAAGAATCACCCTCAGGCAATACTTATCTTTCAGGAGAGGGCTAGTGTCAATCCTTGGCACCTGAGGTTAATTCAAAGACAACGTGTTGAAAGGGCCTTGATCAATATTTGTCCCTACTTTCAAATGTGTGTGGAACTCATCTTTAAACTCGGCCTTGTGCCAAATTCCACTGGAACTGGTGTACGTATATATATATATATATATCATACTTATTATAAAACTCAGGTTGTGTGTGTGTGTGTGTGTGTGTGTGTGTGTGTGTGTGTGTGTGTGTGTGTGTGTGTGTGTGTGTGTGTGTGTACGTTTATATGTTGGATCGGATTTCCTACATTTTTCAACCGATTTCAACAAAACTTCACAGGACTACGTAAAATTACCTTGCGGTGGTTCTGACAGCACCAAAAATCGGAAAAACACAATTGTTTTAGCATGAAATCAATTTGAAAACACAATTAAGAGGTATCGCTTTCGCGGAATGAAAGGGAGACAACTCATATCAAGTTATACTTATTATAAAACCCAGGTTGTGTGTGTGTGTGTGTGTGTGTGTGTGTGTGTGTGTGTGTGTGTGTGTGTGTGTGTGTGCGTGCGTGCGTGTGTGTGTGTGTGTGTGTTTATATCTGGGATCGAATTTCCTACATTTTTCAACCAATTTCAACAAAACTTCACTTTTTTTTGGCAGGTGGTGTTTCTTATTGTCTTGTACACTTTTTTCTTTATTTTTACATTCAGAATGCTTTAAAAATTCCATTTACAAGACAATTGTTTATAATAAAATTCTATTCAATCGGTAGACTCATAACGATTGAAAACAATGTTTTTGTTTGAGTCTGGGTTTGACCAATTCGTGAAAAAAAACAAAAAAAAAACAAAACAAAACAAAAAAAACTAATTAAGACATGCGTGTCCGTCAACCTTAAACAATAACCTTTGTCAATTTTATTTTTCAGTCTTTATGATGGTCGATACTTGATCTATCTCTTACTGTTATATCCCCGAGCAACGCCGGGCTCTACTGCTATATATATATATATATATATATATATATATATATATATATATATATATATATATATACTACTTGGCACCTCCACAACTTTAATCGAACTTATAAAATGTATAATGTGCTCATCTCCAGGAGGATGATTCCCTCTTAGAATGGGTTCCTTGTACCGTTCCAAAAAGTACTCCACTCTTCCTGCTCTGCTCTTTTACAAAAGTCAGATCGGATTGAAATTGGAGAAATGCTGATATATGTTTTCGGTTGAAGCCGCCCAATCTTCACTTTCCAGCCTTGACAGAGTTTATGCTGTCTTATTTGTGATAGTTTATTTCCACCCTACAACCCTTTTCCCCCAGCCGGAAAGTTGTCAACCTATCACTATTTCCATAGCAAATGTTCAGACTAGCTGTATTTCTTAGTTCCACCAGTTCAAACCTTTACAGCTAGGACCCGCCACGCAACATACACAAGATTGATTCACCCTTCGTCTTCCATTGGTAAAGAGGAAGTTCCATTCAGAAAGTAAATTCACGAGAGTCTAGAGTCACCCGTTATCTATCCTACAAATCCTCATAATATACACTTCATACTTCAGTAATCCATTACCTTGAGTGGCTCTTGGGCCTTATATTGAGTAAAAAATAGTATTAAAAATATACATCTCCCAAGGGAGAGGGCTAGAATTTAATTCCTGGTGTTTACGGTGTACCCAAAAGGGAAATGTCGTGGGAGCTTAATCAATTTTTTTTTTATTATTATTATTTTATTTTATTTATTTATTTATTTATTTTTTTGGCCTAATTGTATGTACATGTGGAATGCCAATTTTAAACTCGGTTTTTTTGTGGCAATCGAGTGGCGTGTGCGAATAAATGCTTTCTACGATTAGAGATCTTGAGTCAGGTGTCGAGCAATTAATTAAAGATAACTCAACTGTGTTTCCGCTAAATACTTCAACTAGAACAATTTGGCCGGGCAGGGAGATAAATTGCATTGTAACTACAATCTCTATTTTTCATTTTTGTGCTAAAATAAAGAAATACTGGCGTTGATTTTTGTTGCTGTTTTATTTTCGATGTTTTAAATTTAAAACATGAATAAAGAAAGATTGTTTGGTTTGTTTCGTTTTTTTTTTTTAACATGTTATTTAAACTAAGAATAATTGTTTTGTTTTTTGCGAGTGAATATTGTATTTAACAATTTATTTTCGAATAAAATGATTTTTTCAGATACAAAAAGTCCTACTTAACGGTAACCCATGTATCCATTCATACCTTTTTGTTTGAGCGTAAGTGAATATTGAAGCATGTGTTTGTTTGTTTTTTTTCTCATCGATGAATTCAGGTGTCGAAAATAATTATAATTGCAATTTTTTTTTATCTATCTTGTGTTTTTCTCGAATTAATGGGGCTAAACAGGCTTGTATATCGTTTCTGATTGTACCCTGTCGTAATTTTTTACTGTCAACTGAATTTGTGGAAATTTTTATTTTTACGACAGTCGTTGTTTAGTTAATCTTCTTTACGGCATCATGGCGGTGGTTGTCTTAGACAATGGAGGTAGTAGCGCTAAAATTGGATATACAACCGACAAACAACCAAGGTAGGGGGAATATATATTGAAAATTTGTTGGTTAAGTTTAATATTTTCTTTTCTCCGTATTTATTAAAAGTATTTTTAATAGAAATATTATTTGTGAGCAAATTGTGCCGGCCGGCTCACCACGTGTGTTTACTGTTTTTTAAAAAGATTGTTGTCAAAATCTCTAAACACTTTCCTCTCTACAAGCGGGACTTTTTTTTTCTTTTTTTCCAATTTAGTTGTATTTAATAATCACTTGAGAAAAAATTCGCAGCAATTTAGCCTGGAAAACTGCTTCTTCCTTTAAGAAAAAATAGTCATCTCACGTTATAGCAACACAACACAAATAAATTAAAATTCTTTACGAGTATCGTAGATTTTAACATACCAAATTCCGCATATGAAATACTGAATTACTGGGTTTTTTTTACATTTGTTTACTTAGCCTTATATTCTGAATTCTTTTCTCTTTTTTTTCTCATAAAAACTGAAATAATTCAATATTTGTGTCTAATAATTGAAAGTCTTCTCTCAGAATTCAAAACAAAAATAAAAAAGGTCGGACCTACGTCCTTTGAATTTGAAAAGCCTTGCATAAAAAAATAACACGAAAACGAAATATTTTCCGAAAAAGAATATAATTTATTTCAACTTATAACTATGTAATATCCGTGAATGAGAAAAAAAAGTCAAATGACAAAATGGAAAATTAATTTAAAATTCTGGAAATAATCTCCCTCTCTAGCAGTTATTAAAAAAAAAAAAAAAAAAAAATGGAATCCTATAAAAATAAACCATTCAACCCCGTTACATTCTTTTTTCAGAATAAGTCTTGATTCCTTAGCTTTTTTTGAAACGATTGCATAGACAGACAAAAACAAAGGTAGACCATATGTAGTAAACTTTTACGGAATAATGCACTTAAAAAAAATCAATTATATTGCATTTCCAGCACTTTTTCGTTTTAATTTTTGATGCAACACTTTCCATTTATAAATTTTGAATTATATGTGAAAAATATGTATACTCAGAATATGAGATTAGGTAAAGAAAACTAATGGAGGTATCATTTGGGATGTGGAATTGGCAGTTGAAGTTTAAAATCAACAATAATCATGATTATTGCTTATTTGCATTGCTTTTTTTTTTTACACGGTTTATTTAATCTCCTATATAGCCGTGAATGTTGGACAATCTGCAGTGCTGCAGTGTACACAAATGAAGAAGAGACTTAAAGAGACAGAAATGTAGTTCTACTGATGAATGCTGAGAATACCATGGACAAAACATGTAAGCAATGATAAAGTTTTAAGGAAAATAGGAACAACAAGAAAACTTACCAGCAGAAAAAGACAGGTGAAATTTGTGAGGCACATAATGAGGAAAGAAGGCCTAGAAAATCTAACACTCGCATGACAAATTGACAGCAGAGGAAACAGCAAGTAACCAATTGAATGAGTTTGTGGGAAGGGAGGGCAGAACAGAGAAAGATGGTAATGGGTCAAGAATTACTTAAAGCAACAAAAGATAGGAAATTATGGAGAGCCGTGACTGAACACACCTTGAAAGTTCTTGGCATATGAAAGAACAAATCCAAGCTCTAAAATCTTTAATCTTTACAAATGTCTAGTGCATCATATATAATATATTTAATGCAATAAACGTGTATATGGAAGTGCACATAGGATAAAGTTTGAATTAACTTTAATTTCAAATTAATAATGTTCCTGAATGTAAACAGAAATTGCAAAGCTCCATGTATCAGTGTTGTAATAAAACTCAGGGGAGATAACCCTTATTCTAGCAAACTCTTCTATACATCTACAACTTGATTCTTAATATTTCTTAATATTTAATCTACACCTGTTTGCATCAACAGTAGGTCCATGGCTTTTTAAGCCACTGGGTACCTTCCTATTATAAAGAACATATTGTGATCAAATGATTATAAACCATAGTTTCAAACCTTTTTATTAAGTCACCCTGGTCTCTCCTACTTTCTAATGTTGTTTAAATTAATTCTTTCAATATGCTCTCATATTTTGTAATTCAGGTTCCAATTTGGTTGCATGTCTGCGACACATTTTCTAGCATATTTTGATCCCTCTCCAAATATGGTGGCCATGTTTGTAGACAAAACTCAATAAGCAGACATACATGACTATTACACAAAGCTAGAAAATTTCAATTTTGGTTGCATCCCATATTTTACAGCAAGCAATAAATAAAGATTTTATCTAAAAGAATAATTTTTATCTGAAAATTTTGTTTTACATTTTGATTTCTTCAGAATTATTCCCAATTGTGTGTCAAAAGCCAAAAATGTACGTACACGAATATTTATTGGTGACCAAATTGATGACTGCAAAGACCTTTCTGGCCTTTACTATCTTCTTCCATTCCAAAAGGTAAGTTGTGACTGTTTTTAGTCTTGAATTCAATCTAAAAAATGCATAGATTTGTTTGAAAATGCTTTTCAACCATTTTTATAAAAAAAAATATTTAAAATTTAATTTCATTATTAAAGTTGATATGAAAAAATTGACTGTAAGTGATGACAAGAATTCTCATACCCTCTGGGATATTGCACTTCCAATATCAATAATCAAAAAATGGCATTAAATTCTTACATCAGGCACACATAACCACACTCTGCCATACGTTGACTTGTCACTTGTTGAAATTCAGTGCAATTTGTGCATGTATCAATCAGCACATAACAAACAACCAAAATAGAATAAAATTAAGTACAATTATATTTTATTCAATTATTCACCATTATTTGCAATGAGATGTTGCCACTTATCAAGCAGTTCTTTGATACCCTTTGAGTAAACTTCCCCAGATTTTAATGTGAAAAAGGTTTTCATGAACTCTTGAATCTGATTTTTCTTATGAAAACATTTTGCAGCAAATGAAAGCAGTAATCATCAATTGGTACAAGGCCAAGTAAATATGGTGAGTGGTGGTAAAACAGACCAACTGAGTTTCCAAGATTTTCTTGTGTTATTTTTTATGGTTGCTACCTTACATTGTCATGGAGAAGAACAATGTTTTTTACCCTATTGATGAGCACTAGGTACTCTTCAACCCAAATTATTATTATGTACACATACACGCACACACACACACACACTGCTGCTGCTATAAATATGCATTTAGTGTTTCATTGCATTTTAACCCAAAATATAATAATACCCCCAATGATCCCACCACACGCACACAACATTACCTTCTCTGGAGCTCAGCTTTTGGGTGGGATTCAGTTGTGTAGATTTATCCTCATCAATCCACTGCCATTTGCATTGAAAATTGTCATATGGAACCCATTTTTCATCACCTGTTCTATATTTAAGGAACAGGTTATTTCACTATGGATAAATGATCTGCTTTGTTTTTTTTGGCTTTTCAGATTCTATAGGTACCTCCACGAGATCGCTAAAAAAAGAGCATAGCATGATGAAAAAGACGCCAAACTTGACGAAAACAAAATTTTATTGTCTAAATGTTTGTTATTATTAAGAGGAAAGGTCAAAGTATTTTTGGGGTATTTTTTTCCATTTTTTAATCGTTCCTAGCACGTCCGAAATTTTCGTTTAAAAATCTAGTTTTTTTTTTTGAGTCAGCAAAATTGACCATTTTTTTCCCTTTTAAAAAAAAACTGGAAATCTGACTTTGAAATTTTTTTAAATATCAATTATCATTTTTTCAAAACTTATTTTAAGAAAATCAGAAATTATAATGTTTATTTAAAATATTTTGAACCAAACTTAACTTAGCTTTTGTGCCAAAAAGATGTAATTTGAAAATAAAACAAAGCAGGTCATAAACTTTCGTGTCTCTTGACATGTGATGAATGATATATTTAATAATTCCATGAGGCTAATTTGTTCTCTGGAAGGAGAAAAGTGAAATAATTTACATTTCGTGAACAAATTATTTACCCCGTTATTTTAACGAAAACTTTCAGTGGTCTAATTTTTTTTTTTTTTTTTTTTTTTTTGTACTTAGCTTTCACCTTTACGTTTATGATGCTTTATGGGAAATATATTGTAAAGAAATTAAAATAAAACTGTTAAGAGTGACATTAAATTTCATATTTCTTAAGAAAGGTATCTAATTAATTTATAGGTACCTTTCTTATGAAGTTTTATCAGAATTGTACATAAAATACTATAATTTTATGTACATTTATTACATTCTACTGTTATTTGTATTTGCATTCATTTTATTATTAATTTTGATATTTCATTTATGGAAAAATGTCGTAACTGAGATTAATATAAAAATAAGATCATATAAATTTCATAAGATGATACTGATACTTGTAGGTACCCTTCTCAGTTGAAATTGAAAAATCAAATTAACTTCTCCACACGTGTTTCACAAAAGTAAAGGCCTTAACAGCGGAGAACAATGCTTAACTCAAATAACGCAACTTAATTATATTCTGGTTGGTCTTCCGTATTTTATAATTACAGCTCGATTATAAGCACAAAATTACATTTCTTAATTACTGGGGATCTTCTGATTAGTCAAAATGATACAATTTACAACGCGCTAAAAAAGATCAATCTCATAAGGACACTTAGGAAAGCCGATGTGGCTTTTAACTAATTTTATAATATTTTAACAACTTAAATGTAAAATCTATTATTATAATTAAAGAAATAACAAATAATTGTATTAAAAATTCATTTTTCATCGAAAAAAATTTTTTGCTTTCAGAAAATATTGTCCATATTCATAAAAACTAAAAGCAAATAAAAGCATTTGAAATTAAATAATATCTTTGTTTTATTGAGTTTTGTATGTTACAATTTATAGCCGATTTTCAGGTACTGTGGATTCAATTAAAAACAAAAAAAAACATTATTTGTATTCCTCAAAGCCCTGTGCTTTTAATTATTGTAATCAGTAAACCCGATGCGATCGAATTTCTAGCGTTTTCATAAAATTAGTTAGGGGGGGGGTAATAAATATTTAAAAAAAGTATTTCTACCATGACTTTAATTAAAAAAAAAAAAAAACATATTTATAATAATTTCGATCATCTGTGAATAGTTCCTGAAAGTTTCATTAACATCCGACAATTATTTCTATTTTTGCACGATTTTTCAAATTAATGTGTGTCTATGTTATTTACTAGTTCCGCTGATTCAAATAGAAACAAGGTTTTTTTAATCAAAATTTAGAATGTTCTAAAAAGAAGGAAAAATTTTTAAAATTAATTAAAAAAAACTTATGTCTTTCCTCTTAATAATAACATAAGCATTTAGACAATAAAATTTTGTTTTCGGCAAGGTTGGCATCTTTTTCATCAAGCTATGCTCTTTTTTTAGCGATTTCGTGGAGGTACCTAGATTAAAATATTTAAATTGATTTACTGTTTCAGTTTTTTTAAAATCAAAAAGGTAAATGTTTTGATCCATACAAAATAAAATGCCCTGTATTGAAGGCTCCACAGAATTGATAACAATGATCTGGTTTCTTCAAAGTGTTTTTTTTTTGTCTTTTTCAGGGTTATCTTGTCAATTGGGAAATTGAAAAACAAGTCTGGGATTATTTGTTTGGTAAAGATGTTCTCAAGGTAAATTAACAACATAATAAAAAAAAAATATTTAAACCATATATTTATCTACAAATCATGTTTATAACACTCTCAATAAGAATTTCCTGATCTTTATCAGATATGGGGTGGGGGTGTCTCTTCTGCAAAAGCTATGGAACAACTACAAGCAAATGATAGAAATTCTGCCATTGTTAACAGTTAATTTTAAGTATTCCTGTAGTATTTTACAAGAGGGACACATAAGCAAATATCGGTTTCAATTGCTTACAAAAATTGATTAGATTTTAAATTAGACTATTGTCAGAAAAATTATTTTTGCCAGATTTGTAGAAATTGTGAAATTTATGTGAGAAAATTATTTTAGTTTTTAAAAAAGATTTCCATTGGAAAAAAAAACAATAAACCAAATGTGAATGTCTGAAATATTCACATTTTAAAGACCTACAGAAAAATTCAGTGAAATCTTCTTTCCTAATTGCATCAGTGATCAAATCTCTTACAAGTTTTCCTTGTTAAAAAAAAAAAATAAATATATTTTTCTATACATGAAATCTCCGAAACATCCATTTATCTAGAATAAGGTTTATATTGCTTAAAATCAGTTTAAATTATAGCAAAAAAATATTTGGCAATTTTGGATAATTTTCCAGTTTTTGCAATCATTAGGTGTTCTTTTATTGCCACATGTAAAAAAAACATCCAAAAATACATTATTTACATCGTTCAGACTGTTCTCATTTTTATCATATACACAACATTTCAGCCATTGTACACACTGGACTTCTTCAGGCGATATATGTTGAAATTTTGAACCCTAAGGACACATGGCCAGTGGATAAAAGCATTGGTTGAAGTAATCCAGTGATTTGACCCAAAGCATTGTGAGTTCAATACCTGGCCACAGCAGAAGTGAATAAACTTGGAGCGATGAGTAACTAAAGGGAAATAAGTGAAACTAAGATAACCAGAAAAGGCATGGCATGTGGAATTAGAACAATCTACCCATATGAACTAAATAAAGGGTTTGGTTTTAAATTCTAACGTATATCACCTGAAGAAGGCTGGAGCATACAACAGCTGAAACATTGTGAATATGACAATAATGATGAGAACAAAAGTTCAAACAATGTAAATAGTTACAATACCTCATCTCAGAAATATAGACAGATCCTGAAGGATGCATGAGCATACAATGGATGAAAAATTGTGAATATTACAATAAAGATGAGAACAACAGTCTGAAGAATGTAAATAGTTACCATACTTCATCTCAGAAATATTGTTCTTAAATATCCTCGTCAGATCAAGACTTTCATATGGGTGCCGTGCATGGCACTAGAACCATTCAGAAATATCTAGACTGTCAGTTGTATGCAACCACTTTCTCAAGATCAATGGTTAAAATACCTTTGAGTGAATAAAGACTGATGGTCTTGGCAATGATCATCCTTCTTTGAACCTTATGGATTGGTGCTACAGGATCACAAAGGAAGAACTTTACCAAATAACAGAACGCACATCACTTGAAGACTATCAACAGCGGCAACAGCTAAAATGGATAGCACATTTAACTCAAAAAGCAAATAATGATGAAAAGATTTTCTTTGGTTGCTCAATAAAAGAATTCATATTTATTTACACTATTTATATCATTAGGACTGTTGTCCTCATCTTTATTGCCATATTCACAATGTTTCAGCCATTGTACTCACCCACCATCTTCAGGTGATGTACATTGGCATTTCAGACCAAACCCTTTATTTAGTCCAATGGCCGAAACGTTGTGAATATGGCAATAAAGATGAAGACAACAGTCTGAACAATGTAAATAGTTACAATGCCTCATCTCAGAAATACAGACAGAATTCATATTTGTCTTTTCACATAATTTATGTATCTAAAAAAAAATGGATTATTCTTTTCTTCATTGTTGAACCAATCAAATCAAAACAAAAACCTGTTTGAGACATGTTATTTTAGCTCTAGGAAAAGGCAAAAGATCCAAGTAGCCAAATCTGCACTGTTGCGGCATGTACAGGCCTTGTAGATGTGACACTTTACTAAAATTTCCTGCACAAGTCAGCATTGTGAATGAAATGCTCACACAGTACACAGGTTCAATCAGTTGAATGTCTCTGTCAACTGAGTAAACCCCACAATAGTGTGTCTGCTCGAATATGCACTAATCACATCAAAGTGGAGTCTTATAAGGCATTCCATCTAAGAGAAGGCATAACTCCATTTCTCCCTTCATCTGTAGTCAAATAGCATGGCAGGTGAAACCCTTCAGCCTTGGATAGCAGTCCATCTAAAAGAAGGCATGAATCCACATCTCCCTTCAGCTGGAAACAGCATGGCTGTTGATGCCTTTCAGCCCTGTAAGGCAGTGTAAGAGAAGACACAAATCTCTTCAGCTATAGTCAAACAGCATGGCAGTCCACATAAGATAATCTCTTAACTCTGCCTGCCAAATAGACCCCTTTAAGTCAATAAGTCATATTGGCTATCTCAGCTTGTTGAGCTATTGAGGAAGGGTACGAAGCATAAAGGGAGTACTTACTGTATGTACATGCCAATGTTCAAACAGGAGAATTTATCTGCAGTTGATAAACATTCTCTTCTTCTGATCCTTATAAGCAAAGAACGTGGCAAAGAGAGATTTTCCATGTAATTTCCTCTTATGCCCTTGTTGTTAATAATTCTGGTTACCTACCAACAACAACAACCTCAGGATCTTGATCTCCCTCCCTTCAAACAACAGCTCATGCTAATAATATTTGATTGTTATCAGTTTTACTAACAATCAAAACAAAAAATATTTAATAAAACCTAAAATGAAGTGTTCTTAATTCACATGGTTGTTGCCATTTGAAATTAAGCCTGCTTTCTAAGCATGGTAGAGAATGGATTGCAATTCAGATTGAGGAATTGGAGAGCCAAGTTCAAATCCCTTTTGAGGTCATTACCTTCACTTACATGCTAATACCCTTGGGAAAGCTATGAATCCTTCTCTTCCCCACCCCCAGGTAAATAGAAAAGACAGTCTAGGTTCTATAGCCTTGGGTGGCAACCAGTTTAGAATAAGGAAAACTCTGAATTCAAAATTGTATGCAGCCCTGGAAAAGCATATCCTATGTATCTAAGGAAAAGATCATCCACATTGACTCAATGATCCTGACTACGGTTGACTCCTTTTTCTGGGCCAAAAACATTAACTACTAACCTGCAACAACAACAACAGTAGTATTAGTAGTAATAATAATAATAGCAGCTAACCTTTAAGGGTTTACAAATCTCAGCATTTTGTTTTCTTTCTTCTTTTCCAGGTTAATTTCAGTGAAACAACTCTTCTCATAACTGAACCACAATTTAATTTTCTTTCCATTCAAGAAGCAATGGAGGAAATCTTTTTTGAAGATTATCAATTTAAAGCAATTTACCGAACGAATGGTAAGTATTGATATTTGCTTCTTTTTTTACAATAATGAAAAAAAATTTTAATGTTTAAAAAATCAAACTGCTTCACATCGAATGATTTATTCTTTTATATGCCTTGTCCCTTCAGGATGTGAGCGATCGCGGCTCTCCACAACTTCTTTCCCTTGTAACTCTAAGCAATTTTTAACTCTTTATCATCCTTTTTATTCTTCCTCTACCAAGCAGTCACCCAAAATTATTACTTAGGTTAATCTCTCTTTTCCATTATGTTGGGTGAGTGTTATGATAAATAAAATGAAACTCAGCTACAAAATAAAAGGGAGGTAATCACAGATTATATAGCCCACATGGGTGAAGCTATTGCTTGTACAACATGAGCATAGAATACTACGAGTGTTGTTTTTCCAAGTTTTTTTTCCTCATAATCTAATTCATTTTAAGTATAATTGTCCTTTTTGCTTATATATTTAAAAAAAATGACTGACATTGAATGACAAAATTGAAATATAAAGAAAGTAACAAATTCATTAGCATAAACTATGTTTCCATTTTTATCTATTACTCTAAAAATAACACATTTCTTGTGTAATTTTATATATACACTTTTTGAAGCAATCTTGCTTTAGATTATATGAATTTTTTTCTATTGGATATTTGTAAATCAGGAATAAATTTTGCTCTTTCCTTGTTTTATTAAAACAACACAACATTCTTTAACAATAATGAGATGAGAGTAATTAACAGCAGCAAAATCAGATTTTTTTCTCTTTAATCTGATTTGGAATTTTAAAAACAAATACAATAAATTTTTCAGTGTTAATCTTCCATTACTTGGTTACTATATACAATCTATATAGGAAAATTAATGACAAAGTGGGAAATCATTCAGGTGACATATTTCAGCTTTTAGGACTTCATCAGAGTAATGATGTAACTACACATGCACATAAAGGAGAGAAAGGATGCTGAAACTTTAAACTTTTGAGTTCTTCCCTTTGATACCTGAAAATTGCCTAAGTACATTAAACTGACATTAGTAGAATGGTAAGAGAACAGAAAAAATTATTATTGGTAGATTAAATTTTAAGGCTCTGTATTTTAGGCTTTACATTTTACACTTCTTGTCTTGATGCGGCATTCACCCTGGGCGGATTGAGCCGGCTTCTTCCCGTTGACGCACCGCATCACGGACCATTGCTGCTCACGCCCGTCGGTCTGTCGCGAGGTCGCATGAGATGGTAAGCCAGTCGCGGTTCCAGCGGCGGAGGCCGACCACATGCAGGCCGGAAAGTAACGCCAGATCCTCCTTGATTGTTGAGGCCCACGTCTTCAGCTGTCCGCCTATCCACTTCCGCCAGGTGGACGGCGGTGTGGGAAGGAGAACGTCCCGTATCAGCTCCCCTCTCGACCGGCGCGCAGCGTGTCCGAACCATCGCAGACACCGTTGAAGAAGGACATTTTACACTGAACATTGTTGGTCCATATGTTCAAACAGTGTGTGTGTATATATTTGCGTGTGTGCATATATATATATATATATATATATATATATATATATATATATATATTATAAATTATTTGATTTAAAATATGATTTTTTTTTGCTACACAGTTCTAACCAGGTTTCAAAAATGGAAGCAAAAAGCTATGAATTTAATTTTGTAATTAAAGACATTAGTTCCATTTCATCCTCAAGCAAATTTTGGAGTAACTTTTAAAATTACTGGGTTTTAAGGACACAGCTAAAATCATAATTCACGTTTCCAAGGTTACAGATAAATCCACTTCCACTAGAGACAAGGGGTGGTTGCGTGTTCATTATGTCTGTATTTTGATGTATCCGTTATTAGTTACATTTTGGTAGGGGGTAGGGATGTATTCTTCAATGAAATCTAACATCCGTTAAATGCATGTCTGGATTTTTTTTTAGATTCTTATTGTTAACGGCAAAAATTCTTACGGCATTTTTTTCTATTTGTACATTTAAAGATTTTGTGGGGTGTTTAGGTTAGAATACGTTTTATTTAACTACGATTTGAAAAATATTTTCACTTTTAATTTTTAATATACTATTTTTCTTTTAAGAACAATTAAATGTAAAAAGTCCCTTACAGTATGTAGAATTATTTTCAGATCAAGTATAAGTATGTATATTATTAGGTTACAATTTTTTTTTAAATTTAAATATTATTTAAGTAAAATTTATGACAATGACAGCAAAAATAGCTACTTAATTTCACTGAATTAGCAAACTTTTATTTATATATTTTTTTTTTTATATAAACCTAGTAATATATTGTTTCTCATGTAAATACAAAGGACATGGGTCATTCAAAAGCTTACATCTTCTAGCATTACATATTAATTTCATTTTACTGTAGGTGTTTTAATGGATTCTTTTAATTGCGTGTAGTACTAAAAAAGGTCTTTATCTTAGGAAACATTTTATTTAATTACAATTTAAAAGAAGTTTAGGTTAGAATTCATTTTATTTAACTACAATTTTAATTACAACTTTAAAATATTTTCATTGTTAGTTTTAATAGACTATATTTCTTTTTAATAGAAGTAAATGTATTAGAATTAATTACAGTAAGTAAAATTATTTTTTCATATCAAGTATATGTATATTACGATTTTTTAAATTTTATATTTAAATATTATTTAAGTAAAATTTATGGCACTTATGGCAAAAATAGCTAATTCATTTCTCTGATTTAGTAAACTTTATTTATTTATTTATTTATTTATTTTTTTTATATATAAACTTAGTAATATATAGTTTCACATGTATGTACAAAGGACATGGGTCATTCAATGGCCTACATCTTCTAGCTTTTCGTCATAATTTCATTTTTCAGTAGGTGTTTTATTGGATTCATTTAAGTGCCGGTAGTACTTTTCGAGAGGTGTTTAGGTTAGAGTACGTTTTATTTAACTACAATTTTAAAAGATGTTTAGGTTAGAATTTGTTTTAACTACAATTTTAAATACAACTTTAAAATATTTTCACTTTTATTTTAATAGACTATTTTATTTTTTTTTTTTTAAAGAAAAAACAAGTAAATGTAATAGAATTACTTACAGTATATAAAATTATTTTTTCATGTTAAATATAAGTATGTATATTACCTGATCGCACCTTTTTAAATTTATTTTTTAATATTATTTAAGGAAAATTTTTGACAATGACGGCATAAAATAGCTATTTCATTTCTCTGATTCAGTAAATTTTTATTTTTTATAAACTTAGTAATATATAGTTTCTCATGTATGCACAAAGGACATGGGTCATTTAATGACCTACATATTCTAGCTTTTCTTATTAACTTCCATTTTACTGTAGGTGTTTTATTTGATTCTTTTAGGTGCCAGAAGTATTTTGATAGAGATGTTTGATTTTTATATTTATTTATCCTAAATGAACTTTGATGTTGGTTGAATCATTTTTGAACTCATGGCTAGTGCAACCTATATATATTTTTATGTTTTCAGGACTTTCACTCGAAGAGATATTGCATTAGTTACTTTTCCATTTTCTAAATTTTTCTGGTTTTGGTATAAGTGTTTATTTAAGATATTAGCATATGGTTCTTGATAATTTTTTCTAAGTTTTCCGTACAGCTGTAACTCAATTTTAGTGTGTTTTTATTGAAAATAGTACTTAGTTTACTTTCACTAGGAAAATGTTTGACTATTAATGCGTGGAATTTTTGTCCTAATTTATTCTTTACCATTTGGTTGTATGGGGGCATATACCAAATTATTTTTCTACATCTGTTTTTTTCATTTTTTATATAAGTTAGTTTTGGGTTTTTGTAGCCCCTATCTTTTAGAGCCTTATTATAGGAATTGATATGCTCATTGAAAATCTTGTCATTTACTGAATTTGTACTAATTCGTTTACTGATAGATAACAGTATATGTTTAATTATAGATGGGGGGTGATTTGATTTAGGGTGAATATATAAAGGATTGGTGTTGGGTTTTTTATAAGGTGTGTATGTATTTTTATTTAGATCTAATGTTATATCAAGGAAGTTAACTTTTTTTAATTTAGTCCTAACCGTAATTTTTAATTTTGTAAAAATAAAAATATCTCTAAGAACACTGGATTATATATTTTACTGTTCTTTCTTTTTATTTATATATACATATATATATATATATATATATATATATATAGGTAAAAAATCTGTTGCTATATAATCCAAGTGGATCCTAGTAATATGAAAATATTAAAACTCAAGCACAAAAAAAGAGATCAATGTATTTTATTTATACAGAACAATATAATTAATAATCAAACAAATCTTTTTACTGCATATTGGTGTTATAGACAAGCGTATGGTTGCAAGAAAGAAATACAACAACAGCAGAAATAGATTTACATGGTTTATTTCAACAGGAACGTGTGGGTTTGGGACAGCTACCTTGTGGTAAAGTTCATAAGCCGGCTTCGGATCTAGGTCAATCTCTCATAGTAGTTCAAACATGTTGACTGTGGTTGACGCTCCCCTGCTGTCAGCAGCTGGACGTGACAGGTCTCTATCCTGGGCACCTGTGGACTATATTTAGTTGTCCCCCCACAAGGGTGTCATGTGGCACAAGGCCTTTTTAACGTGGGCATTTCTGAGCCATTAGGCTCGACCAAAAAATAGCCCATTTGAACCCGTATAAACGGGTTCAGGGCCGGTTTTACCTCCCTGAAGGAGACTTCGGCGTAGCCTCCTTCGGGTTCCTCCCGCCCGAAAGCAGAGAGTTAAACCGAACCGTTCGCTCAGACCTGTGGACTGCCTGTTGAACTTCCCTGTGACCCCTTTTATAGCATTTTTTTATGGCTTAACAGGCTCGAGAAACGAAGTGAGTATAATTAGGAGGGAAGCATTTTTATTGGACGAAAAATAGAGCACTTTAAATATTATTTTATTTTGTGACGGGGCTTTGTCCCATTCACATCCGGTTCTCACTCTTAAGTATTTGCCTGTAAATAAGCCGAGATATGTCTTATTTTATAACATTGGGAATAGACTATTTTGCCAGATGACGATTTTGGTCGTCTGTCTTTTCAACCCCGGTGTGGAATGAAGTTCATGAGGAAGTGGAATATAGTAGGAGTTGGCTGTGAGGAATTGTTATTGGAAGCTAAACCTTAACTTGCCCTGTAACCTTTAATACAGAGTTTACACTTTTCACTGTTTCAGTTGGACGCTAGGCAGGGGTTAAGGTGGGTGATAGGTGTTTATCTTAAGGCAGAAAGGTTTTATTAGGGAAAGCCCAAAACCTTATGACGACTAGTGGAGGTACTAGAAAATAAAGTTCTTAACTAAATTTAAGATTAAAGTAGAAATTAAGAATGAGCCCAAAAATAAATTTAAAAGAAGTTATAGATAAGGAGATATAGGGGATTAACAGAAGGAGAATTAGGTTTATAAATTATAATCAATATAGTATGAATGGTTTTAGAGGGGGAGAGGAATAGATAAAGAAGGAAAAATTCCACTATGGGGGATTAGAATTAGTTTTTGGGTTTTTTTTTTTTTTTAGTTTTTTTATATATATATATATATATATATATATATGTGTGTGTGTGTTAACATTTGAAGAGTTAGGGGGTGGATTTTGAGTATCTCATTAATGCAAAATTATGGAAATTTGAATCTGTTTTTATGTTGACATTTAAACACTAATTCGTTCTTCTGCTTCAATAGTTGGCTTTCATTATTGTATTTTATTATTTTAATTTTTTCTTCTATAAGTGATATCTATTGAAACTATTTGGAGTTTTTGCAGAACCTATATTTTTCCAAACTATCTGTGGGTTTAAATTTTTGTCTTTTAGTTCCCCAATTTTTTTGAATGAGTTGTTTGGTGTTTAAGGTTAGAGAATGAGTGCTTATGGGTATAAAAAACATTTTTTCAACTCCTCTGTGGAAATTCCAATGTAAACTTTTTTATTTTCCATATTTTCTTTGGAAACGGTCACTTGATATATAACCCTGGTAGCTTTGCATTTGTCCTTTATTGGACAATTATCTTTTGATCTATAATTACAGGAGGGTTCAATGCCAGGTTTATTGTCATTCCTTAAAATTTGGTTGTTGTGCAAGTTGATAATTTTATAAATGTTGTTGGTACAAGAGTAGCTAATCTTAATCGTTTTCCTATTGAAAATCTTATTTAGAGGGTTATTTTTTTAGCAGTGCTTATTTATTAACTTTAGAAAATACTGTTCGATGTTAATATTTGACAGTTTGCAGAAAGGGTGAGGGGGTTGAAGACTATATATATATATATATATATATAGAGAGAGAGAGAGACTATATAGCCTAACATGCTTTACCATTTATTTAAAAAATACAAATATTCCCACTTTTCAAGAAAAGTCTGCTTCACCTCAGCAATTTTCCTTTCCTTCAATGTTGTTGACATTTTTTTTTTTTTTTTTTTACTGTTTTAGTTATGCAGTTGACCATAAATATGTCTTTCTTCCTTGAGATTTCAGTTTCTTTAAGAAACTTCTTTCAAGTGTCTTTCTAACATAAAGAGGCAAGAAATAAACAAAGTGGGACTCACTCTAGGGAATGTTGGTCCCACTTTGTTTATTTCTTGTTGAAAAAGGACTAAGCGTGTCCGATAATTCCAACTTTAAAATCTTTCTCTTCAGTGCTTCAATCTAATGAAAAGACTAATGTATAATAAATATCATTCATCTTATAAATATCATTCATCTTATAAATATCATTCATCTTATTGCCAATACTGTTATCATTTTGTTGGCTTTTTATTCCTTAAATTTTATTAACCAGCCCCCCTAGTAAATCTACATAAGAAGCACACATGGACCATTTTAATTATAAATATATATCCCCAAGTCATGTTAGGAAGTATTTTTTTTTTTTTGTTCTGTCTAGGTAATCTGGACATTGAGCATTTTACTGAGTGGACAGCTGTTTGCCTTTTGGTCTTTCATTTTTATTTCTTTCCTGCTTCTGGATTTTTTTCTGCTCTAAGGTGTTAGGTCCTCTGCCAGGTTGTCTCTTGATCAAACCAACATAGTTGGTTTTCATTTTTTTCATTTGTAGAGTGTGTGTATATATATATATATATATATATATATATATATATATATATATATATATATATATATGTGTGTGTGTGTGTTGCAAATTGATTTGCATGTCGTAATATTTCTGTTTTTGCTTTCTCCAGCCACCCAATTGTCTGACTATAAACTACGCAAGGATCAAAGCAACTCCTCCTCATCCCCTTTGTGCAGTTTGATTGTGGACACAGGTTACTCCTTTACTCACCTTGTGCCTTACTTAAAAGGCAAAAAAATGAAAAATGCTGTGAAAAGGTGAATATTTGAAATCTACTTTTTTTTTTCATACACACAACACTGAAATGAAATATTCAAATTAATTTGGCACTTCTTATGGTTTGTTTGTAAATATAATCATTATATATCAGAAAAATGATTCCATGATCTATTGCATATATGAGTAATGACGTTCTAATCACAAAACAGAGGAAAACGTTTTCTGGTTTCGGCTTAAAGCATCAACCAATTGGTTAAGAAATCATTGATGCTATTCATTCCTGCAAATCAACCGAGATTGCCATGGATTGAAAGGAAAATGAAGTAGAATTTTTATTTATCCATATTATAACTCTGTTTTATAAGTTATGCTTGCATTCATTCCCCACCATTAGCAAGCACTTTCTTCTTCATTAGCACTGTATTTCTATAGTAAAGATCATTAGAAATGCATTTACATTAATAATCTAATTGCCCTTATGCTTTTAGTAAGGCTTGCATAATTTCCTGGCCACTAACAATATGTTTCTTTCTGATTTTCAGTGCACACATCCAAAAAATTTCACAATTTATGTTAAACTATCAAATTGTTATTCTCTCAGGTCAGAAATATTTTGTTTTATCCTACAGAAAATAATTGATGTTGTATTGGTCAAGTCAGTGGACAGTGCTAAAAACACCTCTAAAGTGCTAAAGACATCTGCTGAGTTCAAATGCAGACAGCTCTAAAATACAGTCAAATTTATTATTTCATCACATATCCCATTGCCCCCAGCATCTAACCATTAATTTTGTTTGACCATATTTGTTTTTATAAAAAAAAACCATTAATTTTATAACCATTAATTTTGATGAATGTTGGGCCATATTTGTTTTTCTAAATCTTAACATCAGATGTAGCAGGTTACTTAGATTGAGCATATATTATTAAAAGTGACAAATTTTATAATATTTTGACATTAACTTCATTTTTGTTGGAATTTTTGAGATGAGAAATTATTCTATGCTTTCCTATTCAGATCAGCATCCTCATCTTAGATGTTAGACTCACAGCATTTCAACCAATGACCGATGTACTGGTAACATTTTGTCAAAAATAGTCCTCATTGGATATTAACCCTGCTTTTCCGGTCACTGTGCATTGTACTGTGTATACTCTTAAGAAAAGATTAAGCATTTCATTCGTTACCAGTTAATTCACTTTAGTAACTTAACTCTATGTGTTTTTTTTCCCTCTGCTGTAGCCAGATATTGAACTCACAGCTCTTTGATTCAAGCATAGCACATGGCATTAAAACAATCTACCCCTGTGGACTAAAAGGGTTTCAGTTTGAAATGCCAATGTATATCACTGGAAGAATATTGGAACATACAATAGCCAAAACCTTGTGAATATAGCAGTGTAGTGAAAGAGATAATCAGGTACCCCGAAAAAAAGTTTGAGGTTCGATTGTATTGAACAGGCCGGCATATGACCACTATTCACAGGCACGATCCAATTACTGTCTAACATAAGGTCTTTTGTCTGCTGTGTTTCCGCCCTGGACCGAGTCACCCCTCCTTAGTCAACCTGGTCAGCTGAAGCTCCCTCTGGCTAATCATATTGATGCCAGGCTTAGAACTGTTTTATTACCTGTGACCAAAATGCCAATGTTATAATTGAGTTTGTGTACATTTCATAATCCTTGCATGTTGACACGGAATCTCTCTTCAAATAGAATTGGTAATATTATCTGTCATTGTTCTTTTCTTCCCCACCAGATTATAAGCTTTTTACCATCAATTTCAATACTTTAACCTTTAATGCTTTTACTTGTTTTTTTTTTTTAATGTTATCCAAATTGCTCTTATAGCATTATAGTGATCAGCTGCTTGTTTTTCTGAATAAACCTGTCCACTAGAAATGTTTAAGACACCTGCTTAGGTACATTTGTGTTGCTACAGTGCCCACAGAACCAATCTTTGGTTCATACAGCACATATACTGAGCAGACCAGTGAAGAAGAAAATCAAAATACCCCCACATCATATGTTGCCACTATCAAAGAGGAACCACCCAAACAAGGTTGGTGTTATTGATGCAAGCATGTAGGTTTTTTATTTGACAGCCAATCAAGTGTCACACGTTCTTTATACATGTCTTTGTAACCAGAAATCAGTGTTATTGACAATATACTAATCTATGTGACTGTAACCTATGGATTTTGTAAAGTTATATTTTTTTGGACCCTTCTTTCCACAACAAGAATTACAGTTTCTGGGAGAAAGCACACATCATCTGGTATGATCGCCAGTTTGAACAAAGCCAGTACGCTCAAACACTTTGGTCACGGAGATTTCTGACTTATATTGCTCACACAACCGTTGATGGTTTCCATACAATTTCATCTACCCAATTTCACTCACAATGCTTGGGTCAATGCATGATACGAATATGAAGGATTTTTTCTAACACTGCTGCATATTAGAATCATCTCCGCATGCCATTATAATCAAAGATCTCACCTCCTTGATAAATAGAACATTACATGACATTCACACCTTGAGTCTCATGGTCAGAACACTAATTTTCTAACTATTCAACCACACAACCATTTCTTATAACATTAAACTGTGTGCTATTCATCTTTGCTTCTAATTTTACTTAGTCAAGGACTATTTCCCAATAATTGTATTTATTTTGGTATTGGTCTCAAGAGACTATCTGCATACCCCATTTTATTTGAAGCTAAATATTCCATTGTAAAGTCAAAGTCCCATTGCAATTTGTGTTGGTACAAACTTTTTTAATCCTAAAATTGCAAATGGAAGTTTGTGGTCTTTTGTTTGTAATAATTTCTGATGCTTTTGGAAACAAACTTAATGGTTTTACTGATTACATTGATATGTTCCACAATGCAAAATCTCCTAGTCTGACTAAAATAAAATCAAATATATATATATATATATATATATATATATATATATATATATAGGTGACAAATCCATTGGCATATAATCCAAGTGGATCCTAGTAATATAAAATATTGAAACTGATCCACAAAAATAGTTCAATGTATTTATTACAGAACAAAAATTAATATACAATAAAATCCAAAATCACCTCATATGGAGAATAAGCTTATTTCAACAGACGAAAATATAATCTGTCTGTCTTATCAACCCTGGTATAGACTGAGTTCGTGTTGGAAATAGAAATTTGTGAAAGCTACAAAAAAAAAAAAAACGGTCAAAAAACTAATACAGAATTTATCGATTTCAATGTTTCAGTCAGACGAAAGGCACAAGACAAGAGTCAGGAGAGGGTGGAAGATATTTGTCTTGAAGGGAAGAGGTTTTATAAAATTATATCTGGATATTAACCTTATGATATTAAATTGTATATATATAGTATTAAATTGTAAGAATTTTAGGTGGCAAAATTGCTGGGTTTTTTCTGTAGTTTACTGGTCAAAGGCAGGCAGGTTTTTGTGCTCAGTATCAAAAGGTAAGAATAGAGCATTAATAGAATTAATGTGGAGAAACTTGTCGCTTAACTGAGTGCTGTTTAGCATATATATAAACAAGGTCAAAAGAGGTCAGCATAATACAAAGCAAACAATCACCAAGAAACCCTACACCATTTAAGAAACATCAAAAAAAAACTAAAGATAAAAATAGATAACACCCATTAAGTGAAAAAAATCACCCACTTACACAAAGATATCAAATTACAACAAACTATACATAAATATGAAAAAACTGAGAAGCAGTAGCAGAGAAGCCAATAACCCTGAAGAGTGAAGGCATTACAACAATGCACTTACAAAACTTTGAAGTTGGCATGACTGAAATAATGCCACTCAGTTAAGTGACAAGTTTTCTCCACATTAACATATATATATATATAAGACCTTTATGACTGTTGGATGTTTTATGGTTACTTATTGACAATATTGTGTGTGTGTGTGTGTATATATATATATATATATATATATATATATATATATATATATATATATATATATAAAAGTGAACATTGGCGTCAACACTCAGAGGCGACAGGCTGTTACTTGCTGGAGGCAATCATCAGGCCTGGCGTTTGCATCCAGCATGAAATAGCCTGTCGCCTTTGAGTGTTGACTTCAATGTTCACTTTATATTTATATTTACATACGCTCTATCTCTGATATTGAGCACTTTATCCCATAAATATAGCACACCTTAAAACTATATTTCTTCATATATATTGCCAATATTGTATATCACTTCAGGGTACATCTTGTGGATTCTCAGTAACTGTCATGGCTTATTCAACTGATAGCTCTCTGGAAAACTAAGCTTCATCCATGCCATTCACTTTCTCTGGAGGTTTCTTTATATATTCTCCTAATAAGCAGCTCCCATGACTCTTACTGGAACAATTTATTGTTGCCCAACACATTTACCTATTTACTAAGAAAGAAAGCTTTGGTTTCTCAGGGGGAAAAAAACAACCGAAAAATTCTATTTTGCAAAAATGACTTTATACTTAAACTAAAAAAAAGAAAAATTATTTCAAATGGTCTCTAATTTCAGAATCAATGTTGGAGGCAAAGTCATGACAAATCATCTCAAAGAAATTATTTCCTACAGGTAAGGGAGACTCAAGAAATTCATCTTTTTTTATATTTTTTATGCAGTCATCAACTTAAAATTATGTGCAGAAGTTTTCAATGATTTTTATTTTTCAGAGAGAGTTTTCATTTGTGCATTTAATTCCTAGTTTTCAAGGAAGAGGGTCCTGATAAGTTTTGTGCACACATAATATTATTATCTGTGTGCAAAAGTTATAAATGGTTATTCATATAACTACCCTATTCTGTTAGTAAGGTCTGTATTGATTAGCTGACCACTGACAATCACTTTTTTTCTTGAACTTTGATAGTAAAATTATTTACAATGTTTTCTTATCAGAAAATCATTTGCAATGGATTTATATATGAAATATAATAGCTCTATTCTCTCAGCAATGCTTGCAGTAAATTCTAACCACTGAGGGAAAGGTTATAGTTGTTCCAACAAGAGAAAAATGTATATTTTACGTATATCAAAAATATTAAAAATAAAGTATAATATATATTTTAAAAATCCACTTTAAAACCAAAAACGTTTGTGGCTTCTACCTTCTCTTTAATATATATATATATATATATATATATATATATATATATATATTAAAGTAAACATTGGGGTCAACACCAAGTGGCAACAGTCTGTTTTATGCTTAAACACAATCATCATGGTCTGACAATTGTGTTTAAGCATGAAACAGACTGTCACCACTGAGTTTTGTCCTCCATGTCCACTTTTATATTTACATACACTCTATCACTGATATTAAGCACTTTAATCCATAAATCGAGCATAACTTAAAAATATATTTTTATCACACACGCACATATATATATATATATATATATATATATATATATATATATATATATTTGTTTTATGTGTGATATATATATATATATATATATATATATATATATATATATATATATATATATATATATAAAATGACAGATGAGGTACTACGATTAAGCTTTTTATTTAATTTTTCTTGTGTTTGGACAAGTGCTTTCTTTTTCAGATACGGAGTGTGTAGAAACTGTCCAAATGTTCTATAATTTCGAATGCTTTCAGCTATACTTTAAGCCATTATCAAGAATGATTTTATTTTTTCAGTTTAATTGAGTGTGTGTGTTGTGTGTATGTTCTTAGTGTTATAGAGATGTTTTATTTTCCGAACACAACACATTGTGGCCATGTTCGTAGTTAATATTATTAAGTGTTGGCTTTTTCTTAAAAATTTCAGTGAAGAATCTTTCATGGTCAGACATTAGCTAGATTTAAACACCACTGCCACTGATGTCTTTCCATTATGTTGGACATATTTCTGTTGCACCCTGTGTAATAGCCATAATCTGTCAGTAATTCTTGCATTCCTTCCTGACCATTGACAATCCTTTTTTGCTGATTTTCAATGTGCATACCAATTTGGTGCTGAATTTTCCTAAAAGATTTTTTTTTTTTTACTTATAAACCTGAACATTTCATTCTCTCAATACTCTTTATGTAACTTTCATTTTCTTGCACTCACCAAAAGTGTGTCTTTACAAATTCTCCTGTAAGAAGCAGGGTACATAAATTGCAAGCCTTTCTATGTTTGTAAGCCTTTAAATTATAACATAGACAAATAATCAACTTTTTTATAGATTTCTTTAACATTGCTCTTCAGAAGTGAAAAATTTCCAGTTATTTTCTGTCTTTTTATTGACTGTATCATTACTTTTATAATTTTTAAATGTTTGACATACAAGCTTAATTCATCCTAACCTTGATATCATGGATACAACTACTTTCTCTTATAATAATGTCAATTGGAAATGCCATTTTGAGATTTGTCTTTATTTTCTTATTTCAGCAATTCTTACCTTCATTTTCAATTCTGTGTATTTTTCTCCTTTATTATTTCAAAGCTATTTCTTTTTTTCCAACCAGTTAGAAAAAGAAAACATCTTAATATTATTTAGTTACTGTTGAAATATAAGTAATTTTGAAAATGATGAATAAGTAACTCCATTTCAAAAATTATCAAGCTTGTTGATAATTTACATATTAACAAAGAATTCTTCTTTTGCTGGATGTAATCTCAGCTAGAAATCAATTCATTATGTTTGAATTTCCATTGAATCATTGTCATGAGCATTTTTTCTTTCTTTCTATTTTTTTCTTTAATTTCTTCTCATGCTAATTTAGAACGATTTACTGTCCATGTATCAATTGTTTTTTACTGTTCACTTTTGCTTGAATCAAAGGACAATGTTTCATTTCAGAATATCAAGTAACATTTGTGGACAAAATTTATTTTTAAAAGTGAGCATCTATTGTTTTGGTTTTTAAGGAAACTGAATTTAATCTACTTTGGAATGCTCTGAACATTTCATAACTTTTAGGATGACTAGAAAGGAAAAGTAAGACAATAAAAAATCTGGATAATTAGTCAGCTTAGTCTGACATGCAGTCACCATAGCAGTTTACTTCGTGAGGCTTGAACTCCGAACACTAGCAAATCAATGTGTGTGACTCAGTCAGTTAAATGGCATACGTGATACATGCTTGGGTGATCATGTCTCTTTTGATTCAAGACTGACTAGGCAGAAGATTTTCCCATGGTAGGGTGTCATTTCTTTTCACAGTAGATTGGTTGCCAACCAAGGCTATAGGTCCCAGTCTGTTCTGCTATTCAACCCATAGCTGGAGCAGAAAAGATGGATTTATATCTTACGCGTAAGTGAATGTAACGAACCCGATTGGAATTTGAACTCGGTTCAACAATTTCTCATTCCGAGCGGATATCCATAATACATATCCTAGTTACCTGATAAAGATGACGCTCAACAACTACAAATTGCCTGTATTAAGTTATTTCCCCTTAATTGTTATCTCCCTTTGCTAAATAAATGAAACTGCACAAAATAATCAATTTGGTTAAAACTGAAAGCTTTCTTCATTCAAATTTTGTTTGAGTTAATTATATTTAGCGTCACTCGAATCTATATTATAACTTATTTTACTGATCAAGTTAATTCGTTTTATCTTCTATTAAATGGCTAATAAAATCCTTCAAAAAGAAACCTATTCCTGACCAAGTGAAGGAAAAAAAATAGTTAAATATTTTTTTGATATATACTAAAAAAAAAAAACATTTATTAGAACAAAACGTCATCCAAATCTATATATACATAAGCACACATCAAATACAATTCATTAATCACTTGTGGTGTTGTAATCCTGAACAGAATTCTTTTTAAAAATGACAACATCTGAGAATCACATCCTGTGACAAACAATTCCAGACTGACAAATCAAAAGAACTTGTCCTGATATTTAATCTGCATTCATTTATTTAGATAGTATACTTCTCATAAAGAATTTGTTACAATCAGGTGATTCAAAACCCACATATGATATTAAACATTTCTCATAAGTCACTTCAGTCTCTCCTACTTTCTAATGTTGTTAAACCTAATTCTTTCGACCTGTTCTTTTTCAATTCAAATTTTAACTTGGAATTTTTATTAGCAGATTTTGTTCCCTTTCCAAATACAATTGCCAGCTTTGTAGACAAGATTCAACATTCAGACATACATGGTTATTATACAATATTTAAAACAAAGCGGAAAAAACATGTATGAAATATTTTCAGTTGTTGGAATAAAATTCATATTTTTAACTTCATTCAAAAATCCAAGAATGAAAGTTACCAATAGAATTTAAAAGATGATCATTGGAACATGTTAACAATCCTAGAAATTCTTCACTAAATCAGTGTCAGTTATTAATTTTTATTATTATTATTTTTTTCCTATTATTTCTCTTGCTTTTTATTGCAGTTTGTTATTCTGTGGCCATTATTGGTAAACATTTAAAAAGACAAGACAGAAATTTACTGATACCTGCAATCAAGGAACTTTTTAATAACTGAAAAAAAAATGAAATATTTTAAATGATTTCTTTCTGTGAATTAATAATTTTAAAACATTTCTAACTTTTGAAATGCAAAGAGAGAATTTCACACCCAATTCGTTGTTCTTATATTTTTAGGCAGTTGATGGTAATGGATGAAACTTATGTGATTAACCAACTGAAGGAAGATGTTTGCTATGTGGCACAGGATTTTAACAAAGACATGAAAATTGCAAGGTAAAATGTGCAAAATTTATCTTTCACCAAATAATAATTGCCAATTCTGATTGATTTTCTTGGGAATAGCAGAAGACAAATTACATTTACTTCAAAAATAGTTTCTCCCCTCCCCAATTTTTTTTTTAAACTCACTATGATAAAGCTTCCATAACTTGCATAAAGATGCAACATTAACTCAATTTTCATCATGAAATCATTTATCATTATTAAATGCTTCAAACACTAACACAACATATGATTTTCTGAATAAAAATACATGACTTTTGTTTTAAAGCTTTCAAATTTTGGTAATATTTTTAAAAATAATGAAATATATAAAATGTTTTGTGCTTGTATCAGAAACTTAATTATCTGAGACAACTAAACCCATATTCAATTCCTATACCTTCTGCATCAGTTTTTCAATTGACTTTCTTATTTGTAACCCAAGCTTTCCAAACTCATTTTAAAAGTAACACAAAAAGTCACAAGTAGTAAAATTTAAAAAAAACTAAACAAATCCACCCACCCAATCCGGCAAACCTGCTTGGATTCAAATTGGTCTTGAAGTTTTTTACAGTGAGGTGCTGAAAAGTTCTCAGTACAATCAAGAAATACACACACACTTATTTTTATAAAGTGGCACACACGGTGGATGACATTCTGCTGTTGATGTCGCAACAGAAAAAAAGGATGAATTTTGTGTGGGATGCAGGCTAAAGGAGTTTATCTGTACCATTATGGTTAGTCAAAGGTACTGTGAGAATGTAGGTCTACTAGGTATGTTATGGTCATCAAAAATGCATGAATTTTAGCCCCTCCAGAAAAAAATTTACTTGTGTATAGTGCAACCAGTCACGAAAAATGCATGATTTTTAACCTCTTTCAAAAAAGTTACCTGTGTATAGTGCAACCCTCTATTCTTTGCATAAAAACTCACACTATACTCTAGTATATATGTTACATTCAGAAAGCAAAGCATTGAAATGTGTATTACTTTTTCATTGTCTAACAGCAGTTTATAAACATTCAGTTTTGATGGACGTTTAAAAAAAATTTGCCATAAATATGTATTTTTAGAAAATATCAAATACAGTTTTTATTTTAATTTGAAAAGAAAAATTGAATTATAATGGTTTTTATTCAATATCAATATTTAAATAACGTTTTGCAAATTTTTATGAAAGAATATTTTATACAATATAACTTTTTTCCCCAAATCTTCAACTAAATGGATTCAATTAATTCTGATACTTGAGAAGACATAAATTCAATTACAGTTTTTTAAAGACCATCTACATTTTTCTTATTCTTTTTGATAGGTCCAAAGGCAAAGATAATACAATCTGGCGTGATTACATTCTCCCTGATTATACAACTATCCATCGAGGTTATATGAAACCTGCAGAAGAAACTGATACAAAACCCAGCAGCAATGAACAGGTCAGTTGGCTCCATTTTCTACATACATTTTGATGTCTTAGCAAAATGACATTTGTGACAATTGATTGGTTTAACATCCTCCTTGCTGAATTAAAATCCCTCTGTTCTTCCCCAGCTGTAAAGTACTTTATATTTTACTCAACAATTGTTCACTTTCAGTTAATCAAAGTAAACAATGAACGTTTTGCTGTTCCCGAAATCTTATTCCATCCGTCTAACATTGGCATTGAAGAGATGGGCCTGGCTGAAACGGTAGCTTATATTTTGACCCTCGTTCCAGAAGGTAAATGCTTTTTTAACTGTTCAGTCAATAATTCTATTCAAATAACAGATTTTAATAATGAAAACGAAAACTTACTGTTTGGTTTTCGTGAAAACTTACTGAGTTTTTTTTATAACAGAATACAGAAGGGAGTACTGAAAAGTTCTTATCCCAACATACTTGCCAAAATTTGAACAATTTTTTCTTTTCTCAGTTGGCCTCAAAATACGTATATGTAGATATATTCTTAGCCCTATATATATATATACACATATACACATATATATATATATATATATATATATATATATACACACACACACTTATGATAAATATACAAATATACATTAGGTTACTCTGTTTGGTACAACTCTGAGTTTCATGCATGTTTGTATCCTGGCAAGTTCACAAAACTAGCTGTGCGCTACTTTACATATACATATACATACACATATATATATATATATATATATATATATTTTGACTCTCCCATTGTATTCCATGTAAGAGAGTGAAACAACTCAGTTCCTAGGAACTGAAAGCTAGACACCAGCACATTTGATTATAGTGAAGGTTTTGTGCAGAACCATCCACACTTTTTGAAGGGCCAAATACAGAGACCTGGTCCACAACGTGCCCAAACAATCCTCCGCAGGTTTTGAATTCAGAGTTGTCCTTCTCCTAGACTAGTTGCCATCCAAGGCTATAGAACCTTGTCTGTCCTGCTATTTACCCATAGCCGAAGGGAGAAGAGGATGTTTTTGCTATATTTATAGGCTTAATATTAGAGATAGAGGATTTGTAAATATAGACAGTGTGGACATAGGACTCAACCCTACATGGTGACTATCATTTTCACACGTTATTAGTTTTCAAACCAAATCTAAATATTTTTGATAGATTTTAAGAAATTACTAAAGCCTTTAACATGAGAAATTTCACAATTAGACCAAATTTCTTTTTACTTTTTTTTTCCATTACATGACACTAAAATCTTGTATGGATAGAAAGGTGTTCTTCATTTTAAACGAATGCAGAAAGACATTTTTACTTCTGATCTGTCAAATAAAACAATATAAACAAACAATTGAGATGTTTAATGGAAATATGTCCTTTCTTCTTCAGTAAAAAGATTCAATTCTTTCACATAACAATTTATCATGTCTGAGGCTCTGATAGAAATTCTGATTTAAAAAAAAATTTCTTATTCTTGTCTACTTACTATTTTCGTTTTTCCTCAGAAATCCATCCACATCTTCTCAGTAATATCATTCTCACTGGAGGAAACTGTTTTCTACCAGGATTTAAAGATAGATTGTAAGTAAAATCTTTCTACAATTTATTGTTGCTGCATTTTAATACCATCCCAGGGGTGGGGTTTGTTAGAGGATTCCATAAAGAGATGTTTCACCCTAACATCTTTCCAATGTCAAGACTTGGGCTGAATCTCTAAAATATCAACCCCTTCATGTTGTTTGTATATTTGTCTCCAATCAATGAGTCTCATTTACAATGCACTGATTTGCAAGAGTAAAGGAAGTGTTAGAACACAGCTGGACGTTCTTTATTTGTTTTCATTTTTTACTAAAGTTGTCAAGTTCATTGTATTTCTAAAATGTTCCTTAGAGACTATTTTGATACAAAACAACCCCAGTAGATTAGAATGGAAGGTAAACAGCGTGACAAATATTCTTGCTTCAATTAAAATTTGAATGTTCAATTTAATGTGACTCACAAATAGAAAAACAAATGTTCATTCCATTAGCTGCAGATGAATTGAATGATGAAAATTTCTACCACATTTAAAAGATGAAGTAAAATATGCCAATGAATATTGGACAATTTCCTCATGGACGAGACTTGAGGCAACAGAGATATGGTTCTACTTGTTATGCCAAGAATACCATGGACGAAGAATGTAAGCAACAAGGAAGTTTTAAAGAAAATGGAAACAAAATGGGTAACTTATAGAATCAAAAAAAGACGGTTGAAATTTCTGAGACAAATAATAAAGAAGACTTGGGAAATTTGACACTCACTTAGAAGATTTAACAAATTCAAACTGCAAATCATCATTAGAAAAGGAAATTCCAACTGTCCAGAAAGTCTTTTTCATCAATTCCAACAAATGTATTTTTATTTCATTCTTTTAGTTTCAAGATAAATGAGTTTAAAGCTTTACAAGAAGCATTTGTTTGAAGGATTGACCAATGATTCATTTCATGAAACAAATTTCTCACATTTGTAGCCATTACAAGTCAGAAATTGCATAATTTCACAAGATTTTCCAAAATTAGATACATATCTATAACAAAAGATATTACATGTACATCTACATTCAGTTGCAGTGCCTAATATCACCTCTTATAGTCTCAAGCACGAAATACCAGATGAGGCATAACATGTTACAAATGTGGCTGTTTTCATCTGTTCAGCATTTTCATCTGTTGTTGGTCTCCAGATGTGGATGTCTAGTGGTTTCTTGTTGTGCATCTGTTAGAATGTAATTATCAAAGAATTCCTTTGATCATTCTAGCAGGCTGTCATTTTGTTGATCTGGAGACTTTCTCAAAAGGCAAACAAAATTACAGAAAAATAAACAAAAAAAAAAAAAAATTGACATTTGCTGTCAAAGGTTACAATTTCTCTTGGTTGATTTCTACTAAGATTTTGTATTGAGAAGGGTTAACTGTAAAGTTAGATGTTTAGTGATTCCTCCAGCTTGAATAAAGGAAAACAGAGTTCTCTCTAGACACAGCAAAAAATTCTGTGGCCCAAACTAAGCAAATGTGGGCTCTAACTTATATAGACTTTTGTCTGTGACATTAATAGATATTATCTTTCCACGAAAACCTTCCTGTTAGAAATGAGCATGGCCATATTCAAAAGTACCTTCAACTGCCCTTCCAAAAGTGACTCTGGACAGATTCTGGTTCCAGACATTTTGGGGAATAGTTCACTAAATACTTCCCAGACTATGACGAATTTTGGTAAACACATTAATCTTGTCACCACAAATGTTTAAGCTGATTGGATCTAATAATTATTGATTCCATTAACATCATCTTCCTTTTACTTCAAGACTACCTATGACATTACATTTATAATGATATTTCACTTGTTTGAATCCCAATTCTTCAGTTATATGCTGTTGAAATTGGTTTCTGGCCCAATAGTGCACAAAACTGAAAACCTGATAAAATTTGAATAGTCATAACTTGATTGCTAAATGAACTATCAAGATAAATTTAGTACCATTTTCTTAGGTTTTGTCAAACTTTCTGTTTGTATTAAAAAAATTTTTAGACATTGAAAAAAAATTTTAGTTTGGGATACCTGATATAATACACGTTCTCAGTAATAAATATTTAAAAAGATTTACTTTAAAGTAATTTATTGTCAGTAACTGGCAAAGGTAATTTTCTCCCCAACAGAATCAGTTAATAAAACAAAATTTGGAAGTAATGGGACTTTCACTCAATTTGAAGAATGTCCCATCTATAATCTTCTTTATCTAATTATTCATGCCATATTGTTTACTCAAAAAAATATTCAGTTTTCTTGGATGCAAATTCAAAACTCATCAAAAGGTTATTTATTTCTCATCTCAGCTGTTTGCTTATTAAACAAAAACTAAATTGGCTGTAAAATGAGATCAATTGAATGTTGTGATAAGCAATCATAAAATCTAGTAAAAAATAAAATTTAATTTTTTTTTTTAAATTTCTATTTTTTCTAGTTTTTTCAATTGACAAAAAAAATTTTTTTTTTTTTTTTTTTTTTTTTTGACTAAAAGGAGAAAGAAAAATAAAGGAATGTTGAGATTAAAAAAAAAATAATGTGGCTAGAAAAAGTGAGAGGTCAGATTTTAAAAGCCAGTATTTTAGGTACTGATTTTCTAGGCAGGTAAGCCTTTCCTACCAACATGATGGTTGATAAGGCAAAAAGTTGATTAATGAACCCTTGGGCCACCTACCTGGCCAAGCCATAGCAGTAAAAGCTGTTAGCTCCATTGTAAACCTTTACAAAGTGAAATCATACCGTTTGTGGAATAAATTTTTTAACAATGCACTTAAATGTTCTTTTTGTTTTTTTTAGCCTCAAAGAAGTAAGATGCCTTGTACCAACTGAATATGATCTCCATGTGACAGTACCCAGCAAGTAAGTTTGATCAGAATTTCGACATTATTTCAAATTGACTGTAGGAAGAATTTCGCTGCCTGACATCTCTTTAAGATATTACAATTATTGTAATTAGTAGCTCTACTGAGACACAAAAAATGATTGCATGCATAATTTGAGTGACCCAAGTTTTAATTTTACCTCTATTATGACGATATTAACAAATGAAGGAACTCGGATTTTGGAAATATCAACAGCACGCCCATAGAAATTTGAGTTATGAAGTAAAACTTTCCTCCTGATGATGTTGAACAGAAACAAAGCCTAATTCATTCTACAGAACTTCTTAAAGCAAAGTCGAATAAAACATAATTAATGTCTATTTTAACAATCTTTGCTAACAAAAAAAAAAAAAAAATTGGTATTTTCATTGTACGTGACACTGGGTCATCTAAAGAAAAACAAAATTGACAAAATACTTTGATAAGTATATTTTGAGGAGAAACACTGTTTCTGTGATATTTCCCTTTTCAAAGCATACAAATATTATTATTATCTGGACATTAATAATAGAAATTATAGTTTTACACCAAACAATTACAAACTATATTTGTTAATACTCAAGATATTTCTATTTGAAAAAAAAAAAAAAAAAAAAACAACCTATAAAACTGTATAATTTATTTTTTTCTTTTACAGTCCACAGACTTATTCCTGGCAGGGTGGAGTTGCCCTGGCTTCTGACCCCAAATTTTCATCAATGGTTGTCACAAAACAACAGTATGATGAATATGGACATAGCATCTGTGCAGATAAATTTGAAGTATAAATTATATTTGCATTCATCTTTGACAATCCAAATCATTGTTAATATCATAGTAATAAATCATTTTATTATACTTCTTTATAAACATTTCTAAAATTTAATTCATTCCGACTGCAAAGTCCACCAACATAAGGGAGCCGTGTTGATACGGCTTAGGAAAAAAAAAAAAAAAAAAAATCTTCCTTCTCAAAATGGACGGGATTCCTAAAGGCCATAGGAGTGGATCATTCCAAATGTGGTGTTGAAAAGATTAAATTGTTAGAATTCTAAAAGTTTTTCTTAAGGTACATGTAAACATAGTATATATATATATATATATATATATATATATATATATATATATATATATATATATATATATATAGGGAAAAGAAAATGGCAGGCTGCTTGTTTCTGAGTACACCCATCTTCTAGGATGACCTAGATAAACACTATTGCAGATATTTACTCAAACAGGTGTATGTGTTTGTGTTTTTCTTCAACACTCCCAGAGGCAATCTGTGGATTCCACTGCAACCATGAGGAAAAAAAGAAATTAATCATCTGGTGTGATCAATAGTTGAACAAGTTCAGAAGACAGTCTGTCATGACTTGTGATTTAGTGCTAGCCAAGTATCAAAAGGTTTCGAACAATTTATATTTTATAGACGCATTGATGTGTGTGAAATGCACATTAAAAAAAAGTTTTCTCTTGCATCCTGGTATAAATAAAAAGCATTTCATTTTATGCAATAAAGATGGCTAAACTTGCATCCTCTCTCTAAGTTGGAAAAGGTTTTGATTTCATATCCAGTGTCCATTTAAATGACTTACGAAAAAAAAATCAGAGGAAATTTGAAAAAGAAAAAAAATTGCAATAGTCAAAGTTATCACAAGGATTCACTTTTGATATTTTTTTTTTTTTATTCCAAGGAATAAAATTGATAACAGCTGAGTCATTTCTAGTTAGTCATGTTATAGTTATCCAATAACTATCCAAATTAAGAATCAATATTAATTCCTTATCCTTAGGAATGGATTTTTTATTGTAAAATTTATTAAACCAAAGATTGCTTCTACACTTCCATGTAAGACAAACTATTATATCTGCTTGGAAGGAAAGTTCTTATGGTTTGGAGAAAATTAAATTTATTTAGAAACTGCAAAAAAAAACTTTCCTTCCAACTGGATATAACAATTCTTAAAGGATGTTTAATAGTTAACAAGGATGAAGATAGAATTTTTTAACTGAAATTTTTCTATATATATATATATATATAAATAAAATGATGTTAAAGATGATGGTACCTTTTCTTATAAGATCATAAAAGGCAGGAAGGATTTCAATTCTATGAAATGCTTATAAAAGAAAAAAAATGCTCGTTCGAAATTCTGGAGTGGAAATAAAATGGCTGGCTAGAAAATAATTGATGATCTTTTTAGAGGGTAGAAAATATAATCAAAAGGGAAAACAACAAAAACAGTAGTTGGTAATATGGAATTAGGAGCAAGAAAACAAAAATCCTAGAATGAGCTAATTCTTATTACTCCTCATTCATCAGAAGTCAACTGTAGGAAGTAAAATCTTTGTGCAAGTTAACTAAAAAGGGAAACATCAAGAAGTGTGTTTATCAATAAATAATATAGCGAGACATGTATATTTAAATAAATCACATTCAACCTAACAACCATTTCTGTTCACATAAGGAAGGTTGTCTTCATTTAATAAAATAAAAAAGTTTCAAAGACTTTTAAATGATAGTTGGAATGTGATCTCAACACTGAGAAATATTCTTTTCACTCATGCAAATTATCTAGTCAACTCTTTCTAATACACCAAGACATATTGAGCAATTCTCTTCTCTAGCAGATGAGTGTTCCTATTTATGTAGTCAGCTTCATACTGACATATAAATTGGTAAATTACAGAACTAAAGATAGGCAGGACATTTTTTAATATATTTCAACAGAGGTCAAGAAGAGAACATCAATATAATGCATGAATTAACTGAAAAATAACTACCAATCTAAGATATACACAACATTTTTTGGGATCAAAAGTTTTTAACTTTTGGAACTGTGCAACAATTTTAGTAATGCTGCTCACAAAACATTTTTCTAATAATTTGAACAGATCAATAAAACCTGATGGACTAAGTGTTTTATAATTTTATATGGTCTAGGACAAAATGAATCTCAGGGAGTATATAATCCTATAAACGTGGGTTTCGGTACACAGATGTCACAAACTTAGAAGTTTGTTGTGGGTTTTTTTGTGCCAACCTATCCAAAATGATAATACACCATTGCTCTCCTTTTTGCAAGTGAAATGGAGAGTCAGGTGTAAACCATTCAAAAACTTCATGAAACCCCCTCCTCCACCTTGCTATTAAATACAAAAGGTGTCATCTACATAACATACATGGTAATTGTCTGACACTGGCAAACAATCTTTGCTCATAAAACCCTACAAATGTTAGCCATCACAAAACCTATTCATTTTAAATAATTTAAAAACAAAAGAGCAGCAAGCCATTTTCTCTGAATAAATGTTAATTATATATTTCAAATAGGGTTAAAAATATAATAAAAAAAATGGAAACATTGCAACCTGGGCATTCATTCAGAGTAATACCCTTAATCTTTATTAAAGTTTTAAAAAAGTTATCCTCCAAAGCACAAAAAAAAAAAAAAAAAAAAAAAAAAAAAAAGTTACATTTAAAAGAAAAAAAAAAAAAGAAAATAAATGGGGTGTCACTCAGAAGCATGTCAACCAAAATTTAGCCGAGGAAATTGTCAGTGAACTTGAGGTTTGTTTGATATTTCTTTATGCACCAATTGAGGATGAAACTGACCCATACACTTATAAAAAGCCAGGTATTGACCCAGGTTAGTTTGTAGGTCAAAACAAACACCACCAACAAATTGACTTTAATGCTTTTTTATTATTTTCACTAATGGAGGAATAGAATAACGATGATGAATGTTGATTAGGATGTAGATAGGAAGAAGAATTTCAATAGTGAAACAGTAGCATTAGCAAAATAAGAAATGCCTTCTGATGATGATAAGTTAAATAAAGATCTGAACAAGGAAAAATTTGGAAATTAGAATCTCAAATAATTGTTTTCAAATAAAAAAAGAAAAGAAAAATAATTTAAATGTTGCCTGAAACTTTATTAAAATCATATGGTGATGACAACACTCACTGTCAGACACACTGTCTTTGGCCAGTCTGTGTGTAATTGGAGAAGGGACTGGGGAAAACACAGCTACAATGATGACAGACATTGCATATGTGCACTGGGGTTTGTGCATTCCTCATAGCCAGAAAGGAAGGAAATTCAATCATCCTCATATGGCTTGTTGAAATTGCTCACCAGTAGTGGCTGCATGGAAGCAGGGGTAGAGAAAGAAAAAAAAAAAAAAAAAAAAAAAAAGGTCAGATTTAAAAAAAAAAAATAAATAAATAAATGAAGTAGATTTAAAAAAAAAAAAAAAAAAATTCAAAGAATAACAGAATGAGATTCGACAGGTAAATTTGTGTGCGGTTGGAGGTTCTGTTGAAAAAGAGAGAGAGAGAGCGAGCAATACATATATGCACATCTTTCTTGACACACAGTTGTCTGTCAGTGGGAAGTAGACCGTCTTTCACCAATTCATGGCATATTATGAAAAATTATATATATATATATATATATATATATATATATATATATATATATGTGTGTGTATTTATATATATAATTTAAAAGAAAAAAAAAGGGTGTCAGTATGGAGATATAGAGAGAAAGGAGGACGACGCATTAGTGAGTCTATTTATTCACAGTCTGTACAAGGTATTAAATAGCTATCATAATCTCTTCAGTACTTTCTTCTTTTCTTTTTTCTTTTTCTCCACCGCTATGATTTTCTTTTCACCAGCAAATTTATCTCCAGCATGTTTTTTTGCTATGGGGCCATCTGAGGATTTATCACGAACATTTGATGACTGCTCTTCTTTTGGTCTGAAATAAAAGGAAAGAAAATTAGTCTTTTTTTTTTTTTTTTTTTCCCCCAAAGAATGTAATTTTTCAGATATTATATTCCAGTTACCTTTGGACTATTGGGGTTTCATCTTCATTTTTCTCACAGCTATTCACTCATTCCACTCCCCTTAGAGCCCAGTATGTGCACAAGTTCTGTCAATTTCCTAAACTTCCTGTGATGTCCCCATATAGAATTAAATCATTTTCATCATTTGCAGATGGACCCCCAACCTTATTGTTAGTTGGCCTCACCTTTGTACCCTCTACCACAACTGCATGGAATAGAAGAAAAAGTTCTTAGAAGAGAACAGCTTGGTTCAAGCAAGAGCTCCCCAATACTGTCCTGATGATGGATGGACCACAGATTGCCTAATTTTTTTTTTTTTTTTTTTTCTCAGACATGCCTCTGATGTAAGGTAGACAAATGGTGAACATTTTCCAATGACACTTACAGCCCTGCTTACAGAAGCCAATGCTATGCTTGCAGAGTAGTTACTTTGAAGGGTGTTTCTAAGTGCCTGGGTCACGATTTATAAATTTTGTTCCAAATCCTTCTCTTCACACTACTTAGATTGGGTGGAGGGGGATGAAATTTAAATCTTGTCTAATGCTATACAAAAGACATGAACCCATATATACTAAGAGAGTTATTATATCAAATTCACATGGTTCAGCAGTACTTGCACATGTTCTTGATGATGGTAAAGTACAAAGTGCTCATTTATATATCTAACATCAGTGGCATTGTTCTTAAAGTCATTTCACTGAAATTTTACTATTCCATGTGTGTTTGCCATTAATGAAGATGGTGGTGAACCCATCATCAAGCATTCTTCCAGCAGAAGAACTGAATTGGAAATAACATTTCCATTATCTGTTAGAATAAACCTCCAAGTTACCACCACCTGATCATCCTATGGAACAGTGTGACCTGGTGGATAAGTTTTGGCTAAGCATATCTGTTTACATGGCTGTTGTGAGTTCAAACCCCAAGTCTGGTAATGCAAAGAAATTATATTCCACTTTAATGGAAGAGAGAAATTAAGTGACATCACAAGAACAAAGTAGAAAGAATTGAACAGGAGATTAACAATAGCATGAGAACCATCTAGTCATGGCATAAATAAAAGCTTTAGTTTAAAATTCATAGATATATGAAGAAGGTCTGAGAATATGACAACCAAATTCCTTCATTTCAAAACTTCAGAAAAAAAAAAAAAAGTCTGTACATATTATTTGGTGTACACAGTTTCAAGTTAAGTCTCATCCAATTTTCATCTTGAAATAATGAAAATTTTAGAGCTAAGCCTGCAGAAGATAAGCAAACCAACAAAACTTTAATCATAACATCAGATTCCATATCAATGCACGCAATATCTAAATTATTGAATTAATTTCTGAATACGACAGAAATTTTGAATTAACATTCACAACAGAATCGCATTAAAAAAAATAAAATAAATATCTCCAAGAAAATGTACTTTGATAATTTTTTTGTAATTTTATCCAAAACATGTAACAAGATAAAATTCTATTGGCAATGACTTACTTGGGTTTTGCATGGATTTCCGTATATAGCCTCGCTCTCGTTGAATAATCATCATACTGTTCAAGTAAAAGTTTGCCTGCTTCTTCATTCAATGCAGATTCAGGATTTGGCACAATCAATAAACATTTCACAGTCTACAAAAGAATATTTCATACAGAATTGAACCAAAAGTCAGACAAAAGGTAATGAAGAGAAAGAAGAAAAGAAAATGTCGAGTTTCTCACCAAGAATATATGTTTGATTCCCAATTCTGGTTTCCAATCTTTTTTCAATGTATTCACACAAATTTCACCATTATTGGCCACATTTGGGTGAAATATTTTTGTTAGAAAAAATCCCTTAGGTGGTTCCGTCGGAAAATTCTTCCCTAAAACCAATTTCATTTTGAAAACTCCTCCAGCATATGGTGTTCCAGCTGAAATGAGATTTAAAATTAAAATAAGTCTACACATTTTGGAATTCTTAAACTAAAAGTACATTTATTACAAATGTAGGAAGGACAAGGAAAGACTTTTAGCATTTCCAATAAATTTTTATTAAATTATTAACGCAGGTTGGAGGGAAACAATAGTTTTACAAAATAAAGTTTAAGAAAAAATAATCAATAATAAAAACTCAGACATTCTATTAGATCACAACAGATGGTGTAGTGATAATTGGAACGAAAATATTCTCCCACCTGATCGCAAATGGCAGTGTATATGTTCCGCGTGCAAGGTTAATCTTTTTGACCAGAAAAAGAAACATGGCTGCCCCCAGCAAGCTTGTATTGCGAATGGTCACGTATCCTCACGCGGACAGTCTCGTACAGCCACGGAAAGTGGATTCACGCATGCAAATGAAGGAAAGCAGAAAAGGAGATAAAAACGCTGAACGTCTGCACAGTTAGAAAAATGGAGTCTCTTTTGTAACGTGGAAGGAGAATTGTGTAAAGGAGAAAGCAGAGGTACAGAAAAAGATTATTGAGAAAATTGAAGGAGTTTATCAGTCGTTGCAGTTTTACACCAGGCGTATGAAGAAGATATTGTGTTCAGATGTCGCGGATTGCAACAACAACTACAAGCTATTTCGACTCTTGTCAGCTATGGATAAGTTCGACCTGAAATTAATTCCTGAATTTGACAGCTCTCCCATGTGCCCATCTATCGTCAAATGGTTCGAAAAAGCTGAACTGGTCTGCAGACTATTTACAGTGAAAGAACCAGCAACGGTGATCCCACTGAGACTCACAAAAGGGGCTTATGCGGTATACCAACACCTTAAGAATGATGCGGATTTGGAAGAAATTAAGCGTGCCCTGTACACTGCTTTTGGGACAGACTCCTTCATCGCGTGGAAGCAGTTTGTCGGGCGACGACTCGAACCAGGCGAGACGGTGGACGTCTATCTAGCTGATTTAAGGAAGCTAGCGGTACCATTTGGCGGAGCAACTGACTGCATATTGGAATGTGCTTTTTTGGTTGGGCTTCCTGACAATGTTAGTCGGCTGCTGAGGTCATCCTTGAGACTGGACGAACTGGGCATTGATGAATTGCTAGCCAGGGCCCGAAATATTCTGAAAGACACAAAAATGATTGCGGCGGCTGCGAGACATGCTGCAAGTGATTCCGCCCACAATGCTACAGATGTGGTGGTCCTAACCACTACTCCAGACACTGTCGAGGCCAGGGTAATGCAGGAGGTGCCAATAATCAACGAACATGGGAGCAATTGCGCTGCCATCACTGTAACGAGCTGGGCCACATAGCATGAAATTTTTTGGGAAAAGGGTCCAGGAACGAGGTGCCGTCTCTTGCCTCACCCCCTCTTGACCAATAAGATGGTGTGCAATGTTCGGCGCTCGTCGACACTGGATGTTCCCAATCGATAATTAGTGCTGGCCGATGTAATGTATGGAGTGAACAACAAGTAGAAATGCAGACAATTGACGGAATTTCCCGGGCATGTTGTGGAGTCGGGACCGTGTCGATTCTCACTCATGGAGGGGTTATGCCGAGGTCAACATTTTAGTGGCTCGTGAGAGGCCTCTCAGTTACAACCTACTGATCGGAATTGACGCAATACGAGCACTAGGAGGCGTCACGATCACGCCAGCCAGAGACGTGAAACTCGGTGGAGGAAAACAAGCATGTGCAGCTCTTTGTGTCAAAGAACCGGATTTTAAGGCCGCTTTTGATCATACCAAGAGGATGTGGACTGCCAAGTGGAAATGGACCCTGAAAGACGTACCAACTCTACTTCGTAATAAGGTTGCAGAATATAAGATACCCGATAACATCAGGGGAGAGTACGAGAAAGAAATTGCAAATGTGGATCACGAACGGGTGGTTGATCCCATACCCCCAGGAACGACTAGGACCTCCTAAGGGTTTGATACCTCTAATGGCTATCCTACAACATACCAAAGGCAAGGTGCGCATGGTGATGGACTACAAAGAGCTCAACGAACACATGGATGCCTTCACTGCAGATGCAGATGTATGTACAGCCAGATTGCGGGAGTGGCGTCAGCAAGGAGTTAATGTAGGTACCTCCATGAAATCGCTAAAAAAAGAGCATAGCTTGATGAAAAAGACGCCAACCTTGCCGAAAACAAAATTTTATTGTCTAAATGCTTATGTTATTATTAAGAGGAAAGACCAAAGTTTTTTTTAATTAATTTTAAAAATTTTTCCTTCTTTTTAGAACATTCTAAATTTTGATTAAAAAAAAAAAATTGTTTCTATATGTATCAGCGGAACTAGTAAATAACATAGACACACATTAATTTGAAAAATCGTGCAAAAATAGAAATAATTGTCGGATGTTAATGAAACTTTCAGGAACATATTTATAATAATTTCGATCATCTGTGAAGATGATCGAAATTATTATAAATATGTTTTTTTTTTTTGTTTTTTTTATTAAAGTCATGGTAGAAATACTTTTTTTAAATATTTATTACCACCCCCCCCCCCAACTAATTTTATGAAAACGCTAGAAATTCGATCGCATCGGGTTTACTGATTACAATAATTAAAAGCACAGGGCTTTGAGGAATGCAAATCATGTTTTTTTTTGTTTTTAATTGAATCCACATTACCTGAAAATCGGCTCTGAATTGTAACATACAAAACTCAATAAAACAAACATATTTAATTTCAAATGCTTTTATTTGCTTTTAGTTTTTATGAATATGGACAATATTTTCTGAAAGCAAAAAATTTTTTTTTTCGATGAAAAATGAATTTTTAATACAATTATTTGTTATTTCTTTAATTATAATAATAGATTTTACATTTAAGTTGTTAAAATATTATAAAATTAGTTAAAAGCCGCATCGGCTTTCCTAAGTGTCCTTATGAGATTGATCTTTTTTAGCGTGTTGTAAATTGTATCATTTTGACTAATCAGAAGATCCACAGTAATTAAGAAATGTAATTTTGTGCTTATAACCGGGCTGTAATTATAAAGTACGAAAGACCAACCAGAATATAATTAAGTTGCGTTATTTGAGTTAAGCATTGTTCTCCGCTGTTAAGGTCTTTACTTTTGTGAAACACGTGTGGAGAAGTTAATTTGATTTTTCAATTTCAACTGAGAAGGGTACCTACAAGTATCAGTATCATCTTATAAATGAAATATCAAAATTAATAATAAAATGAATGCAAATACAAATAACAGTAAAATGTAATAAATGTACATAAAATTATAGTATTTTATGTACAGTTCTGATAAAATTTCATAAGAAAGGTACCTATAAATTAATTAGATACCTTTCTTAGGAAATATGAAATTTAATGTCACTCTTAACAGTCTTATTTTAATTTCTTTAGAATATATTTTCCATAAAGCATCATAAACGTAAAGGTGAAAGCTAAGTACAAACAAAAAGAAAAAAAAAAAAAAAAAAAATTAGACCGCTGAAAGTTTTTGTTAAAATAATTTGTTCACTTAATTGTAAATTATTTCACTTTTCTCCTTCAGTAGAACAAATTAGACTCATGGAATTCATAAATATGTCATTCATCACCTGTCAAGAGATGCGAAAGTTTATGACCTGCTTTGTTTTATTTTCAAATTACATCTTTTTGGCACAAAAGCTAAGTTAAGTTTGGTTCAAAATATTTTAAATAAACATTATAATTTCTGATTTTCTTAAAATAAGTTTTGAAAAAATGATAATTGATATTTAAAAGAATTTCAAAGTGAGATTTCCAGTTGTTTTTTTAAAATGGAAAAAAATGGTCAATTTTGCTGACTCAAAAAAAAACTAGATTATTAACAAAAATTTCGGAGGTGCTAGGAATGATTAAAAAATGGAAAAAAATACCCAAAAAGTACATTGATCTTTCCTCTTAATAATAACATACATTTAGACGATAAAATTTTGTTTTGCGTCTTTTTCAGCATGCTATACTCTTTTTTTTAGTGATCTCGTGGAGGTACCCAAGTTAATGTGGCACTGCTTGAACTGCGGAGGGCCTACTTACAAGTACGAGTCCACGAGTCTCTCTGGGCATTTCAGACTGTAACGATCAAGGGGAAGAGATATTGCCTCACACGGTTGGGCTTCGGGCTAAACGTGGCATCAATGATCATGAAGGCTATCGTCAGTACAGTGCTGGCACAAGAAGAACAGATGAAGAAGGCAACATCATCCTATATTGACGACATATGTAAATGAGAACGTATTATCTGCAGACGAGGTCAAGACCAAGTTGGAATCCTTTGGTTTAACTTGTAAAAACCCTGAGCGTCTAAAGCATGAAGCTAAAGTGCTGAGTCTTAATGTCTGGGGGGAGCGTGACAATTTTCGTTGGAAGCAAGGAACTGCCATTCCAGAACCCACGGCCGAGATGTCATGACGCACCATATTTTCCTGGTGTGGGAAGTTGGTGGGCCACTTCCCTGTTTGCGGCTGGCTGCGTGTAATAGCCGAGTCCTAAAGAGACGCATAACCATGAAGACCAAGGGATGGGATGACCCGATAGACGACGTCTCTCTCAGGCAAGTCGTGGAAGAAGTACTGGCAAGGATCACCTGTGATGACCCTGTTCAAGGGAAATGGAATGTATCTGGAGAAGAGAAATGCATGGGTTGATGCAAGCTCATTGACGACTGGCGTGGTGTTGGAGAGACATGGTGACATCCTGGAGGATGCATGCTGGCTTCATCCAACGAACGACACTCAGCATATAAATTTAGCAGAGCTTGACGCCACCATCAAAGGTCTCAACCTTGCACTTCAATGGCAGGCCAAAACAGCTCATCTACACACAGACTGTGTGCGTCTACCATTGGTTAACCAACGCACTGACGGGAAGAGCCTGAGTAAGAACCAAAGCGGTTAGCGAGATGCTGGTTCGAAGAAGGTTGATAATCCTGCAACAGCTAATCCACGAGTTTAGCCTCAAAGTTGATGTTACTCTTGTTGCGTCGGAGCAGAATTTGGCAGAGTAGCTGACTCGAGTACCAAAGAGATGGCTAAATTTGATAAGGCACAAGTCAGATTTCTCACCTTTAATGTGCGGCGCCCTGATGCTGCAACTAACACCTGAACGAATCCGAACCATACATCAACAATGTGGACATCCTGGCGTCCAACGTACAACCTATTTCTGCCATAGAATATGCCCCTCTACCACGAAAGCAATAGTCAGATCGATAATACAAACTTGTGAAGAATGCCAATCGATCGACCCTGCTCTGGCCCGGTGGAAAAAGGGAAAAATTGAAGTGGAAGAAAACTGGTATCGGCTTGGTATGGATGTAACCCATTACTGTGGCAATGGATTTCTGACGCTGACCAATTGCAGACCAACGTTTCGCTGTGTGGCGCCAACTGATGCATCAGGACGCGTCGGCCATCGTGCAAGAACTGAGGTCCATCTTCTTCGAACACGGTGCACCGGCTGAAATACTGTCCGATAATGCCCCAGCTTTTTGCAACCAAACTTTCTTTGCTTTCACAGACGAATGGGGTTAACAAATGCATTACCGGTGTGCTTATGTTCCAGAGGGTAACAGCATTGTGGAGAGGTGTCACCATACTGTCAAGAGAATAGCTGCGAGGTTGCGGTGCTCGATACCGGAGGCTGTGTACTGGTATAATGTGACACCCAAAGATAATGAAACACCGTCTAGGACCATTTCTAAAAAAAATTTAAAAATGTTGCTCCGAGACTTAACGCTTGACAAAAAGAGAAATAGAAATAACTATTGTGTTTTATTGACAAAATTACTCTGGTCCTATGATGAGTTTTGTCATAATCTGAACTTGTGTGTAACACTTGTCAGCTTTACAAATCCATATGCCACATCTTCAGAAAGTAAAAACAACTTAGATTTCATCTAGAGTGACCAAGTCTAAAGATATAGGGACACAAAGTTGATCATTAAACATGTACAGCACTTTGCTCTTCCAGAAAATCTTCATGGAGCCAAGAGTATAAGATAAAAAAAAAAAAAAAAAAATAGATTACTGTTATCAAAGTATTAGCAGAATTGGAAAGAAAGGTCTAGCCATCAATCAATTTACACTCTTCTAATAATACTAAATTTGCTCTTTGCAAAAACCACTTAAAAGTTTTAAATGTACAATGTGCTACAGAAAAAAAACCATGTAAAGAATAAAAATAAATCAGCAATATGCACAGTGAACTTCTGATTGGCTACTTCAAAGCAATGACATATCACACTGAAAAGAAGACAAATCTAATCAAAGAAAGGTTAGTAAACCAGCTAAATCAATTGTCCATGAACAAGTTTTTACCTGGTCCTTCTATTCTTGCCTGGATATCCGTAATATCTTCTTCATTGGGGAACACCTTTACACCTTCTGGCGGATTACTGGATAGCTCCGCAAGTTCTTTTGCAACTTGGCGGATAACTTGAGGAGACAAGTTTTCCACATTAGAACACTAAAGAGGAAAAAAGAATATATAACCATTAAAAATACAAAAAGAGAAACATTTGATAGTAAAAACAATATAATCACTTTTTTCTTTTACAAAGAAAAGAAAAAGTATAAAGTTAAATTAAAAAGTTTAAAATAGTAACATTTCATAGACCAAGATTAGAACACAGTAAGAGATGATTTTTCATCAGAAATAAACCATTTAAGACAATTGCCAAAAAATTACCTTATTAACATCAATACATATTAAATTGAGCTAAATGCAAAAATTGAAATTGCCATTTTGAAATAAAACAGAATTAAGGGTGTAAAAAAACTGACATCAAAATGTTTGTACTGAATTTAGTTAGCAACTCCTCTCTAAAAAATGTCAGTAGGTTAAAGAAGGTAAGAAACAAAATTTAAACACTGACAGCAATTTTTGTGTAGTACAGTTTTTTGCCTAATAAGAACAAGAAAAAAGGTTTTCATATTGGGTTTGTTGAAATGTTGTAATTACAAAAATTATAAGAAATAAGATAAATAAAAATAAAATAATTAGAAAAAGTAGTATGCCTAATTAAAAAAAATTCATTTTAAAAAAGGTGCTACAAGACACTAGAAGAATGAGCTGATAAATCTATATTCCTATTGTTACTTACATAAGGCATTTACAGTAGCTGGCATTATTTAAACAGGAAACACCTGAGGCTAAATACATTTAATAAATTCAAAAGTTAGCTTCTTTTTTTTTTAAAAAAAAAAGAATACTTTACTTATAGCAGCATTGTTAGTCCATTTTCACAGGTTTTCTATGATTTATCATTTTTTGATTTTAAAATGTTTTTCCAATTCTTCAAATTTTGTGACTAACTGACCAGATGAAGAGTGCGCTGTATGAAGGCAACAAGTCTGAAGTTGATTCTGTTATTTATTGATTATGCAATATGTTTACTTTAAGAATTATTAGCAGAAAGTAATAATTTGACTTTTTGGCTGAATCTAACAATTCACTAATATTCAACACATTTAATATTGCAAAAAGTGCTCAAAAGTGGGGGAGATATTTTTAATGAAAATTCAGTCTAAACACATCAACTTGCAGAAAAATTAAGAGAATCTCAATCAAAGACAGTTTTCAATATCTTGACCTAATAGCATTACTGGAGAGAAATTCTTGTGTTTAAGATTCAAACAGAATTTTTTTTACAGATTGCTGGAAGCCAGATAAACTGTTACAATGCAACAGTCATAGAAAACCAAAGAAAATACTCTGATAACTAATGACTGAATAAAAAATTCTGCTAAAACAGGCTGCAAACTTATATTAAACTTATTATTATTATTATTAATTTAATGACAGCAATTTTGACTTAGAAATCAATTCCAAAAGAAAAGCAATCAATTTAAGGGTTTTTTTTTTTTTTTGCTTTTTTTACCAAATTTTACATATAGAAGAAAAGACATAATAACCTTCACAACAGAAAATGTACTTCAGCATACCTTATGAACAAAAACATTAGCAAAAAAGATTTGAGTTTGAAAAGGATAATATAAATTTTGGGAATGCCTTTCACATTCACAAAGTATTTAAAAATGCAAAAAAAGAAAAAACTTCGGCATAGGAGAGTAATTTAAGAGATTGTTATCAAAACAACTCAAAAAGTGACCATGTTTTTGTCGGGGCAGCCATTGTTAACACTTTCCTGTATGAAAAACAGGTTATCCTTTTGTGTAATTAACCATCAGTGAATATCAGAAATTCCTACCACAAACCAAATAATCCAACAGGTTGCCAGCCCAAACCAACATCTTCATACAGCAGTCTTATGACACCCTCATTCACTGCTTGAAAAAGTAAGCAAATCCAGAGGAAACATTTAAAAATCTACAAGGATTTTTCTTTTCCATCATTTCAACTATTAATTCGTTTCATAATAATCAATGTGATGAAGATACCATACAATAACATCTATCACTTTGCAATTACCTGTCTTATCACACAGACAAATTTCTGGTGGTTCAAATCTACTAGAACAAGACGCTTTCTCCCATTTCATTAATGAATTGTACAATAGAGTAGAATTTTCACTGCTGACACCAACTCATCCCATCATTGGAAATCTGCTTCCAGAGTATGAGACCTTGTCAAGTCTTGTGTAGAATTTTACACTATGATTATAAGATAGCATTAAGTTGTAAATTCCAAATAAAATACAGGCATCTATTGACTTTGGTTTCTATTAATATTTCCAAATTACATATTTAAACTTTACTGGCAGATGGAGTTTTTGTTACACACTATATGCGCAAAACAAAAAACAAAAAGATAGAGTTGATCAGTGTTTCTCAAAATTATTGAAGCTTTGAGAAATCAAAAGACGAAACAAATTTTGGCAAATTTTTGTTTAACCTTAAGTAGTATGTAAAAAAAAGAGCAGTTTTTCTCTTGACACTGCTATTACTATATACTCCTTTGACTCTCTCAGCAATGTTTATCTTATCTTACTTATTATAAAACGCAGATTGTGTGTGTGTCTGTTCGTTTATATATGGGATTGTATTTCCTACATTTTTCAACAAAACTTCACAGGACTACGTAAAATTACCCAGTGGTGGTTCTGACAGCGCCAAAAATTGGAAAAACACAATTGTTTTTGCATGAAATCAATTTGAAAGCACAGGTAAGAGTATTGCTCTTGGCCAGAGGTTACTGCCAGCTACTCAAACGTCCAAATGCCATTAACTTCCGGTGACTCAGCATTTTTTTTCTGAGAACAATACACAAAAAGTAAAACAAATGAAACAAACATACACAAATCCTCCTAACTAAAAATAATAACCGGAAACTACTTTAAATACACATGGTGTCCAAATGAAACCCATGTGTACAGTCAAAATGTGGAAGTTAATTTTTAGTCATCAATCAAAAGATATTGCCAACCGGCTACGATGCTACCACAGCTGACATAAATACAGCCAATTTCTTGGCTCCGGGGTAGAGCGACGTGCTCCCCCTCTCACCTTCACCTGGCTGACCCTCATGGAAAATAAACCTTCACATCTCAAGTGTTAATAAAAGCAAAGCATGTCAGATTTATAAAGATTTCCTATTTGTCCCTTATCCTATGATTCTCTTGCATTCCTATCTATATTTGATCTTAATTCATATATATATATATATATATATATATATATATATATATATTGGTTGGATTGATGTGAGTTTGTGACCCTGGGTTTCATGCTTTTGCGATCAATCAGACAAAAAAATATATATATATATATATATATATATATATATATATATATATATATATATATAAAAACAGATGCAAACTATGCTTGGAAGAAAAGATTAAAATAATTAAGTACAAAAATACAAGCCAGTTATTGAACCAGAGAAATGAAATTATACTTAAATGTCATCATAAAAATAAGTTTATATAGTCTTAAAAAATAGACATTTGTTTTGCATCAAACACTGAAAAAATATATATTAGGTTTGTAACAATGTAAGTTTATATATATATATGTATGTATGTATGTATGTGTGTGTGTATATATGTGTATCTATCTATTACTTTTATTACTATTATTATTACTTTAAATATATTGTATATATATTTTTTATTACTATTAAATGATGATGTTTAAATGAATAACAACATAGATTGCATTTCTGTGATTTTTTATTACTGGTTTGCATGATTAGTTTTATCCATAAAATATTCCCCTACCTTCCCTTACTGCAATATTCTCAAAAAAATCTAAAGTAGGATCTGTAATGTAATCGGTACTGAATTAGCTTCTTGACTTCAGCCGCTTTCTCACAGACATGATGTGGCTTCCCTCTGTCTTTTCTACAAATATTTTCATGGCGACTGCACTGATGAGCATTTTTTTCCCTGGTGCCCTGACTACATGAATTTAAGTGTACTACTAGATTGGCATCTAGGTCCCAACTTTTTACTGTTGAAATAGTTAAATGTAACCACCCTTCTAACAGTTTCTTTCCTCGCACTTCTCCATATTGGAACTCCATTCCTCTCACTTGCTTCCCTGATAACTACAATCATCAAAAACATAAATGTAACATCAGTCACCATGTTTTGTTGCGTTGATACCTGTTCTTTTTTCCTTTCTTCAATCCCCCCTACACCCACTGTTTTCTCATTTTCATTCTCCATAACCCCTATGTGATAATGGCACTTCTGACTTGCTTGAGGTGAAATGCTTAAAAAAAAAAAAAAAAAAAAAAACAAACAAAACATTGAATATAAAATAATTAGGGTACTGACAAAAGCATCTAATCTAATAAAACAATTAGGGTACTGAAAATAGCATCTACCACAATCAAAGGTAAAGCTCTCCCTACCAACAGCTAAAATAATAAAAAAAAGTGCTCAATACAATAAAATATATATATATATATATATATATATATATATATATATATATATATATATATATATATATATATATATATTATATATATATATATATATATATATATATATATATATATAAATTAAACATAAAACATTAAGCATATAATTTACATACAAAAAATAATCACACATAGAATCAATCAAGTATTAATGCGATTATTCTCACTTAAAATTTTGAAAAATAATAGATATTCAAAAAACATCTTTCGGTCGACATACAAGTATTTCATCTTCAAGTTTTTGATTTTATAAGGAAAAAAACACATATATAAAAAAAAGGCAGGATGTGTGTGTGTGCGCGTGTGTGTGTGTGTGTAACGAATGCACGCCCGCAATTTTCGACGGATTTGCACCAAAATTTACATGCACATGCTCCAAGTTAGCAGGAAGGCCAAGACTGATTTTGCATTTCCCAACTCCCATCGATAGTGGAAATAATCAATTTTTTCATGCTTCTACGGTAGTTTTCATGTAATTTGCGGCCATTTTCTACTGGCCAGAGTGAGAGCCTATAGCTGGCTGCCACGAATAGGCAGGAAGATTCTATTGGTCAGCATGACAGCCAACAGCTGACTGACACGAATGTTAACTAGCATGCAAAAAAAATTGATAGCTGCATTCATCACAAGTGGGAAAAATTTAAATCAGCATGGCACTTTACTCCAATTGGCTCATTCACTTGCTTAAACTCAACGTTGATTCTGATTCCGCAGAACTGGGTTGGGTGTGAAAAAGTATTTGTTAACATTCTTTTTTCATTTGGTTCTTCCAGTTACACGTCCTTTTTTTTAAAGCTGTTCATTTTGTTTAGTTTTTTTTTCGTAACAGACTTAATGTTTAGTATAGAGCTTAGAAAAAATTCAGTGTGAGATAGGCAAGAAGTAAGGCATGTAGCAACATCAGCACGGTAAAGGGAACTCCTTTAAAGGCAAGGAAGGGCAAAAATATTTTAAGTCAAGTGATAGCGATTGATGTACGAGTCGTACGATTTTTGAATTCAAGCACGGGCTATGCTGCTAGTCACTTTATAAAGCTACGTTTAGAATTTTAATAAAAACATATGAACGTGGATTTATACATTTTCTTCTTGAGAATCGAGAACAAAAATATTAAACACTATTTCTTTATTAAATAGTTCATTTACAAGAATAATTTTATATCTACAAGATTATATTAAACAATAATAAATAATACAACTGAAAAAATGAAAATTACAAGAATTTATTTTTCAGGCACTTTTTTTCTTGATTGAATAGGAACCTTTACATTATCATTTATAATTTTTTGATTGAAGAAATATTTATGGAACCTATGAAACAATACATTTATGAAGAAATTATTTATAATTTTTATGAAGAAATTATTTATGAAGAAATTATTTATGAAGAAATTATTTATGAAGAAATTATTTATGAAGAAATTATTTATGAAGAAATTATTTATGAAGAAATTATTTATGAAGAAATTATTTATGAAAAGAAAGTTTTTATTCATAAATTTCTAAAAATGTCAAAACACATAAATTTAAATTAAGACATAATGAGAAACTAATAAATTTTGAAAAGATTTTCCGGCCATTTCTTTCATTTGTTCTGACCACATAAATTCATTAAAATAGGTTGAGACATGGCCAACTAGTAATATACAGCCTCACATGTCACATAACAAGCTGCATTCTAACAGGTTAATGTAATGTAAAAAAAAAAAAAAACGAATTGCCACTTAGAAAATTGCTAATCTAAAAAGGAGGTAACTTTAAAAATTGAATTTTTAAAATGTAAATTAACATACAATTACATAGAATTTATCAGATGTTATTTCAATTCCCCCAGACATATTTTCAACACTAAAATGCATATTTACACCTTTTTTTTTCTAACTAATTCACAAACTTTAAAAAGCAGTAAGTTACCTCATTTTTATGATTTTCAATTGCGCATACGGCCCATTTTGCAAATGAACACTATTAGGTAAATTTTCTACCTCATAGTCCATTGCATTTAAAGATTAAATTATAAAGTTTGTTGTGATATTTTGTTTAACCAAAATGGTTAACAAATGTGTTGCATTTGGTTGTTCTAGTGGATATGTTACTAGCAGTGAAAAAGTATCAACATTTCCTTTTCCTCTTGGAAAATCCAACTTCGTAGAAAAATGAATAAAATTTGTTAATCATATTGATTGGTTTTCTACAAAAAAAAAAAAAAAAAAAAAAAAAAAAAAAAAAAAAAAAAAAATCAGTTCTCTGTATGAAACTTTTTGAAGAAAAATATTTTGAAATGAAAAACTGAATTGGGATTTACATCCAATACATTCAGAATAAATAAGAAAACCGTCTCTTTTGCCAATTACAAGGAAATTCAGAAAAACAGCAACTGGTCTAAACTGATGTTATTTCAGATGATACGATAAAGAATTTTACTCATTTGGAAGAAGAAAGTGTTGTCCTAACAGTTTTGTATTTTAACAAAAGGAAGATAAAATTCTAATTTATAGAATAGTCTTTGAACCTGAACACATTTTCTATCTACAAAAGAATGTATTCACATTTATCAAAACTTTAACGTCAAGCTCCAGTGTGATGGAATCCTTATGCTTTTACCACAATGGTTTATACATGGACATAATGCTAAACTTACAAGATTTAGCATGTTAGAAAATTTTCCAAAGTACATACATAACGTGGTGGAAGAACAACCATACTCAATTCTAAAATTACAAAAAAAAAGACATTACCAAGATGTCATTCATTTTCTGTAGAACTAATATGTTATGCCCTTTATTGCACTATATGTCTCAACAAGCCTACAAATTACTTTTGTAAAAATTTTCATTAATAACTTCTTTATTAGAGAAAATTAAAAAATAATTAAATGTTTTCAATGTGAAATGTGCTCCCTGGTCATGGTAAGCAATGATGCTACAGAGAAGCAATACTTTTGACTTACATTCTTGAGTGGGGTTCTTACAGTTCCATCTAGCCAAATGGCAGAATTTGTTTGTGCTCATTTTGCTATACTTGACTATGCAGATAAATTTATTGCAAAACATAATGAATCCACTACAAGAGATTCTGCTGAAAGATTTTTGGAAATTTATCCAAAATATGCTTTTACTTATGAACAACACTGAAAAAGTAATTCACTTTTCAGCAAATATTGTGAATATATTTTACAAACAAATGAAAGTTTTCATTGGATGATGTTAAAAAGAAAAAAAAATCTGTTAGTAAGTTATTTTGTATTTGTTTTGTATTACTGCTTAATTCTTTAATAACATTTTTTGTTTACAATTTTTTATTACTTTTCCGTTTAAAAAGAAAAAAAAAAACAGTTTGTGCATTTTTGGATGATTTTAACATGTTTTAGATAAAACAGACATAAATTGACTATAAACCAAATAGGCCCGTAAGAATCTAGCCTGAAATGTAACATGTGAAGCTGTATATATATTAGTGGGTTGTGGTTGAGATCATCTCTTCCTCTGAATCAAACATTCTTTGCTGCACTATAGATTTTAGGGGAGACCACAAACCCTCAATATTTTGAGTTTCCCTTGTATATAATTACAGAAGGATTAACTATTACCAGGTAAATCTTTATAAAATGTTAAATAATAAATATTGCATTGTAGTTTGTTCACATATTTTTATAATCTTGTAGATATAAAATTAATCTTGTAAATAAATAATCTAGCAACTAAATAGTGTGTAACATTTTTATTATTAAAATATTAAAAATAGCTTTTTAAGACAATAAACATTGCCACGAGGGTTAGAAAGTATGCAGTAATAGTGGTGTCAAGAAAAAAAAAAAAAAAATATCCTTTTGGTGCACAGCTTTTTTCAGGTACATAGGTTAAACTTTGCCCAAATTTTAAAAGCCAAGTAGTGCACCAGAAAACAGTATTTGGGCACATGTGAAAGAGAAAAGAGTGTGGACCACCACAAAAAAAAGGTGATACCTAATGTTTCAAATGAATTTAAAAAAAAAAAAAAAAAAATTTTTCTTGAAGCCTTTATTTTAATTTTAAGCTAATAGATTAAATTTAATATTTTCAATATGCAAAATACTTTGTTGCATTTCAAAAACTAATTTAAACTGGAAAGAATTTTGTTTTTGCTAAAATAGCTGGTTAGTGTCTCTTTTCAGTCATCTTTCATCACAATATAATTCTCTTTAAATATACTTTTCTAAAAACTTTGAGGAACATTAGCAGATTTAAAATGTAATTAATCTAGTTTGAAACAAATATTTAGTTTCAAGTTAAAAATATCACAAATGCATTTTTTAACCCAACAGTAGCTGTGTTGATGTGTTTGACAGCATGATGACAAATCTAATGTTTTACAGAGACCTTATCTGTAAGACATGATTGAAGAAAATGATGTGAGCACCTTTTTAAGTACTCAGTAATCTTATGAATATAGGAAAATATTCTGTAATCTAACATTTTATCGAATTTTAGAAATTTGGGCTTTAAATTTACTATAGTCATAGCTCTTATTTTCTGATAATGTTGTGTGGTCACCTGTACTTACAAAAAACTTCAAAATTATTTTTAAAAAGGCCGAAATTTTAATTTCTCAAAATTTCATAAAATTAAGTGGGAATAAGAAATGTAAAACAAAATATTTTTACCAAGATTTTCTATGACAAAAAAAAAAAAAAAAAAAAAAAAAAAAAAAAAAACAAATTTTATTCATTTGTGAATAAGTCCTGAAAATTTAATTATTTGATATTTGCAAAAATTTTCAAAACAATGTGTTTTTACTACAAAAAAGATGCTAAATTTCATAATCTTTGGCCCACTCTCTGATGCAAGAAAAACAAGATTTTTAACCAAAATTTTCAATGTTCTAGAAAAGATTAAAGAATTTAATAAAAAATAATTTACTCTTTCCTCTTAATAACATTTTGAGGATTTTATCAAGTCTGAGGTCTTTTGTAATCATGTTATACTGGTTTTTATAAAACCTTTGGAGATAGCTAAAAAAAGGGGATTAGAAAAATCACTTACCAACATAGGCTTGCAGGTAAACATTGAGTGGACAGATGCTAAGCATACAAGCAAGTAGCAAATTAATTGTGTGGACGGCAGTCAGAGCTCCACCATGCAGAGACACACACTTCCACTAATGAGTCTAGTGGAGTAACTCCCTGAAAAAGAAAAAAAGTACAATGGAAGATACATGTAACTAATGAAGCTGACAAAGAAAATGTTAATATAAACATGCAACAGGGAACACTCAACTTTTCACCAACCAGACAATGAAACCCTACATTGTCTATTCTTGTTCATATTGGTATGCACAAAAGCTGGGAAAAGCCTGTTGCAAGCTCACAAGAAAATGAAAGGTGAAAATAAATGCCACAGTGAGAAATAAAGACTAACCCCATTTCCAAAATATTTTGTTGTTTATTTCTGGAATTTTCTTGCAGTCCGGGTAGATAGGTAAGGTGACCCTTAGGGACAACTTATGCCACTTCTGATATCTCACACTAACAGATTTTTCGATTCAAACAGTGAGAACTCTTTCTCCTTCCAACTCTGCCTATCTCTACATTATGTGTGACAGGCAAGTCTCTCTCAACACAAAAAAATTCCATAAATCTTCACTTCTTTAAATTCTCCACTAAAAAATACAACACTATTTCTTTCTGTTAGGATCCTCACTGTCAATATGATTTTGGACAATTCTTATCTCATAATTCAACTCACACTTAAGTCTTTCCCCTATGACCCTACCTCACTTTAATTCACGGGTTTCTTTACCAGAGCTCCTACAGAGCAATTCACTGGTAATAAAGCCACCTTATTACCAAAATTACCTCACAACAAATCCACTGCATACTTTCCAGTGATATTCATTAATTACATTTTTTTTTTTCCACAAAAAAATACTTCAGATCGGTACTTCCTAGGCCCTCCAAAAGTCCTTACATCAATTTCTCACAAAATCACGAGAAAAAAAAAAAAAAAAAAAATCAACAACACAAAATAAAAAACACAATATTCCCACATGCCACTGGATAAATTCTGACACTCCATTATTACCAAATGTTTCACATCAATGAAAGCCAAAACTTCCATGTCCCAATGGACAAATCTTCCAGTAATATTCCTTAATTACCAATTTTTTCTTCTCAAAAGCACTTCAACATTCATTCATTACATTGACTTGGTATCACTAAAATGCACATGCACTTTCTATAAGGAGAGGGGGGGGACATAACTACCAAAAATATCTGAATTATCTGTGTAAAAAAAAATTCTCAAAAACAGAATTAAAAAAAAATTCTCAAAAACAGATTTAAAAAAAAAAAAGAGAGAAATGAGAGAAACCACACCAGGTGCAACCAAACACCCCATTAAAATGAAAATAAAACAACCCTGCAAGTATCATAACTATTTTTCCAACCAACTATTTTTAATATTCTTGCTGTAGCATAAAAATAAAAAAAAAACTCTTTCAACCAAATTTCATACAAGTCCACAAAAAGAGAGAGAGAGAGAGAGAAGAAAACATGATATTCATAAACTACACCCAGAGTAAAAAACAAATTTACTTTTAAACGTGTTACAATAACAGACTCAGGATTCCAACAGACACCTGTCTGCTGCCCTTCATTCAGCCCTATGTGCACCTTTTCAATAGTGAGGGTTACAGCAGAGGACCACTGTTATTGACAGCCCACATTTATTTTTAAGCAAAATGTAAATATTTTTACAAATTCCAGTCAATTCATCCTTTACTTTGAAACAAATCTTTAGGACAAACATTTGTTTTTTTAAGAGACTTAAAACTGTTTCCTTCATTTTTTGTTAATAATGGAGTTTCTATGATTGACAAGTGACCATGCCTAGGTTTTAAAAATGTCTAAGAACTTAAATTTTTTGTGGTGTGTGTGTGTGTGAGAGGATTAGCTTAAGGCTCTTATCTCACAAATAAACAAAAACTTGGCTTTAAACAAAACTTTATTCTTAAAAATCATTTTTCTGAATTTACATAACTCTTTACTTTTACAAAAGTTTTTAAAAGTTCAAAAGTGCCTATGCAGCCTTGTGGATGAGATATATTATTTTCCACCTAACAATCTCTTTCCCATAGACTAAACATCGCAAGCCTCTGGCTACACTATCACTGTTTCCATGGGAAATGTTCTGATAATCTACATTCCTTGGTTCCACCAGCCCTGACATTTGCAGCTAAGATCCACCATGCCACATACACAAGAAAGAATCATCCCCATTCCTTCAATATTCTATTTCTCTCATCATTACAAATCTTGATCTCTTCAAGTCTAACTTTAACCATTATCTTTCCTACATAACCTCATGAACAGTACTTCTTGCTTTTTCTTCTGTCCATACAAAATCTACACAGTAACCCTCTACCTTGAGTGGTTCTTGGGCCTTGTATTAAGTGAACATTAATATTTTTTTTTAAATAATGGCAGAAAAAGTTCCCAAAATGAGACTTCCTTTTACAACCCAACATTTTGCAACAAGTAAAACCTTTCACATTTTTCAGCACATTCTTTTTTTCCCTTTCTCTCCAGCTTCTGCCATTGTTAACTGACCATCCACCACACTACTACTATCAACCTAATATATACAATCATAATATACAGCTTTTCACTGAATCAATTATTAATTTTTCTTTTAGAAAAAAAGTCATTTGTCACCAAATATTAAATTTCAGCTTCTTTATCTTTAGTATTTTTCATTTTACATTGGGTAAGAATCATTTTAAAACACATAACGGGATTCATTTTTAATTTAAAACATTCAAGTTTTTCTTTAATTCTTTTAAAGGCACACAAATGTATGTATACATACATACATACATACATGTAACAATATATAATTTTGTATATCAAAAACAGTATATAGAAAAATATGAAACTGGAAACTGTTTTCGTGACACATTTCATCAGTTAGGATTTCATCGGACTGGGCTTTGTTGATGTTGCCATGTCTACACATGCACATGAAACGAGAGATGCAGGTAGCTTAAAAAATTTTGAAAGATTTATTTTTTCAATCTAGCCAAATTTATCTGCATTCTTTTCCTGTCAATCACCTTTGTCCTTGACTATCCCACACAATATAAAATCTAAGAATGGTGATATAGTGTAAGAGCCTGGAAGCAGATTTATCATGGCTGAAATAGCAATCAATCTGTGTGCACATCCATGTGTATTTTATACAAAATTCAGAAAAAAAAAAAAAAAATTTCTCATTCTGTTCATTCGGTTGGTAATATTGTTGTTGTTGTTACTGGTAGAGTTACCTGAGACACTTGGCCATTTTCATCTTTATATCATAAGCATATTGCATGTGTGTGTTCAAGTTTTTAGTATAACATAGATCCCATTTCTTTCCTCTTCCTGTCTCTTGTTATATCTCTGTTCTTTTCCTTCTTTTTTTTTTTGGGGGGGGGTCTCTTGTGTGCAAGTGTTCCTTCCTTTTACTTTCTGAATTTTCTTTCTCTATTCTCTTATGTCTGTTTTTGTTTTCTGCAACATATTCTGTGCAATACATTCTACATGTATTTCCTGGTCATCAGCAACCAGTTGTAAACATACAACTGGGCCCTCTCTCTGCTTTTCCCCACCCTGCCAGTGACCCCCCCCCACTCCACCTCGCATGTCTATCCTCATTTGTGTCGGTGTGCCCCAATAGCTGGGAAACCCACAAGGAAATGAAAAATGAAAATATACACCAAGGCAAGAAATGAAAATTCTAACCTTCTTTCCAAAATATTTCATTGCTCATTTCAGGGATTCTCTTACACAATCTGGATAGGAAAGGGATGCTTAGAGACAACTTCTGCCAATTCCACTAACAGATCAACTTTTTCTTTCAACCAATGAGAACTTTCTCCTACCAACTCTGTTCATCTCTACATCATGACGTGTAGCTGGTCACTCTTTCAACAGACAACAGTTTCCATTTATTTATCTATTATTTTGTCAAGTGCATAGCTACCTTTGAAGATCCCATTTTGCAGGCCCTATCATAGGTCATAAATACAAAATGCTCAAGACAGAGATAAAACTCACACCCCTCAATACAAGGGTCTCAGTGTTACATTGTGATGAAGATTTAAATCTGAAAAGTAGTAGAAAAATATACATGTAAGGTAATTAAGTCAAAACATGGACTTTTACCATGATTAGATGCAGAACAGAAATGAAAATGATGTTTTTTTTTTAAATATTACAATATCTGTATCCAAAGTCAAAATTTAAAAGCAAAACAATACAGATTCATTTTATAGAAAAGATATTCAACCAAAAGTCAACTTTAAAATTAATTTTCAAAAGGTAAATATTTATACACTATTCTTGTTTTTCTAATATAAAGACAAATTCAAATCAGCAAGTGTTCAAATTCGAATTATCTGTTTTCAATACACACACGCATTATTTTTTTCAAGGCACCATTGTTATTGACTAACTAGTCTTTAGTGCTATTTCCAAACCAATGTTGACATAAAGAATACAATGCTAACTGTTATGTAATTTTATAATATTGTATAGTTGAGGTCTTTAGCTTAATCTGTATTGCAGAGTATCTGAATGAAACCAAAACAGCAACACCCAAAAGAAATTGCCATCAGCATTTTTATAGTCATTAAATTTCCAATAAATGGCAATTTCCTGTTTTTCCTAAAACAGACCAGCACAGCCAGGCAACAATGTTTTAAACAATGCAGCAGCAAAAGTTTTAACAGTATTCCAACAGGTGTTGAATCATATCATTTACTAATATGCTAAGCAAATTGTAGGTCTACCAACTAAAACCTTATAACTTAATAGTTTAGCTTTTCTTTCTCTAAGAAAATTCAAAAAATAAAAGAAATGGCACATAAGGTACTATTTCTGAAAGAAAAAGAAAAAAAAATGAAAAAAGCCTTTTTAAAAGAAAAAAGTCTGCCCAAGATGGTTTTTCCAATACATAAAAAAAAAGCAATAACCTTGAATCCTAATTATAAAATGTAATTTTCTCCACATAAAATAAAAACTAGTTATTTATTTATTCATAAGGTTTATAATAGGGATAAAAAAAAGAGCCATCAAGAAAATTTTTATATGATGACTGTGTAAAAATAAATACATATTAAAAAAAGTAATAAATAAAAATTCAACTAATTAAATGAGTGAGAAATAAACATAGCCATGATATTTAAATTAATTTTTTGTAAACAAATAAGAATTCCAAGTAGCAAAAATGAAGAGACTAAAATCTCAAGGATATTTTTAACAGAGCCAAAGAAGGCTGAAGACTATAAACATTTCAATGGCAGAGTACCAAATTTAAAAATTGATAGGATACATTAATTATATAATATTCTTAAAATTATACTTAGGATAGAGTTTCAGTTCAGCCATTACATTTTTGAGAAAACATTTTAAATGTCACAAATGTTAAAAAAAGAACTGATTACATTCACCACTTTTATAAAACATTTGAAGCTTTTGTCATATGGGCCAGATAGCATTACAGACAAAATAAATGTTTCTGTTAACAGCTGCTTTAAAGTTAGCATTTACATAAATTACTATTTTTTCAATTATTTATTTCATTGTCAGCAGAAAAGATTTTTATTAAGTTTGGCTGTTGGTAGCCAAGAGCAATAATCAAACAGACTGATTAATTATTGTTGACATCACAGTTGGCATTATTCAGTACTTCATCCTCTTTCAAGGAGGCTGTCATGGTTAAAGAGTAAAGGAGCTGACAACTAAACAAAAGAAGGACACAATTAAGCAACAGAATAATGGTTTGAGCTATTACCAAAATGCTAAATATCTGTCAATACCATTGAATTGATTAGCCTGAAATGGAACACATTGCACCACCAAAATCTTTCCTTAGACTGGTACATCATGTAAAATGCAAAAAGTTAATGCAAATCCAATAATAACTCAAAAAGAAATCCAAGATGATCTAAGAGGAACTGGAATATTGGGTATTCAAAGCACTATTAGTAATGGACTGCACAGGAATGGTTGAAAATTCTATATTCCTTAGAAAACACCAGGCACTGGAATTTTCATATGAAGTTCACTCCTGAACATTTTCAAATAATATTATTTGGTCAGAAGAAATGAAAATTTAACTTTTTGGGCACAACCCAGAGACAAAAAGAACAAAAAGTTCTTACAGAAAAGCATGTTAGTGGATGGAAGTATCATTTGAAGGTGTTTCTTTTTCAAGGATACACAAGACACTTCATATGAATGAAGTAAACATGGACAGAGTGATGTATTGTGGAATATAATTTCTTCCTTTTAGTGCAACTGTTAGAGCTTAAAGATGGTTGGATCTTTCAACAAGATAACCTGAAACAGTTAAAGTTTGCTATCAAATGGTTTGTTCAGAACAATTTAAATTGCCTAGAGAAGCCAAGTTAATCTCTCGATTTGAACGTAATTAAAAATTTAATTATGGCAAAGTTTGAAAGATCAAATTTGAATACAGAAACATTAAGCATTTGAAAACTGTTTGCAAGAAAGAGCGGATAAAACAAGAAATTTGCAAAAAGTTTGTGAAGGATTACAAAAAAAGCTGATATGTTTGAAAATATCTTTGTTTTATAATTATTAATTTCATAAAAAATTATCACCTGTGTACATTTAAAGTAAATGTAAGCATCAGAAATATATTAAATATTTTGCAAGTGCCCAAATGATTATCTAACCCACACACAAATTGTGTATGCGCTTATAAAGGTGATAGTGAAAAGTTCTCAATGTGCCACACTCAGTAAAAGCCAACCAAACAATCAAGCATCAGAATTTTTTTTTTTTTTTAAATCTCTTCTTAGAAAGATTGAGAACTTTTTGGCATCTCTTTCATATACCTTAGGAGACACCTATATTCCCACAAGACATAAAATAATTTTTTTTTTCTTTTTATCATATGAGCCTAAAGTCTAATTTATCAAATATAATTGAACTTTTGCCAAAGAAATATCTTATTTTGCAGTTTTCAAATTTCCAATGTATAAAAAAAAAAAAAAAAAAAAAAAAATCTAATATTGATCTTGTACTATTTTCTAAAAGTCAGAATTTATTTCTCTCTCGCAGGAATCATCTTTAAAAAATATAAAAATAGTTGGATGCACACAGCTAATTAACTAGTGATATTATAAAATTCAAATTGGAGAGGTAATTATATTAAAGGGCAAAAAAATAAATAGATAAAATAAAAGAGTATCTTACCTAAATATCCTCCACCTCTTTGCTTTTTTTAATTAAAATACTTTTAAACATTGATTATATAACTATGAAAAGGCGTTAAATAGTTTATTTTTCAGATTTTGAAAATATAGAATGAAGCCTCTTGCATTAGAATGTCATTGTTGATTTTCAGTGTTACAATTGTAGTGAACAACAATTTGTTATATAATTTTCTCCAATTAAAACTGCACTAAGTTCATGAAAATTAACTTCTATACAATGCATTTTCAGATGTTTCATCTCATGTTAATTTTTCACTGAATATCTTTGTCTTATTTCTTATGTGTATTTCTTCATGTGCTTAGTTTATTTCTGCAATGACAATTTCTTATAATTACAGCTACATTTTTTTAGATTCATGTTGCAAGAAAATGAAGTTATTTTTAATATTAGAATGTATTATATGAAAAAAAAAGAAAAAAAAGGTTAAAACAAATCTCATTTATCACTTCCAGAAGTTGCTCCATCACCAACAAGGCATGGTCTATGTAACAATGAAAGAAAAAGGAATTCCTCGCACCAAAAGTTTATGAACTAAACAAGGTTAAAGAAATTAATACTTTAAACATGAAGAGTAAAATAAATTGTGTAATTTATGTTTACAGAAAGTATAAACTGCTACAAAAATTGATATTTCTTATATTAACTTCAACTAGCATAGTACCAGGCAAAAATGATAGGATTCTTTACATACAGATCAGCACTTCTGCCTAGGATTAAATTATCTATATAGTCTGTAAAAAGTGTATGTGTAACACACACACATTTTTTGAATAACTTCAAGTATGGAAGCTTAAAAACCTTTTGTACCAACTTGTCACATTGTGTTTTGGTTAATATTATCATTCATATAATTTTTGCTTTTTTCTAAAAGAAACAATTTAAATCATTATTTTTATCATGTTCAGTGATATTAATTTTCAATGGATGATCTGTCTAAGAGTTTTAACTGGATTTATTCAATAGATTTCAAGAATAAAAATTGTGAAATTAGTAAATTATATGTTATAAGTTAGTTATTTTCTGAAAAGTGCTAATTTTAAATGACTTTTCAATATATGAACTTTCTGTATGATCTCAGAATAGTAATGGGTAAATATATGAACTTTCTGTATGATCTCAGAACAGTAATGGGTAAATATATGAACTTTCTATATGATCTCAGAATAGTAATGGGTAAATATATGAACTTTCTATATGATCTCAGAATAGTAATGGGTAAATATATGAACTTTCTATATGATCTCAGAATAGTAATGGGTAAATATATGAACTTTCTGTATGATGTCAGAATAGTAATGGGTAAAAAAATATGAAAGGTTGGAAAACTTATGCTGCAATGCACTGTTTTGAGAAAAAAAAACCTCTTCAGACGAAAAGTTTTATTAATCCTGTATAAGAGAAAGAGAAGAAAACAGAAAAAATACAACAAATGCCATTTACAGTTTACATTGAAATGTTAATAATAGAGATGCTCAATATTTTAAATTTGAACATCAGATGTATAGACATTTTAAACTTTGTCATCTCATTCATCATTTCATTATGATTATTTTTATTGTTTATAACTTTCCCACATTGTATTCAGAGTAATTTTGTGAGAAAAAGTGATATGTTCTCGTATGTAAACTTACTATAGAGGATTCTGAAATTAGTGCACTTTCAATATATTTTCACTTTAATAAATTTCTTTTAATGTAACTTTAAAAGATCAAAGTTATGGTCAGTCACCTACACAAGGGAAAAAAAAAAGATTTATGAAAAATAACTAAAAGTTTGGCCAAATAGTTTGTGAATATAAAGGAAATAAAAATAAATTTAGACAGAATCCCTTACTCTACTACAAAAATGATTTTTTGGACAAAAAGAGGCCAAGCAAAAAACTTAGATGTAGGAATTGGTAGTTATGATAATGCAGAGGTATCCAAGCTAAAATGTGTGTACTTATTTTTTAAACAAATATGGGGGGGGGGTAGGTTTGTACAGAAATTATGGATTAATGCCATAAAAAGTTTGAAATCATTTTTAAAGATTACAAATTGCCTAAAGATAACAATGAACTTGAAAGAAGTTAATTATCTTGACATAAATTTTGACTTGGTGACTAGAAATTATAAACCTTATAAAAAAAACAACAAAAAAGAAAACAGGATATATATATATGCACACAAGCCCTGACTACCCTAGTAGTCACCAAACATATACATAAATCAATAGGTAGCAAATTATCTACCCATTCCAGTAGTATTAAAATATCTAACCAAGTCAGTCAAAAAAAAAAAAAAAAAAAAAAATCATCAGAAGGCCTTTAGAAAATAGTAGACATAATGCTGAACTTCTATACAATAAATAAATTAGCAGGTAAAAAAAAAAAAAAAAAAGGACTATTACATCGTTCAACAGTAAAACTAAATACTAACATTGGTAAAATATCTTTCAAGTTGGTTAACATGCATTTTATTGCATCAGTGTCAATCATTTAAAAAAGTAATATTAAGGTTAGTTATTGTTGCTGTAAAAATATGCAAAAAAAAAAAAAAAAAAAAAATTAATGCTAATAGAATAAAACTAAAAAAACTTGTCCCATGAAGGGAAATTCTTTTGCTAGTAACAGTTTATTATAATTTTATTATAAAAAAAATTTATTTATACGTCTGTTTCATGCTTAAATACAATCTTCAGATGGCCTGAAGATTGCATTTAAGAATGAAAGACTGTCGCCGGGTGTTGACCTCAATGTCCACTTCTATATGTAACATTCCTCCCCACCAAAAAAAATAGAAATAAAGATAAAAATAAACTAGTGTATTTTTGGAAGGCAACTTTTAAAACAAGCAATCTTTGTAATTAAAATGCTCAATATCAACAGATAGAGCATTTATAACAGCAAAAATTAAAATGTACATTATCAGCTTAGCTGTCTGTCCTTAAATGCATTAAATAAACTCAATTTTACTATGAAGCTTCCCGATTATATCTGTGAAACCAAGTCAGGACAGGTAAGTTGAAAATTTTATTTTGTTTGTTGCTATATTTAAGGGTGGGGGATAATAATAGGGATAAACTATTTGTAGATATAAATAATGTGAAGTTAGAAATCAACAATGGATGCTGGTTGACAAGCAGTTTCATTCTTTAAGCATGGTCTATTGACTGCTTAAAAAAATAAACAAATATATATTAGTTGAATGCAGAGTGTTAATGCCTGCTAATTTTTGCCAATTTTATCTCCATTATGGGATGAAACTGCCAGCACCGTGCAGTGTTCATTCTAACCAAGCATTTATTTTAAACATATTCCCTTATCTCTTCTCTCTGAGAAGGAACTCATATTTTAATACATTAGTAGTTTTGGGACACTAGGTCATCACTTTTTTTAATTTTTTTGCTAAGCCAATTTCACTGACTGATGATATTAAGAAATTATGAAAAAATTCAATCTTATATTGTCTAAAGATTTTAATTAGTAAAATACAAAATTTCTGCAATAAAATAGTTTTCATATTTCTATTGCAAAAATATGTGAAAAAATTACTTTAATGTGTTTTAATGCTTAAAGACATTTTTAAATAAATTTATAAATCTATAAAGAGATCTGACTAGATCCATTGACACCATCTAACCTCATATAGAATCAGGTTCATGTTATTTCTGAAACCAGTTTATCGCTGATGAATTTACCCATAAGGCCTAAGAATTTCTACAAGTCAATTGTGGGCAGTTTTGACAACCTAGTTCAACTTATAGGAACCTGGTTAATTATGATAATTTTGCATAGATTTCCTGAGCAAGATCAAAATATTTGGGATTGTTTGAGAAACAGAAAAGTGGCATTGTTACTTGGTAAACAATTAGAAATGGCTGACAACTCAGTCTTAATTTATATTATCCTGCTATTATTTGGTTTTGTAATATTTTCAGGCAAATAAATTTCATTAGTCACTTGAAAGTTTGGCTTATGTTCTAATTGGCTGCTTAACTGCAATAGAGTGAATGGTCAAAATTTTCCAAACAAGGGAAGAGCCTTGTATCCAAGTGTCTTATTCAGGTACACTTTCTCTGAAACATTATCTTTTAATCATTTTGGATATTATTTGTTAATTTATGTATCCTTTTTCCCCAGTATTGATTCTTGTTTCAACCAGCAATCTAATTCCACATCTTTACACAAGCTGAAATTACTCTTGATTAAGCACTTAATGTGAACATCAGTTTTGCATGCATCTTCTTAGGGTTCAGTTAGAATTTTAATTTTCTACAGAGATAGAGACATGCAAATGTAAACAAGTTTGTTTTCATGAGAGTAGGTTTTTCTTTCATGTTTGCAGTTAGTCAATTATTTAACAAACATTCAATTTTTAGTTCTGAAATTAATTACATATTCCCATATTTCCAAGTACCATCTGCTACCCATGAATTTTTAAAATAGAAAATACTTACAAATATAATGGGATTATTTTGAAATTGTGAAACAAGAAAATTAACTTATTTGCCAATTAATGTAAAGTGGCTAAGTAAACACTTCATTTAAGTGCTGTACTAGTTTGGCAGGTAGGTCACATAATTTCACTATTAAAGTTGCTAGTTCTAACCATAAGTTCTATGCTAAGTTTCTTCTCTCACATTTCTCACCTGTAAAACAAACACTTCTAGCTTCCTGCGATCTTCAAATATTTAAATGCAATGTTAATTGACATTTGTCTCTTTGAATAGATTTATTGCACTTGGTTTCTTTCATTCGCGGTAACCACTTGCATCCTAATGGCTTTTATTGCCTTGCTTGAGATAAAATGATTAAGAAAAATTCAAAAGCACTGATTCTTCACAAACATAGTGCATAAAGCAAAGTCAAGACAAAAACTAGCAATATACCAATTGTAAACCATTTTTAAAATCAACATTAGTTCCCCATGTTGTAAATACTAAAAAGATATTTTAAAAATTCAGTTAATTTTATTTATTTATTTTTTAATCAAAGTGGGCCAGGCCAAAAACTTTTCAGCATCCACACATTATATATATATATATATATATATAGTTGGATTGATGCGAGTTTGTGACCCTGGCTTTCATGCGCATTCTAATAAGTACTGCACATATAATATATAAATAATTATATACATATATCTCCTACATTAAAAAATACTAGATATCTTAATTAGTGTCATTTTTTTGAGGGTGTATAATAAAATAATATGTTCTCTTAGATTACATTTAAAAGTTAAAAGGAATATCACAAAAGAAATAGGTATATGTTTTTTCAGTCAGTCAAGTGCCATAAGTAATACACATTTGAATGATCATATCTCAATTCATGAAAAATTTTCACACAGTAGTTGCAGTTTTTTCTGCGGCAGACTGGTTGCCAACCAAACAAAGCTAAAGAGCCCAGTCTGTCCTGCTATTCAACCCATAGCTAGGGAGGGTAGATGAGATCTCTCTCTCTCTCTCTCTCTCTCTATATATATATATATATATATATATATATATACAGAGAGAGAGATAGAGAGAGAGAGATAAAAAAAAGAAATATACTCTTAAGGTGTAGTATATTTATAGGATAAAGTGCTCAATATCAGAGAGAGCATGTGTAAATATAAAAGTGAATATTGAAGTCAACACTTAGAGGCAACAGGCTTTTTTCATGATAGACTTAATCGTCAGGCTATATATATATATATATATATATATATATATATATATATATATATATATATATATATATACACATACATACATACATACATATATACACTGCTTGTCTGAATCATCTTCAAGAAGCGAGAGCAAGATCTAAAAGGTCAGCCAATCTAACAGTAATCTCATCTCACAATCCTCACACTTGCTTCATATGTGGCCTCCTTTGTAAATCACTAGCAGGTCTTAAATGCCACTTAAGATTATCGCACAAACTTTCATAACTGAATCAATAAGCAGTCAGATCCTCATACGTCGAAACCGACGGGAGAGTCCATTATTATTTATTTATATATATATATATATATATATATATATATATATATATATATATATATATATATAAATATGCAACCTTTTATGGCATAAAGATATACCTATTTTCTTATGCAAACCAAAAGAAAATGAATATTTATGTGATTTCCTAAAATAAGTGAAAAAATAATAAAGCACACTATAGAAAAATGGAAATATTCCAAGGCTCGTATTCATAAAGACTTTAGCACAAATTAATATGCAAATACTCGATTTAAGCCATTAACTGTAGCAGACATTTGCATCCTTCACACTTGAGCTATGGTATATAATAACTAACAGTTACAGTCAAATTGTTAATTCTCTAGAAAAAAAAATATCTACTTTGAACAATTGCAAAGATAGAATTACTCTCTAAGTAAATATGCAGATTTATTGCTACAAAAACAAGACATCAAATAAAAATTTAATTTTGTCATAGCAAGATACATTTTAGTTGTGCAAGCTAAAAGCAAAACAGCTGTAAATAAAAAATCTGCCTCTCCCATACTAAATCTGTCAGCAACATCTCAAATGGTTCATAAGAGTAAATAAAGTTCTTGAAAGTTTTATTTGTAAAATTGACAGAAAGAAAACAAACAATTTATTCTCAATACAACCATTCTCTTTTCTTAAATGTAACGATCGATTTTTAAATGACATGGAAACAATTTTAAAATTTGCATAACTTCAAGTTGAATGGATTGATTTTTTTTATTATTTACGTGTTCCACAAACTAAATGATATTTTTAAAATGTCCAAAATAATTTTAAAACCGGTGTTTGGCCAGATTTTTTAGCCTAACAAGAATTAAATTCAGTGTTTTTTTTAAATGCTTAACTTAAATTCTTTTCAAATTGACAACATATTCAACATTTTTCATACTTCCCTAATATTTATTCTGTTCTCACTTAGTCATTTATGAAAGTAACCTACAAATTTTATCCCAAAAAATCTTTTAAGAAATAAATTACCATAGAATGATTCATGAAATATTGTACAACAAAAACAATTAAATTAAAAATAAAATAGTTAAAATCTAGTGCTTGCAATACTAAGCTTGTTTAAACAACGTCAACAAAGTTATAAAATATTCTAAAGTCTAGTCAAAAAGAATCTAATTCTAAAATTAAATGCTTACAGGGAGAAAATGCCTAAAAAGTAAATTTAATGTGTGTGTGTACTGTACCTTTATGAGAAAATCTGCACTATTGCCTCACTAGTAAGCAAAATAATAAATGAAAATAAAATAGATTCATTCATTTAAAAAAAAAAAAAAAAAAAAAAAAAAATCAAAACCAACAGAATTTTTATGGAAGTTTAGTCAAACAAAAAAACATAATCATAAATAATCGGATAATATTTGAGATTTTAAAAGAGGAGACCACTAGGCCATTTACTGGACATGGACAAGTAACCAAATGTTTGTAAGATCAGAAGGAATTTATCATATCAAATAATTTAATTATATTTTTTTTACTCTGAAACATGTGGTTGTGTAAACAATGTTTTTGAAAAACAGATAAGGAAAGAAATTAAAAATATAGAAACATTTCTGTCCTCATCCACTCAATATTCTGAAATTTGGGGCGGGGAAGAAATTACTTTTTTTTTTTTTTTTTTTTTTTTTTTATTTTTTTTATAGCGCTTCACTTCTTTTTTGGACTAAAAAATTGACATTCAGTTCCAGTTGTTCTCAACTTTTCCTAAATAAATGATATCTCAAATAAGCAATAAGAGAACCAATAGAATTAAAGAATCAGATTTGTTTTCTCTTTAAAAAGGGAATTACAACAAAAACTGAAATACAGCTATTAAAAAAAATAAGAAACAATGAAAAAAAAAAAAAAATTAGAAATAAATTCACTTAAAAAAAAAAAAAAAAAAAAAAAAAAAATCATCCCTTAATAATTTCTCCTAAAACACCCGAAACAATTTTGTTGTAACGGTCTTTTTTAAAAAAGATGTCAGTAGGAAAAAGGTTCGAGTACTGGTCAATCGATATTTTCAAAATTAAGCACATGGAAAATAAATGTAAACTCCAAGTAAAATGCATTTCTTAAATAATTTTTATTTTATCTATGAATTTTCAAAAATCTGCTAAAATTTTACTTTTCAAAAATAAAAAAAAACATCGTAAATTTTGAGGTAAAACAATTTAAAAAAATCTAATAAAAAGTTGAAAACGTTTCAGTTCACTTTCCGTTAATTAAATTAAAAAGGAATAAAAACTTTCCTAGTTTCGTTACTTACTGGTACTTGATAAATTATATTAGTAGACAATTTGGTTTTAAAATAAAAATTATTTTAAATCAATTCCATTTTCAAAAACAGCTGAGAACTGTTTTTTTTTTAAAGTAAACAAAAATGTATTGTTTATTCAATTGTAAGTTATTTCTTACTCACAAGGATTATTTCAATTTGATTAAAATTTATTTAGTATTTTTTAATGAAGCTGACAATTTTCAATAAGTACCTAAAAATTAAGAAATTTTAATCCTGGCATTATTAATTCAAAATTAACAAACTTCTATTTCAGAAACTAAACAAAGAAAGTGCTTTTTTGTGTTCACCAATTGTATAGCTAATTTTTCTTTTTATGAAAACAATTTTAAAGAAAATATTTAATCTTCAATAATTGCTTCATTTTTTCAAAAATTCGTTTTTTTTAAATTTGATAAATTCTCAAACCAAAATCATTTCATCAAAATAAGTAAATATTAAAAGAAAAAATAAATATAGGTTAATTTAAGTAATACAATAATATACAGACTTTCCAAATAAAAGAAAATATTAAATAAAAAATTATAATTGAAAAAATAAAAATAAATAAAATTCGAGCATGCATTCAAGTTGGACATGAAATGAAGGATCAATATCCAATTAAAGCTAATAACTAAATCAAGCCCCCATTTTTTGGCCACTGATTCGGGGGATCAATCTGCAATAGAAGATTAATTATGGAATGAACCCCCACTTTAAAAAACAAACTAAGGTTTTCAACTGTTTATTTTCTTTCTTTCGTTTTTCTTCCTACAAAGAAAAAAAAAGTCTTCAACCATTTAGTTGTTGGTTCAAAATATGTTCTGGGTTTTTTATCGCTTCAGTAGAAGATAAAGAATGTCCAAGAAATTACGAGAAGATAATATTTTGTCGTGGGAAAAAGCTAAGAAAGTGGAGAGTCGACATTGTCACTGGACGACAGCCATGATGATAGATTTCTTCCTTTTTCAAATCTAACCAAAAATCATTCCTCTTTAGAATCTTAAGAGATAACCAAAATCCTTACTTCCATGCTGAAAACGACACAACATTACAAGAGGGCCTTTTTACAAGCTAAAGACAACAAAACACTGTCAAAAGCCAACTAAAAACTATCATTGTTTTCGAAAGGCCTGGTATATTGTGACTTATTTCTCAACAACAACAGAGAAAGGAATTGGACAGAACTGCAATAAAGTGGGGGATTTATTTTCTATTATTTATACACGAAAAAGTGATCCCCCATTTTCCGGCCACCCGATCTTTATCGAACCAGTTATGTACAGCCAAGTCCTTTGCGGACATTTTATACGAAGTTTCTTGCTTCCTTACCTTTTCGTATAAATAAACCAGCCTTATAAGCGGTAGTTGGATCGGTTATTAACCGGTTAGGGCGTATATTAGAATGCAAAAGTGCCAGATAAAACCACGACAGACAACAGCCCCGGAATCGGTCGGATTTAGAAAAATAACGTCTCTCCACACAGACCAATCAGATCGCTGCTTAGGCATATCTGTCGTCTGCATGGGGCAATATGTTACATTTTAATCGACATCAAAAAACAATTACAAACACAAATATTAGAATATTTTTTAAATTTAATCTAAAATTCGTTAAGGAATTTAAAAAATGTAACAGTTTATTATTTTCGAATTGCCGTTTTTCCCCGGCAACCTTGTTATCAGTATGGCGGATAAACCGGAAGAGACCGAGTCATTAGATTGTGTTAAACTGAATGTTTTGGTTTTTCTTTTTTTGCTGTAGATAATCATTTCATTTTTCTGCTGTAGACATTTATTAAAGATTTTTACTAAATGAAGCCGTTTTCTTTGTTGATATAACAGTGTTAAAATGGGGTTGCAAGACTTCAGTAATCATCTCAAAATAAATTCGTTGCATTACGTTTGAATTGAAATTGAATCCTTTGTCATTATTATTATCTTTATATTCTTGTGAAAATTATGTTATTGTTTATTAGTTGAATGTGTGTGTTTGTTTTCTATTTTATCTTGCAAATATTGTTTATAAAAAATGAAATAATGGTAAAAAAATGTTTACATTTAAATTTAATGTAAAAGGGTAAACAATTATTACCTGAAAAAAAAAACGAATAAAAAAAAACTGTTTCTTCCTTTGTTTTGTTCGTAATAATTTAAAATTGAAATGAAAATGTTTCACTTTTTGCGTATTAATTACTTTTTTTACTGTATCTTCAGTTTCAGATCTATTTTTTCCATAATATTTCGTTTCTATAGTTTTTTTTTTACACTCTTAACAATATTCATAATTTCAATCACCTTCATTTTTTGTTTTTGGATATTAAAAAAAAAGGCTAATCAAAAATGAAATTATTTTTAAGAGCTCTTTTAATGTATAAACTAAACAAATATTTCAGTTAATTTATGGACATGATGAATATTTTTCAAGTTGTAAACAATATTCTGCGATTATTTAAAAAAGTAAAAAATTCGGTTATTATTGTTAAAAAAGTGATGTTCCCAAAAAAGACAGAATATGTCTTTTTGTTCTTACAACTCTTGAATTTGACGCTAAACTAAACATTTAAGCAGAAAAGATGAATAAACATGAAACAAAGAAACTTAGCAGTTTTAACAACCGTTTTTATAATTTTATTTTTTAAATTTTAATTTATTTTCTTTAGGATTCGGTTACTTCAGCACAGGTACAAAAAAAAATGTGTTTCTGCATAGTTTTTTTAAGTATGTCTATTTGTCGCTCTGAAGAACACAGGATATGTGTGTGTGTGTATTTTTCATTGAATGCGACGGAAAAGGAACATTTTATAATTTTTTTTTTTTTTCTAATGTTCTTACAGTTTATTTACTTTTTATGGAGACGAAAAGGAAAGGAAAACCAGCCTTTAAAAACAGGAAAACTGCAAAAAATTAGAAAAACCTGAATATTTAAACTTTTCATTGTCCGTCACATTCAATGAAACATGTATATTAAAAAAAAAAGAAAAAGACTGCTGCCCAAACATACATAAACACTGACTAAACTGACCCACTCGTAAAAAATAGGAAAATTTTGGGGGGAAATAATTTTTGTAGATTAGCATTCTTCAGAACTTCCTTCTGCCACTTGTCAGAATCGAAAAATATTGATTTTTTTTTTTAGCATTTTAGAAGGGGGTCCCATTCATAATATCAACAAAGTAAAATCAAGTGATTCAGTCTATTTAAGTAATTACACATTAACTTTTTACATATCAGGGGGCAATTCTGTAGAAAAGTTCTTTGTAACACATTTCGTCCTCTTAGAAGGACTTCATCTGAGGGAGTCATTCAATTGCCTAAAATATTCATTGTCACTGAAAGTGCATTTCACAAAATGATAGAACTGAACATGACTGTCTATTCTCTTGGACAGAAAACTCTGACTTCTTTAGTTTAGAGATAGCGAAGTGGTGAAAAGAAAGAGATACTAATGAAAGACATTGTAAATGCAACATTATATAAAAAGTAAAAATGGACTTGGTTCAATTAAATTTGTCTTCTCAGCCTTTAAACAAGCTTGCACAAAATTTTGCATTGTGTGCCTAAACACTTAAGCAAGATAACAAGTTCTAATTACAATTCTTTTGAGCTCAACACCTTTGTGAATGTCCAATCCCTTCTATCTCTGACAAACAAGACTTCTTAAATAGCCACAAATTGGCTCAAAATTGAATCAGAAATTTAATACTATGGATTTATAAATAACTTTCCCTATTGGTTAAAAAATCACAAAATGTATCTCTTTAAACTATGCCCATTTGCAAACTTTATTTAAGTGAGTTTTGAGAACATCTAACTTGAGATTTTTTACAAACTTATATAAACTGACAGACTTCTATTTAATAGCCTTTTTACAGCATCAATTTGAACTTCACATATACAAAGCTTTACCCATCAAATTTTATTCAAGCCATTTTTTACTAACCATCTGGCTTCATTTTAGGCATTTTTTTATTTAAAATATACATGTTAGTAACTTCCTTCTTTTAATAAATGTTTTTTAAAAGGAGAGTGTAATAAGCAAACTTATTGTATTCAATTTGTCAATTGTATTATTTTTTATTTACATTTTATTATTTTTATATAATTTTACATTTCTTTTTTATTATATAAATTTTTATAAATTGTTGAATTATAAAAGGTTATAATTATACTTAATGACTTCTCTAATTATTAATTTGTATTATGTATTTGATATGTAACCACTTTTAATTAATTGCCTTTATAGTCAGAGAGCCCATTGGTCAAAAGAAAAAAAAATAACGCTGATTAAGCTATCAAAACTTCTTCCTTCTAAAATTATGTATTATATTGTTTATTTACAATTCTTTGTTAAGTTTGCTTAATTATGATGATGACAGATTTTGTTGTTTTTACAGTACATTAAAAAGAAAGTTTGTGTCTGATTGTGCTTGAGAACAGAATAGTTTTTTCTTTATGAATATGATTTTTGTAAAAACTTGTAAAGCACTATTCCTTAAAGTTTTACATGACATTATTTTTTATATGGGAAAAAGTAAGTAAGTACGTAAATAACAGAGAAGCTCGTAGTGTGGCTCTAGATATCTCCAAAGCGTTTGATAGGGTTTGGCATGCCGGCCTTCTTCGCAAGCTTCAGGGTTATGGAATTTCAGGTCGATTGTTTGACTTAATACAATAATTCCTGTCAAACCATGTATTGAAGGTCATTCTCAACGGATTCTCCTCCAGCTCCTATCCCACGAATGCAGGTGTTCCCCAAGGCTCCATCCTAGACCCTACTCTGTTCCTTATCTTCATCAACGATCTTCATAGATTCCCAAGTAGGCATCTATGTGGACGACACTACAATTTACTCCTGTCTCAAAAACAAATCTAGTGTTGTTGACAAAACTAACCTGGTCGTTCTTCTCGAAAAAGACCTCCAATCAGTTGTGAACTGGGGCAGGAATTGACTGGTTAATTTTAATGCCTCAAAAACAAAACTGCTCTCTATTACTCACCACAAACAACCATCCCTGACCCCCATTAGAATGTCTGATGCTCAACTTCTCAAGAGCTCCTCTTTGCGGCTACTAGGCCTCACATTGACTGCTGACCTGAGATGGAACAAATACATTGAGTCAATAGCTTCATCTAACACAAAGAAAATTGGCTCTCTGCGCCAGGAAATTTTTTTCGCCAGAGTCAATCCTTCAAATCTACAAATCAACCATTCACCCTTACATGGAGTATTGCTACCATATATGGTCTGGTGCCCCTTATGTTTGTCTCAAGGTTCTTGATAAGATCTAGAGACGGATATGCAACGTAATTGGCCCTAATCTTGCATCTCATCTGCAGTCGCTCTCTCAAAGATGTGCTGTCGACTCCTCTGTCCTTTTTACAAATACTTTCATGGTAATTGCTCCGATGAGCTGCTTGCGCTGGTTCCCAGACTTCATGAATTTAAGCGTCTACTAGGCTGGCATCTCGCTCACACTTTCACTGTCAAAACTCCTAAATGTAGCCGTCTCTTCTACTCCAATAGCTTCATGTCTCGCACCTCTCGCTTGTGGAACTCCCTCTCCTCTTCCTGTTTAACTGATAGCTATAATCTCCAACTATTCAAATGTAATGTCAATCTACGTCTCCAGATGCCCTGATCTATCCCCTATCCTTCTCTTCATCCTTTCTTCTATCACTCCTATTTGCTCTAGTTCCAACTCTCTGTAACCCTTTGCGTGCTAGTGGCTTCCCACCTTGCTTGGGGTGAAAAAGAAATTAAAAGTTTACACTATCCAATAAAAACAATATCTGGTCTGAACAGTAATATCAGTAAACCATGAAAACATTTCACATTGCTCAAAATATTCTTGAAGTTCAAAGTTTCCTTCTGAATCATTTTTTTAACAGCAATTAGAAAACAATATTTATGATTCAAAATATTTTTTAATTTATCTTACATTAACTATGAATAGATATGAAAACTGCTCCCTTCTTGCAAAATCCTTTTTTGCTAATATTTCCAATTATTTTTGAATCAGGAAAAAGTGTTTTAAGAAGCAGAAATCAAAGTAAAAATGTTTCCTTCTGAAGTAATCAAATTGTGCTGAGAACCAAAAAAGAACTTTAATGGCATATTTAAAAAAAAAAAAAATCAAAGGATTTTCTGCTAACTTCAGTCAGTTATGTACCATATGTGATACACGCTTAGGCAATCATGTATATTTTGATACATAACTGACAAAGCAAATTTTTTCCTGCAGTAGGTTGCCATTTCTTTCTGCAGTAGACCATCCAAGGCTATAGAACCCAGTCTGTCCTGCTACTTACCCATAGCTGGGGGAGAAGAAGAGGATTCATAGGGTATTAGCATGTAAGTGAATGTAATGGATTCAACTGGAATTCGAACTCAGCTCTCCAATTCCTCAATCCAAGCCACTATCCAGTACTCCACTGGGCCTCTTGTTCTGCTAACTTAGGTAAGCAAAAAAAAAAAAAAAAAAAAAAAAGCTTTAAAATTTTTTTCTTTTTTCATTGGCATGCACACACATTCATCACCCCCTGCCAGTAGCATGCAGAAGAGGGAACAGAAGAGGGGGCAGAAGGAATCCGATCAAAGAATGAAATAGAAATTTGTTTTTTGAAATTTTTAATTATCACGGTTAACTTTGTTGTACAAGTGCCCTACAATTTTCCTTTCTTACATTTCTCAGTACTAGGCCATATAGGCCTCCTTACTTGAGTCTTAGGGGCATACTATCAAGGAGTTGGCCCTGAGCATCACCAAACCTCTGCATGCCATTGCCCCTCCCTGCCATTCCAGAGTCAGTGAACTGTGAAAGAAAGAACAGAGGACAATACTTAAAGATTGCAACTGCCAAAAACAGCCAACTACTGCAAGAAATAATTTGAAATTTTTGATAGTCTTATTCTGGACAAAGCAGTCATACTAGAAAGGATAAAATCCTGTAAGTATCTATATAATGATTGTTATAATTCAACGAGTTATTTCCCTTTATCCACTCATAAATGGTGAGTTTTTTTTTTATTTATTTTTTCTTTACTATAAAAATACAAAACACGCTCAACATTTATTTTCAATCTTTTTAAACAGCATAAATCGTTTTAAATATTAAAAAACATTCCAGAACCGTTGTTTAAAAATTAATTGAATGGTTCTTTTGTCATTATGATTTCTGCTGCCACAGTTTTTGATATTTTTTTTCCCATTTAGACTGAGTAGATACTCAGTATTTGCATGCAGGGTTGTCAAGATAATTCATAAATAAATTCATTAGTAATTTTAGTAAAATTAATTAAATACTTCTAAAATTTTAAAATAATATGAATTTAGCAAATAGTGATTCAAAATAGTCATTTAGTACCAGTGCTCTTGAAAAAATACTTTAAAATATAACTGTTATAGAGAAGAATTTTAAAATATATATCTTTTCAAGAGCACGGATACTAAATGACTATTTTGAAACACCATTTGTCAAATTCCTATTATAATCAAATCAAAAACTCAAATTTCAAACTCAATGGAAACAAGAATGTCTTTCCAATTTCTATGAACATAACATTTATTAATATAACTACTTTTCTTTACCAAATAAAGTGAAATAAAAAATCAATTTCTTAGAGTGAAAAATTTAGTGTTTTTCCGATGACAGTCATTACAGATTTTACAATTACTGCTTTTGATTAATTCATTAATGCTTATTATTCTATTTTGAGAACAATGGGCATTAATATAGCAAATCTATAATTAAAACCGGACTTTTTAATAATACTGTTATGCATAATCAAGAGTAGTCTCCCCTTGTCACTCTCCTCTTTGAGAAAGCTAGTTCTGTTTACTGGGACTATAAAAGGACACTATACACGAACCTTGTATTATTTTCAGTTGAATAAAGCTTTCTTACGGCCTACACCTGCGTACATTTGTCATTACAAATACCGGATTTTGATTTTGATTTTTATTATGAAGACTGGATTTTACAGGGATCCTTAATGGATTGAAAAATAGTAAATAGTCAATAAGTATTCAAGTCGTCAACCGCACTATTTAAGTTGGGTACTTCATGATTTTGCTTTGCTAAACTCAACATAAAAGAATTATTCATAGCATGATTAAACTTAACTCTTTATAAGTGAAGCACAACTTCAATGCAAATTGAGCAGTTATGTCATTGCCCTTTTAAATTTTTTGCTTGTTGGCTGTATCTGTTCAAAGAATATAATGTTAAGATTAACTACGCATAGATTAACCATTTTCTTTCTGCTTTTTAATATTTACCTTCTTTCCTAATTATAACCAACAAGATGGGCTGGCTGGTTCAAAAGATGTTTATTTGCTGGGAAATTGAAAGTTACTCATAAGTGATATAGAACGTGCTTTGCAGGACACTGATGGTGAAACAAACAAGAATTCACAAGCGATCTACTCTTCTGGACACCTAGCTATGGAGCAAGACAGGTTGGTCACCCAGCAACCACCTACATTGACCAGCTATATTATGAGACAGAATGCTGCCTTAGTGACCTTCTGACCTTGATGCTGGACTGTGATGGTTGGCATGATAGACTCATGAATGTCTGAGATAGCTCGAGCAAATAAAATAAATACACACACAACTTTTTTTTTTTGTTTTCTTCACTTATACTCATTTCTGGAATGATACATATACACTTTTCATAAGAGATAAAAATTTTAGAAATTAAAAAACAGAAAATTAGATAAATTTTAGATAAATATTGCACCTCAGCTAAATACCATTAAGTCTTCTGCTTAATTCCGATTTTAGCAAAATATGTAGTGGTGAGGGGACTTTAGCCCCCTGTATTGCACAATGGATGATGATACCTAGATGCTAGTATTAAAAAGATTCAACATTACTGAGCTGAGAGTCAAGGTGTATAAGTTTTCTAAACATAAGCAGAAGTAATGGATTGAATGCATTTATTGTTCTTTTGGGTTTTAAGCAATGTAATAAAAATATAATTATATTTGCACTATATATAGATATATAATAATCGACTCTCCTGCCAAGATTCGACATATGAGGGTCAAGCAGATCAGTTTCCAGGAAACCGACAGCCCAACACCGGCACATGAGATTTGATTATAGTGGTGAAGGCTTTGTGCAGGACCATCCACACTTTTTGACGGACGAATACAGAGACCTGGAGCACTGAATGCCACAAGGTTCCCAAACGACCCTCCGCAGGTTTTGAATTCAGAGTTGCCCTTCTCCTAGACCAGTTGCCATCCAAAGCTATAGAACCCAGTCTTTCCTGCTATTTTACCCATAGCTGGAGGGAGAGGAAGAGGATTCATACCTTTCCCAAGGGTATTAGCACGTAAGTGAATGTAATGGATTTGACTGGAATTCCAACTCGGCTCTGCGATTCCTCAATCCAAGCCACTATCCATTACTCCACCGTGCTTCCTATATATATATATATATATATGGAAGATCTTCAGATGCTGAGGCTGTCTTTGCCACTTCATAGATATCATCCAGTTGTTTTATGATGACATGGAGATATCTGTTAATGCTGGTGGTTTAGAATCCATCAAGGTATGAAATGTTGTCAAGCAAGGTGACCTTGTGGCACACCCATTGTTCTCCATTTTCTTTTCTTTTATTTTTCAACATACCTTTAAGGACTGTGATCAGGGTATATATATTCAATATCATATAACTGGTAAGTGTACGCTCTTGGGCTTCCCATGTTATATAACTGACATTGTGTCACATCCCTCCCCAGTGGGGTGGGACATGGGTAAATACACATGCGTATGCGTTTCGATGTGACACTGAGATCTCTGAGTTGATCAAACAAAAAGGGAAAGAAAGAAAAAAAGGAAGAGGAGAAAGTCTACAAAACTGGATGATAATTGTTGAAATTGCAGGAAGATGGATTTGAAAGGTTGAGGTGAAAATTAAAAATGAACCAAACCCAAATTTAATTAGATGAAATTCAATAAGATTGAGTAAACACAAGACTGTCCATCCTTCCCCTCCTCCCACCAATAAGAAAGAGACCATTAAGAAAAGATCATCTGCAAAGATGTCAGATAAAAATAACATATGTTTTGAATCAACCACCCAGAAGAAAAGAACCCCTACACATTCATTTTAATTTTGGCAACATTCGTCCAGAGAAAATTTTATATCCAAACATTAATTCAGATTCCCTTGGATAAAAGTGGTAAGAAAAAATTAATTACTATTTTTGAAGTGAGCATGGACAAAAGAGCTGGGTGGCTTATTTGATTTTAAAAAGAATGCATAAGACAGGGAAAAGATAAACTTTCATTTTAAGGAGAGTGAAAATAGATTTTTCTTTCTCCAATTCTTGAGTAGTCTGGTCAATCAGGAGATCCCCAGCATGGGACAAGCCGATTGATAAGGAGTAATGACTGAAAATCCCTTTTGTCTCTGCTGTGACATCTGGAAGTGGGATGAGGTTGGCTGATGAGAAAGTAAGAGAAGGAAGAAAGTGAGAAAGAAGAGAAAGAGAAGGAAGAAGAGAGAGAAGGGAGAGAGAGAAAGAGATTAGCACCGCCTATATAGAGTGATGGTATGAGGCAAAGTGTAAAGAGAGTAGGAGTTAAGGCAGTGGCTTAATTCCTCTGACCCCTCTCAAAAGGGCTCTGGACAACTTCAGATTTGTAAAACCACTTGAGCAAATGTATTTTTATATATGGGAATTTAGAAAAGGTTGATACTTAGGGTAGAAGACAACTGAACCCAGACCCTAGTCAACTCCATCGCTGCCAGATGCAGGACTCCATATAAGCTGGAGATTTTGGACACAGAGATACAGTTAAGATAACAGAAGAACAGGAGACACAACAAGAAGAGAGACAGAGGGGGACCAATGACCAATGACCTTGTGCCAGACATGAAGGCAAGAACTTAGAAATTTAAGTTACTACTAAAACAAGCTGCAGACTCCGAAGGGGATCCCAATGTCATTTGATAATAGCAACAAGTGGTAAGGGTTAAAACTGTTGTATGTAACAAATCATATGTAACATTTTTAACCTGAGTTAATTCTTTATTCCAAAGGATTCTTTTTTGTGTGTAGCTCCCAAAGGGTTGAACCGTCTTCACTTCAACTTTGCTTCATCAGCAATCTTCTCACCCTCTGAGATCAAAAACATAACGTGTCAGAGGAGTGAACACACAAACGACAGATAAGTTGAGTGGAAAGGTGCCACCAACACGATACCAGCAATAAAACAAGTCAGGTGTTAACAAGTGAAGAGTCAGTTAATTGGTAACCACGGCAATTTGAAGGAACTTGAAGACCGACGACTGGGTGATTGGTTACCGTTGTCTAAGGCCAACGACAGGGGTACATAATTGGTTACCGCTGATCAGGGTCGACTCGGGAATAGTGCACACCGCGGCACAAATGACTACGATCAAAATGTAGTATCTGTTTCACCTTCATGTCCAGCTAAGACGAGCTTTGTTGCCCTATCTCACGTAAACGGGATCTAGGTAAATTTTCACCTATGACCTGAGTGTACACGCTTGGGTTCCTCAGATTAAATAATTGTCCATGTGTTGCATCACGCCTCAGTGGGAGTGGGGTCCGGTCATGTTTAAATACCCATGAGTATGCGTTCCGCGCATACGCATGGGTCATCTGGGGCCCGGAACGCATACGCATGGGTATTTAACCAGATGACTAAGAACAAAATGTACTTAAATAACCGACCTTGTGTCACATCCCGCCCAGTCTTTCCGCGGCCCAGATGACTAGGATCAAAATGTAATATCTGTTCCGCGGCCAAGGCGCATCTCGTCTCAGTGTGGAGACATGGGTAAATGAGCGCTTTTCATGGTCCTGCCACGGGATGCTAATCATCTCTATATTCGGGCAGTGGTGGCCTCTGTCCGCGGACAGAGGAGACAACTGAGAAAAATAATATTTTGAGGTGCCTGGCCATGGGAAACAGTTGCCCGAGGTTGCACACTCTCATTGCACGAGGGAGGTGGATCGGTGCTCGCTACAGAGACCAGTGCAACCAACGGTTGCAGGGCCCTGGGGAATTTTTGTCTCAGCCCGAGTGTACTCGCTTGGGTTCCCCAGATTATGCCTGACCTTGTGTCGCATCCTGTCTCATTTGGGAGACATGGGTAAATACCCAAGCCTTCCGTAGTGAAGATGACGAGGATCGATGTGTAGTATCTGTTCCAGCAGCAGCAGCCGACATCAGGCCACCGGCAACAATTTTAGCTAGACAGCCATCATCATCTGCAGTAGTTCTCCAGTTCCTGCTGCTCCAGGTAGCTACAACAGGCTTCCCGCTCCAGCCATCCTCACCAACAGCAACGATATGCAATACTGTTCTTTTCAGGGCAATGCTCTCCAACGACTACAAAACTGTCCTTCTCAGGACAACACTATTCTCAAGAGCCTGCAGAGAGTTTTTTGTTTTGTTTTTGTTTTTGTTTTTTGTTTTTTTGCCTAGTGAACTATAACATTTTTGTCTATGTATTTTCTTTAACAAAAATAAACTTGGTAATATATATGCTTTTTTTACACAAGTCTTCGTTTTGTTTGTCGCTGTCTTCCGTCATTCAATATCTGTTTGCGGGTAAACATACCACCCGCAACATAGACAGTTTGCAGTTCATCTTGCGTTTGCGAGAACTATAAACACAAGGCCAAATTCTTCAAACAGTTAGAATTTGGCCCTAGAAAGAAATATTTGTGCATAGCCAGTTGTATGTTGCATGCTCAAGAGTAAGAAATCCTGAGAATTTATTCTTCGCTGTTAAAAAAGGAAAAAAGGAAATTTTATTAAAAAAACATTGTTTAACATGAAGTCTTCTAAAATTAAATTTAATAAATTATTAAACCGCGAAGTAGGGTTTTTGTCAGTGTATTTTTCCAAAGAAATCGGCTTATTCAAATTTCATCGAATGGTTTGCGAAATTGATCAAAATTAGACTTTGTAAATCTCGACAAATTTTTTTAGCGATAACTTCAACAATACTAAATATTATGAGGATTCCAACACGCTGATGAGTGTTGCAAAAAAGATTCGAATATAAAATATGTTCAAGATAATCTAATAAATAAAATTAAAAATTCTTGCAAATATAATGAGTTGAATCAAACTTGCTCTATGTTTTCTAGAAGTAACAAAAAATCTTGAAATTAAATGAGTCACATCCGACATTTTCTAGTTATTCTATAGGGAAAAACATTTGAGTTTAAGGAGGTAATGTAATCCTGTAATAAGGTGTGATCTTTGACAAGCTACCAAAACAGTTTGAAAAGATAGTCAACATTTGATAATGGCTGCCAATTTAATGGCAGTTTCTACATCAATGATTGATTTGTGGTACAAAAGAGGAAAACATAGAATGCCAAATGCAGAAGACTTTTATCAATATTAGTAGAACTGGTACATATGGCACTGAAAAAATGGCACAGATGTATGATATTTAGTATCCATACTAATGGACATCTGAAGAAGGGCAGAATGGGTGAAATGTTGTTATAATAAAAACAAGAATAAGGGCATTAGACCGACTGAAAATAAAAACGTGAAAAAAACTATTGAAATAATGAGTTAAATCAGAATATTTTTCTAAATAAAAAATTTTATTGAAAGACAACAAATCCGTTCAAACATTTTCTAAAAGGGAAAATTCTTGAAATATAAGATGTCAGATCAAATATTCGTAGTTTTTCTAATAGAAATAGATTTCGTGATTTATAATGAGTTTGTAGTGAATCCCGCTAAAAATAAATATAAAAATAAAATATATAAACAAAAAAAATAATTCAAATTAAATTAAAGCATTTTCTCTGTCCTTATCTCTCTCTCTCTCTCTCTCTCTCTCTCTCTCTCTCTCTCTCTCTCTCTCTCTTTCTATATTCCTATTCCTCTCAAATAACGAGAAGGCAACCCTAAAAAAAAAAAAAAAGGAAAAGAAGAAAAGACAGAACCCGGCTGAAAAAAGCCGGAAGTTTGCAGAAACAGAGCCTACTTCTTTGTGACTGAAAAATACCAAAAATCAGAGAGGCTTCACGCATAACTTCCGTTACAAAAAAAAAAATGAAAAGAAAGAAACGCCAGAAAATAAAATAATTTTGGCCAATCAAAAATATTGGCACAAAGAGACTTTTGATTTTAGCCGAAACCAATATTTGCGCCAGAAACTCGGAACCTGGTCAAAAGCATATAAGCTGACACCTCAGAGCTAGAAGCAGAAGGGACAGTGAGAGGACGGAACAAAAGAACGCTGCTGCGGAGAAAACAGCCATGCATGACGCATGGAGAAGAATTAGTTAAGAGGTCATTTGCTAATGATATTTATGCCCTGCTTAGGGTCGAGATAAGCACGCACAGGAGATTGACACTGGCCCATTTCTAATATTACTACTATCCCTATCATGGTCTGAATTCAAAAACTACACTGCTGGACCTTCTCCAGACTGCTACCAATATTCGCCGTATAAACGAACATTTTGCTACACCGAATACCTAAGGACTCACTCATCACTCTAAAGAAAATAAATAAAAATATATTATATATCCTTCACTACAGTTCGTTTTATTCGAAATTTTACTGTAAAGAAAATCTTACTACCTATCCTCAAGTTAAACAAAAATCTTTTTTAGTTTATATAAGAAAAAACATTGAAATATGACAAGTTAGATTAGACATTTTCTCATTTTATTAAAAGGAAAAAAAAAAAAAGAAAATTTTAAATATAAGATCAGATAGTTTCTCGTTATTGTAAAAGAAGGAAAACTTTAAATATATCAAACCACATTAAGACTTTTCTAGTTTTTCTAAAAGAAAATGTATTTTGAAATATCAATCAAACTTACCAAATTTTTGTTTCTTTATGAAAAAACTCATTTGAAATATAACGACTAAAATCAGATGATTCATTTCATTTTTTTAAAATAAAAACTTAAAATAATGAGTCAGATATGTCCTTTTCTATTTTTTCTAAAAGAAAAACACCTCTTGAAATACAATAAAAATTGTAACACCCAGAATAAACACTTCAATATATTCAAGCTTTAAATGTACAAGTAATATAGCAGGAAATGCTACTTCTATGGCATGTATTCTGCCACACTACATGCCTTAGGCCTATAGGAAATAAATCCAATGACATACTCACATACATACCATAATAAAACATACCCAAATTTTATTTTCTATCCAATAACAGACAATATTTACAAACATGCCAAAGATTCCACAATACAATACACACTGTTTAAATCAAAGTTTTTATTGGTTAGAAATTAACATAAAATATTTGACCAGACAGAGAAAACTAAAACCCTATTTTTCTAAAGCCTTTCAGGAAAAATGTCTTATAAAAATCCAGATTTCGACTTTCAAAGAGCGGAGATGCGGCTGTCTCCAAATCTTTCAAGACATGGCTACATAACGTCTTCCTCCCTTCCCACTTACCGAGCGTGCTACGAGAAACATGTTAGCGATTTCAAACGAATCAACTCCAACACCAGCAGCAATCACGGACAGTTGGTGACTTCAAACGAATAGTCTCCAACAACAACAACAATAAAGACAGTGAATTTTCACTGAAAGTAAAAGTTTTTTTTCCAACCATAGATTTTTTTTTCTGTAGATCAACGATTTAAAGGTCTTTTCTAAAATATGGATTTTTTTCTGCGAACCAACCATCTTTAACTCATCGAAAAACTATTTTTAACTCAAAAGATTTATTTAACAGGCATCAGACTATGTTTTCTTTATTTTTATTTTATTATTGTTTGGAATTCGGATATTGTGATTTTTAACATCACCATCTCTGACCGTTACAATTGGGATCCACCATACCATGTCCACAAGGCCAAGGGTGAATCATCCCCATTCCCTTTGTATTCCTATAGTAAGAATTAAGTTTCCTCCCGATAACTTTTTCCCAAGAACTGCTGTTTTGTGGAAAAGATTCCCGGCAGAATATTTCCCAATCACTACAATCTCAACCTATTAGGGTTAAACGTTATATTTCCTGCATAGCCCAAGAACTTCACTTCTTACCCTTTCTTCTACAAGACCACACAGTAATCCTCTACCTTGTGTGGCTCTTGGACCTTGTATTGGGTAAATAATCACAGATACAGATTTTTATATGTACAATTTGCAAAATTATGCATGTATCAACCTTATACAGGTTCCATATTATTACACTTTATATCCTCCTTGTGCTTTAACACATGCATGCACTCTGGTATGCATGTGATTATCATACGGATGGTAAATACCATTCTCTGGTACATTATTATGCTACATTCCTGGCACCTATTAATGCTATACAACAATCGTAATTTGGCTACTTGAGCGAGTTAGGTATTGTCCTTTCATATTCCATACATGGCTCTAACATGTTGGCAAAAGGAATTTATCAAACATCTTACATATCCTGTTAAGTAGTACGGACATCATGTGACCAGACACTCTTCTGCTGGAACAGCATATCACTTTTTTGACGGAGGAATAGCAGAAGAACAGTTTGGACAATGTTTCGGATTCACATAGTGCAGTTCAAAATTTCCTCTCAAAACATAAATTACAAGTGAAAGTGGAAACTGATGACACCCCACGCCTTGAAGACAGGGTTATTCTTGTGTGTCGTTGTGAATACACTCTGGAAAATGCCAACATTCGCCATGTCCATGTCATGCAAAATAAACTGACATCACATGTTTAAAAGCAGAACTTTATTTCATTACTAAACATTATAAAACCCAATCCAATCCTCTAGATGACTCTCTCGCAATACCGCTAAAACATGAATGACGGTGTGTTGGCACAGTGGAAAGTAAATCTTGTATCCATATCAAAATCATCTTTAAATGTGTTGCAATTTTATTTTTTATCAATGTATCATTAGTCAGATCAAACATTTTCTAACTTTACTAAAAGAAAATACTCTCGAAATGAAAGGATTCAAATCAAAATATTTCTACTTTTCTAAAACTAAAAAATATCTTGAAGTAAAATGATCCATATCAGACTTTTTCTATTTTTTCAAAAGAAAAAAACCTAATAAATCAAATAAATTATCTAAACGAAAAGGTGTCCCTGAAATATAATGAGTCAAATCCATTTCCATTTTTTAAAAGAAAAATATTGATATCCTTACTGAGTGGAAATTAAGTTAAAATAAAATTTAATTAACTTATATTTTATGGAGGTAGAAAAAAGTATACAATTTTTAAAAGATATATCCAATTATTAATCTGCAAAGTTTCATCTTTTAAGTATGTATAGTTAATAAGTTATTAAACATTTTATACCCTTCAAGTAACACACTTTCAAATACAGACGAGCATTCTTTTATTAAATATTCGCGTGCGTTTTGTGTCTACTACTATGTCCGAGCGCCTGCTATAAATAAAGTATAACGTATCAAGTAGGCAGCCCGCATGATATTATGAGTATCAATCGGATGTACAGTCCGAGTCTAAGTACTAAGAGGAGTCATTAAGCAATCTTCCCGTGTCCTGTTGCAAGAAAACTGTCTTCATAAGAAGAAACTGCACACAAAAAAAGAAAAGAACATTTTTTTTAAATAACCTCGACAATTTCTGGATTATAAAATTTTAGATTTATAATTTATTTGTTTTCTTCTTTTCCGTTCCTTTTTTTCTTTTATTGAGTTGGGCTGTTTTCGGTCGAATTTATCTATCCCAGATAAATCAGAAACATGATTTTCATTTTTACTGGATATGCTGATGATTAGTTGAAATATATTAGGAAATTAAGTTATAATTTTATGTATGTTTCAAACAGAAGTTATGCGTCGAGCTCCCTGCGCAGTAACTGTTTTTTGATTATTCTGAATTTAGCTGTGGAAGTGTTCACATCCGGTGTAATTTGTCGGATCAGACACAGTTTTTTGAATAAAAAACTTTAAATAAGTCAGATCAAATTTTTTCCAGCCATTCGAAAGAAAAAAATATAATTTTAAGAGTTAGATTACATCTTTTCTAGATTTTCAAAAAAAAAAACTCTTAATAATTATTATTATAATCAGATCCCAAATTTTCTGATTTTACAAAAGGAAAAGAACTCTTGAAATATAATGTGTCGATCATAGTTTTTTTTTTCTAAAAACAAAGTTAAAAAGAAGAAAAAAACTTGAAATACAATGGGTATTGTTGTATCATGTCGTTTGAGATCCGACCCGGCCGGCATTAGTGACGGACTCCACGAGAAGCAAATTTAACCAGGCCAACAGCAGCGACACCAAGGGGCTACCAACAACAAAGATATCTTCGATTAGCGAAAAACTAATGGCGTCAGCAGAGACTAACCTTCGGCTGCTACAATGCAAATAATTCTTGAAATATTTCTCCCACAAGTCTAGCTCACTCGTCTACAAATGATTTGATTTTTCTCCACAAGTCTAGCTCGACTACTAGCTTGTTTTATATCAGAACGAACTCTCAGTCTCTCATGACTGATATACGACACTGTTGAATTACCGCATCCCGATGATACTCACAGGCAGAAATATTTTGTAATTATCGCCCCCTGACGATAATTTCAGGCGACGCGAGATTTGAATGAGTGTTGGAGTAACAACTCCACGAATCTCTCGGAGTCCATTGAGACTTTCTTTAGAAGTTACAGTCAGGGCTGGATTATTCTTTAGATTATGGATTATCCCACATGGCTCCGTCAAAAGCGCCTATTATGTAGTGCTATTTAAGTCTATACAAAGAGAAACATTTCCTTCTCTTCCTCTTTTTTCTCTTGTTTCCAGATGTAGTCGAACGGAGATGAAGAATGTTGCCGCCCGGGTGCGTTTGGTTTCATGATCCACTGACTATTTAACTCTCACCCACACACAAATACACACATGCATGTATCACACGCGCTTGTTTCACGCACACACAAAAAGCACACTCTTATAGATAGTTTTAATGTCTTTTATTTTGATTTCCATAACATTAATAGTCATTTATTTTAAATCCCATCCATTGTTTTTATTTTTACCCGGACTCACACGAGTCCGCCAATATTGTTTGCGGGACAAATGTTTCAGGAGCCTATAAACATTTGCTATAAAACGTCCACACACTCGTATCAAAAGTGTTGATTCCCACAACAAGGCTAATATAGGCTACAGCCTAAGGTCCCTCAAGCTTTTAAAAAGCAATGATTTTATTTTTCTAGATGTTATAAATTCTAAATAGTTTCATAAATTGAAATGATATCGTATGACAACCTCATATTTATTTTGATTGTTTTATTGTTATACTGCTAGTTATAAAAAAAGTCAGTTTTTTTTACTACAGTTGTGTTGAAATATTGGCTAATTTGGTTTGCAATAAATAGTAATATAATGGTATTTCTTAAAGAATATTTTTATTGACAAACAAAAAATTTTCCAGCTTACTTATTTTGCTATAAATATCACGAGTAAAAATATTCAAGACAGGTGTGGGCGAGTTAGGGGGTGGTTTTGTATAAAGGGGGACATAATTTCCTTATCCTAGGGACCACAAAAGGTCATAATCCGGTCTTGCTTAGAGCGAGTAGAATTCTCACAACAAAGTACACATTTATCTATCGTTTGAACATGCAAAGATCTGATCAAAACATATCTTTGAATTCTACATCCGTTCACTTTGTTTTTTTTTTTTTCATTTACACAATGTTTCTTCCATTCTTTATGTTGTAGCATACCTACAGACGATATGTCCCCATTCACATAAATACAGTAGTAAATACTGTATGTTGGTCAGCAGTTGGAGATTAATTGTGGAATTCACTTGACTCACTTCTAACAATTGACTACTTCTTCTACGCTCCACTGGAGAATCTTATATGTGTTGTTCTTGTCCTAAGTATTATCGTTCATTACCAACTTTCGTGTGATTATTCCATTCAGTAACATTCCCTAGGTTACAACACTTTAACTATCTAATTTTATTCTACACACAATTTTAATTTTATTATACAAAAAGCAGGCAAACAATTAATCAATAAGCCCATGTATCTTGTAAGTTATTGTCATTTTATTTCTGTCATCAAATTTTCTTTACTTGTTGCTATGAACTCATCCTCCTCTTATTATTTATTCTATCTCTTACTGCTACTCTTTAATTCATAACATGCTTAGAGAGAGAGAGAGAGAGAGAGAGAGAGAGAGAAGCAGAGTTAGACTAAAGTAAGTTTCTCACATACACGGCAACAATCAGTACTTCTTCATTACTCCAACAAAAAGGAATAGTTTCACTAGTTGGAATAAGACAACTATTATTGCGCGCAGAAATAGCTGGGGGAAAAGAAAAGACATGGCAGATAGAAAAAGAAGAACGATACCCACATTTACCCTCTATAGCCGGATGCCATCCTTCATCCGGAAAATTCATGCTTCAAGTAGCCGACAACAACAAAATTAGAAATTTCAGAACAAAAACTTTCAAATTAGATATCTCTTTGATTCACTCTACATCAAAACCTGACAGTCGGATGTGATTGCTAGGAAAGCAAAACTAAATATAAAATGTCACTTTCTGCACAGAGGCTCCGAACATCACATCCGGTTCACAAAACAAATTTTCCTCCCCGCAAAAAATAAAAAATACGATTTAAAAGGAGCCAATCACGAAGGTTGACGCTAATGCAAAAATATGACAAAAAATGCAGTATCATATATCCACAATGTCTGTATTAAGAATGCCACTCATGAAACTGAAGGCGATCAGTCAGTCTGTCACTGTCATCACCCTTGACCTCGGTTAACCGACCCAACACAAGCATCAACTCCAGGCCCTACCGATTCTCCACATTCTACAGGTTGCTTTCATCGTACAGAAAGAAACATCTCGCTTTGATCTTCTATATCGTTAATAGAAAGAATTTTATTTTAACAATTTTTGTTTTCTTTTCTTTCTGCTTCACCGGCAGTACTTTGGTGTTCCTACATGCAATCATTCGCATTTGTAACAAATGCTTTTTACACTCCCATACATCAATGATTTTATTATGGATTTGCAAGGCAGAACAGTACAATATATTTGAATTAGATATCATTAATGCGTATTAATATGTACCAATGGAGAAAGTCGAAACTTGCTTAATAACGCGATTCAAACGTTTAAATTCACAAGAATGCCTTTTGTTTTACGTAATGCAACCCAATCGTTTCAAAGTCTAATGGAGAATGTTTCCAAAAGTCCACCCTACATTTATGTATATACACAGATGACATTCTTGTAGCAAGCAAAAATGAACAGGAACATGATAAACATTTAAAACAAATTTTCCATTCTTACCCTTACTTTGGATACAAATGGCGAACCCAAACTACAGATATATTTATATAATAATAAAACTCTAATATTGGTCGTATGTATGTTTCTACCCGAGATACAGCTTAAACGATGAAGGATAACCTAACCAATTTAGGAGCATATTATGGGAGATTTGTTTCGGTTTTCCCACATGAAAGGATTGAGTTTAAAAATGCGACAAAATTGAAAAAAGCAACAACGGCTTGAACGATTAAAGCGGACAATTCTTTATTTTTAAGCAGCTCTTTCGGGCGGAAGAATAAAAACTCAAACTCCTGCTCGGAGTCACTCATGTAACAATAAAAGAAGAAAATGTTTAATTACATGCACAAAAAATGGTTATAAGGATATACACAATTACTAGAGAAAGAAAGGGAGAAGAAAATTCCTTTAACTTTAAAAGAAGAAAAAATGTTCATAAAAAAAGGCTTGTTCAAAATATTTCTCTGAGCGCCGAAAGCTCTTTAAGCGAGTAGTAGATTGTTGTTTAAAGGTTAAAACACTCACATATTTATTCAGAGTTCTGGTAGAGGAGGAAACTGTCGGAAGATACGAATTTTGTAGTTGAGTGAGTTTGTAGACCGGCGACAGATATCTTCTAGGTGTAAGGAAACAGATCTCAATTGTTTTTTTTAGTAGATGGCCGACATTCTTTCTCGACTGCCCATAGTAGGTAGTTCTTTCTTGAAGATGACTGTCTTTCTGTCGCCGACCTCACAGCCCAGCAGATAGATCTTCTTTGTTGAGCCTAGCCCAGCAGATAAATCTTCTTTGTTGAGCCTAGCCCAGCCGATAGATCTTCTTTTTTGAAAATGACTGGTGTTCTCTATTGCCGCCGACCTCACAGACGATTGTTAAATTCTCACTGCCAAACGGGCGTAAATTATCCGTATTTAAGAGGATAAGGAGGCTCAGAACATATCGGGGACTTTTCTCTCTAAAATTTCTATACAAATTTCCAGGACATTTAATTTGTTAGAAAATATATTCTTATCTCTGATAAGAATCAAGGTTTTGGGAGCTGCTTTTTGGAAGCAAGGGTCCGACAAGTTGTGAGCGTTACCCCCAGACTTCATGGCACTAAGGACGGGATAATGATGTTTAAACTCCTTTTGATATTTTCCAGCTCTCTTGTTAGTCATAAAATATATTCTTATCTCTGGTAAGAATCCAGGCTTTGGGAGTCGGATTTGAAAGCAGGAAAAAAAGTTGGGATGAGAATTGGAAAAGAGACTAGAACGTGAACTTGTAAAATATTGTAGTCGGTGTTCTCAAAGTAAGTTCTAATAATTGAACCCCAACCGAGTGCAGTGCCAAATTTAATTAAAATTGGACAAGAGATTTTTTGGATAGGATCGCTTTTCTGTTTTTACTGCATTTTTAATGGAAAATTCAGTATTTGCTTTCGATATATATCCTTGAATCAATCCGTATATGTAAACAAACACTTGTATAATATATTCCAAAGATTATGTGCATGAAAAATAATAAGCATTTATATTACATTATAACAATGTAGACTCGTCCTTTTCTACCTATCACCCCTAGTAACAGAACAGTCTATACCTTACGCCTACGTACGGAAAACTTCGACCAATAAAAAACCATACTAGGCGAATCAACAAATCTCATTGGTTAACGACACAATAATCTGAAAGTTTCACGTGCTAAACAAAATTGCGCCAAAACTTCTTTGAGCCGATTTTGGACTTTCAAAACATATAAAAGAAAACACCAACTGACCAAAAGGGTCAGAGACGAACATCCACAGAGAAATTGCCAACATACTCCACGTCACTCGAAATCACGACTTTACCGCGCAAAAGTACATCAACGCTGACTCACTTGCAATTTAAACTCGACCAACTCTGTCGCAAACCTAAAACAACTTTGCTTATCCAAAGTGAACTATACTCACTACATTATTAAGTAAAAATCAACATTCGAACGATTCAGAAATATTACAGTCAAAGGTAGACCACTCTATAAGAACTCATTCCTAAAAACACTTAACATCGACATTTTTAATATTAATTAACACAATTCTAGAAAGACTGTAACTGAACATACAAATACAAAAAGAGACATACCGAAACCTCAAATATCACACACACTTTGCCATAGTAACATATACCAAAAATATCCTGTATATATATTACTTTTAATTGTATATAAATGTTTTGTTAGTTTCTAAATTGGATATGTCTTGTTTTTTTATTGTATTTAAAATTCGTTTATTTATTTGTTTGTGGATGCAGAAAGTCACGCAACCTACACAAATTCCTTCTGATTCACTCAATTACAATTAATTAATTCTGCACATCCCCAACAACAACATTATTAAATAAATTCAAATATGCGTAACACAGCATATATTTATATAATTCACTATACTAGAATTTTTTTTATAAACAAGTACTTGAAAGGTGAAGAGGCTATACGTGTCACATGACTTAATGGTAAATAAATTCATGCACTTTGATTTGCTGCTGTTACGTATTTTGAAATAAATGCGAGGAAGAAACAAGTATGTATAATAAAAATATACTTATTATTTTGAAAAAGACTACACCTGTTTAAAACTGTTACTCCAAATTTCCACGCAATTTGTTAACTATGAAGAACAATAGAAAAGAACAATTAACTATGGAACAATAAACCTTCTTTAATCGTTTTTAGTATTAATTTTGTATTCATAGTACATTTTATAGAAGAAATGTCTCTTTTAGTGAAAAGATGTAAAACGTATATCTATAGATATCGTAAAATAATTTATTTTCATACTTTATTTCAGGATATATTTGCATTAAGGCTTTTTTGTGCTTTTCATTCGTTTTCGAGCTGGAAATAATTTACTTATTATTAACTAATAAACAATAAAAGAAAATTTATATATTATTTTGAAAAACACTGCACCTGTTTGAAACTCTTACAAATTTTCATGCAATGCGTTATCTATGAAGCCTAGTAGAACAATAAACCTTCTTTGGCCATCTTTAAATACAAATTAAAATGTGTAATTAATAATACAATTGATAATATTGTTAGGTCATCATTTTATATCATGAACTTCTTTCAAAAGAAAACCAATCGGTTTATTGGTGGTTTAGTAATTAATACAAAAGGAATAACGGCAGTTTCTGAAAACGCAGAAGTGATACAAAATTTCCCAGGTTGTGGCCATCTTCCCTTACAGAAAGGGGCTGATCACTGCTGGTTTTATGGTGTAGGGTTTTGACGCTATTTCCGGTTATAAAGAAAGACATAATAATTACTCTAGTGGGTTATCAGTTACAGTGAAGTGTATGAGTGTTGAAACATATTAGTTTGATTTGGTCTTAGTAGTTAGATAGCCCACCATAAGAGGGGTATAAAACAAGAAAATCAAATTGTAAAGTGAAACAACAATTTATATAAATCAATTAAGGTCTCTACAAATAAAATTAATGTATTTTGGTCAAAAATTTGTATCAAAATGTTCGTAGTAGTCCTTGCAAGAATAAGTTTATGTGTACGTAGGCAGGAACGTATGTATGTATGTATGTATGTATGTATGAGCGTTATCGTAGGGTAGGAATGTCTTTGAAGTAATCGCTCAGTCTTAAAATATTCCGTTCGATTATCAAGTATAAAAGAGGTGAGAGAGAAAGGTAGAGATAATAATAACGATCGCTTGACGTTTGTTAATACGCTCGTCTCCTTCTCTCTGGTGACAGGCGAACTTGCCCGTCTTTTATTTTGTTTGTGGGGCTTGAAAAGGATATTTGGAAATTCAATCCCGGATATGATTCGGCCCTTTCCATTGGACAACGAACAAACTTCGCGTCGGCTCGCGAAAAAGTCCGTAAAAGAATTTGTTTCTGAGAATTGAAGATTATTTGAATTTTGTTTTTAAATGTTTCCTAGTTTTCTATTGGCCGAAAAACATTTGCATCAAGGTGTGAAATTTCACGAGTTTTGTTTTGGATTCGCTTTTGCGTGTGTGTTAAGCAAAGTTTGTAAATTCGAGTCTTTCTAATTTCTAACAAAATCAATGAGTCAGTGCTTAATATTTTGAATTTTAAATTTAGATCTTGTTTTGTTCACTACTATGTAATTGGTCATAATAAAACTACGAACAGGAAAGAAATGGTATTGGTTTTGGATAACCAGCGTAAAATATCTCCGAAACGATGTACAGAATTAATAAAGTCTGTCTATATTTCTGAGATGAGGTATTATGTACAGTATTTACATTAGTCGGACTATTGTCCTCATCTTTGTCGCCATATTTGTCACAACGGCTGTTTATGCGTTGTCACAGTTTTCATCCGATTTCGATTAATTTTGGGGGTTTGATAGATAATTCTCCAAGGGAAAATGAGGAGAAGGCCGATAACCGATATCCAGTGCCGGTTTTGAGTTCAAATTGGCTGGAAAAATTACAACCTTGAAGGTGAAAAATCGAAAATACTGAGTTTTTACATGTTGCTACGATATCCAACACCGACATCGTTACAAATTTAGACTTTTTTATGTCGCAAAATTTCAAAGGCAAAACCGACATCAGCTTTTAAAATGCAAAGAACACCTTGTCTAATATCTAAACACCAAAAAACAGCACTGTTCTATATACACTAAATTTAGAGGGGTCTCTTCCCTGGCTATAAATAGTTGATAGGCTTTTCTAACGCAGATGTGAAAAGATTCCCAAATGCCGGGAACACGCTAAGAACAATACACGAATTATAAAAAACCTTTCTTGTTATTAATACATATATTTGTTTACATATATTTATCGGTCTTGTGTTTATAATTATAAATATAAAATTATCGTATATTATTATTATGACAATCCATGGAAGATTTGGTTCCTTCCTTGCAAGATTGCTTAAACACAAATCGAGAACTCCTATGGCTTTGAAGTAATAAACATATGATATATGTTAGCAAAAACGGCTTTTTGTGTATAAATTTCTATGTGGATATAATTACCTCCCCATTCTTTTATGTTGTAATTTAGAATACCCCCCTTTTGTAAGATATTTTATGGACTGGATGTGTTGGTTGTTTGGTTGGTTTTCTTTCTTTATAGGTTATTTAATGTCGAAATCTAAAATTTTTGCACCCAAATGTTTGTAATTTTACTAATATTGATTTTCAGGGTAAGGGAATTGAAATTTTATTCAATTTCTCTTTAATGTTTTTTCTTCAAATAATGCCCCTAATTGAACGGCACAATTAAAAATTCCCAAGTAGTAGAGAAACAGGGTAAAGGTCGAACACTATGAGGGTTATGTCTGGCCACACAAATCAGACTGTTCTAAATTCTCAAAAATACTGTTACCATCGTGTGTGTAATGTGTCCTGTTTATGCGTTGTCACAGTTTTCCCATCTGATTAATTTTGGGGTTTGATAGAAGTGCCGGTTTTGAAATATAGGAAGTTTATTCTCGATTGGCGGCAGAATCACGTCATTTTACAGTTGAATTGGCTAGAATGTAAGCAAAAGTTCTATAAAAACAGTTTCTTTTCTCGTATATTATTATTTTTTTTGGAACTCTTTTCAAATTATTAACCCCTTTTGCTTTCCAGTCAAAACTAATATTTGATCTTCTTAAATTTATGAACGTAAAAAATTCCCAATGACAGTTCGTTATTTACTGTCTGTTCTTAATTCTTGAAATTCTTTCGATTGGTTCTCATTTTCAGTTTTACTAGATGTGCGTAAGTTTTTCCTCATATTCTCTTGCGTTTTATTGTGGAACTCTTTTTTATTTCCTTGCTTTCCAGTCAACTTTGATCTTCAGAATTAAATGATTAAAAAAATATTACATTTTTATTCCATGCAACATTTCAATGTTTATTCAGATTCATCCAATATTTCAATTGATTAGAAACTTTCTTTTGTAAAAATGCGTATAAAAATTCTTAAATCTTTTCTGCATCAAAACTTCTTTTACTTCTTTTGCCAATTTTATTACTGAAATTAGAATACCTCAAAATTGTTTCAAAGTTGAAAGTGTAAGTAACTATTATTATTTTTCTTTATTATTATATATATTTAATATTATATGCTTTATTGTTCAGTGCGGTATGCTCACCTCGGTTGCTAGAATCGCAACGTTTCGGCCTTGTACACCTCGGCTTTCTTCAGGTGTTGGTGGTCGCATTTGCTAACCTTCTTTATATGTTGAACCGAAACCTTTATTCAGTCCATTAGATTGTTCTCATTCCATGCTTTCATATAATTTAATACTCACCAGTTTTATTTTCATTTGCGTCACTTGTTCGTTTCTTCCACTGAACAAGAGCGTATGATTTTTCATCACTACCAAATCCAGAAATTGAACTCACAATTGCCACATTATCTGATAGATGAAATGTTTGTTCAAATATATTTGGTCACGTAAAATAAACCTATGATTACTTTCTTTATGAAATTATAATACAGGATTTTTTTATATATAAAAAACAAACTCCGAAATCTGTCTATATTTCTGAGATGAAGTATTGTAATTATTTACATTATTCGGACTGTTGACCTCGTCTTTGTTGTCATATTCACAACGTTTGTACGCTCTTCAGGTGATTGTCCCCAAGGACACATGGCTCAGCGGATAAAAACGTTGGCTGAAGTAATCAAGTGACTTGAGTCAAAGAGTTGTGAGTTCAATACATGGCCACAACAGAAGTGAACATAAACTTGTAGAGTTGAGTTACTAAAGGGAAATAACTGAATCTGAAACTGAGATTTCCGGAAGAGACATGGCACGTGGAACTAGAATAATTTCCCCAGGTAGACGAAGTAAAGAGTCCAGTTCGAAATTACAACTACCTGAAGAAGCCCGGAGCATACAACTGTCGAAACATCGTGAATATGACAACAAAGAAAAGGACAACAGTCCAAACAATGTAAATAATGTATATATAAAAAAATTCAGTAGTAGATGTTTATAAAAAAATCGATAATTATATAAACCCCATTAAGGCCTGACGGTGCTCATAAATGGGTTAGAACTGCATCTGAGATTGCAACACATTGCCTGCGTTTAATAAGGTTGTGTTATTATTTCAGTAAACGAGTATTTCTCCTTTATTTTTGCTGGAATTACTGTTATCAAATGTGATCTCCTTCGTATTTTTTCAATCCAGCAGTAGGCCTTATTTTCGCGCATCATGTCCCTCCTCTTACTGCTTGGGCACTTATATAATCTCTATGCTTAGCTATGCTAATTAGGCAGTCACTATATCCCCAAAAATGCTGGGGACTTATGCCTCGGGTACTTCGGTCACTTCTTCGGACCCTTAATTCCTTCTCGAGATTTCTTTGATATCCATTATCTATCTCCCAAGATAGTAATGGAGATCTCGACCTATCTCGCCTTCTATCGTATTCAGAACCGTCTTCTTCATTCATCGACTCTTTCGAAACTTCAGGCTATTCATTTTGGCTATCCTAATCATCCATACGTTCATATTCAGACATTTGATTATGTAAAGCTGAGTGATGTAATGGAATAACCTATCACTCCCATGAGTGACTACTCTATAGGTAGCAAATACCTAGAAGTATCTATAAGTCAACGGACTACAGAGACTAGCCCAAATCTTTTCGGTTAAACAGTCGAACTCTCTGCCTCTGAGCAGAGAGGAACCCGGACGAGGCTCCGCTGAAGGGCAGAGTCTCGTTCGGGGAGGTTGACCAACCCGATCACCTTATGCGGGTTCTACGGGCATATTTTGGCCGAGCCTACGTGCTCGGAGATCCCACGTTAAACCCGGCCTTGTGCCACATGCAACCCTCGTGGTGGTGGTGGGGGGGGGGAGGGGATAAATATACTAACCGAAATCTTTTCGGCTAAACAGTCGAACTCTCTGCCTCTGAGCAGAGAGGAACCCGGACGAGGCTCCGCCGAAGGGCAGTCTCGTTCGGGTGGGGGTGGGGGTTGACTAACCCTGAACCCATTTATACGGGTTCGAAATGGAATATTTTTGGCCTAACCGACGTGCTCGGAGAACCCACATTAAACCCGGCCTTCTGCCACATGCAACACTCGTGGGCGTGGGGATAAATATACTAACCGAAATCTTTTCGGCTGGCAGACGAGGCTAGGTGGGGGGGGAGCTAGTAAATACCGACTAGCCGAAATCTTCTTCTGCGAGCAGAGAGGATCCCCAGACGAGGCTATGCCGAAGGGCAGAGCCTCGGTCGGGGAGGTTGACCAACCCGATCCCGTTTATGCGGATTCTACGAGCATTTTTTGGCCGAGCCTACGAGCTCGGATAACCCACGTTAAACTCGGCCTTGTGCCACATACAACCCTCATGCGGGGGTGGGGGATAAATATACTAGCCGAAATCTTTTTCAGCTTGCTGGTCGAACTCTCTGCCTTCGAGCAGAAAGGAACCCGGATGAGGCTCTGCCAAAGAGCAGAGACTCGTTCGGGGAGGTTGACCAAGCCGATCCCTTTCATGCGGGTTGTACGTGGATTTTTTGGCCGAGCCTACGAGCTCGGAAGTCCCACACCCGCCTTGTGCCACATCTACCCTCGTGGGTGGGTAGTGAATACCGACTAGCCGAAATCTTTTTCTGCGAGCAGAGAGGATCCCCAGACGAGGCTATGCCGAAGGGCAGAGTTTCGTCTCGGGAAACAGCTACCGACCCCGTTTTATACGGGGTCTACGGGAATTTTTGACAGCCCCACATTAAATCCGGCCTTGTGCCACATCTGATCGCGGGCGGGGGTAGTAAATATAATAGCTGGGATCTGTTACTCAGCTCTTAGCTGTTGTCGAACTCTCTGCCTTCGGGCAGAGAGGAACCCGAACGAGGCTATGCCGAATGACAGAGTCTCGTCCGGAGTGGGGGGGGGGTGACAAACCCGAACCCGTTTATGCGGGGCTTACGGGGAATTGTTGGCCGAGCCTACGTGCTCGGATTGCCCCACATTAAATTCGGCCTTGTGCCACATCCTACCTCATGGGGAGGTTGGTAAATATTGTTGAGTACGACTCAGACTTAAACAAGAACTACCGACCTTCCAATAGTAGCACTCACTACTGAATTGACTTGCAACAAACTTGTGGATAACTGTTACCTTTATTCTTACTGTACTGTTTTTTTTTTTTTACAATAAACCTTTACTTATTTTGTCCACCATGTTTTTCAAGTATATATTCCTATTAGCACGGAATATAACACTGAGTTTCGTTTTTGTTTTACAGAATCATTATTTGAAATATTATTCGACATTTCTTCATTATTTTCCTGGGTCCTGTATAGTTTCTGCAGCCATTCTATCCAAAAACAAAACATCACTTTCAACCCAATGTAAAAAGGTATCTTCAAAAGTTACCATTATATTCTATTTTGGATCTTTGTAAAACTGCAGCCTCGATAATGCGTCCACGTGTGCAATTGAATTTCCTTTTAGATATGCTCTATCAAAGTCGAAAGCTAACTTTATTGCCCACTTCAATATTCTCAATGTCGTGATTTGGATAATTCTTGGATTAAACATAAATTCTAATGATCAACATAAATTTTTTCCCATCAAAAATTGTCAAGCTCTAGTGGTCGTCTAAAGGATGGCTAGAGCCTCCCTTTCGAGGTTTGAATAATTAAATCCAGCATTTGACAACCTTCTTGATAAGTACATTATTGGGTGTCCTTCTTGTGATAATATTCCAGATATTGAACGTTCACTGGCCTATATAGTCAACGTAATTTCCTTTTTAGGGTAAAAAAAGCTTTCACCACTGGTTTCTTTGCAAGAAAAGATTTTGTTGTTCTTCGGGCCACATGAATTCAACATTTTTTCCTCTGTCTGGCAAATGGTTTCGTTAGATCAGTATAGTATGGGACTTATAGTATGGTACTTATGGTACTTATAGTACAGTACTTATGGTATGGTACGTATAGTATGGTATATATTGTCTATAAAAAATCATTAATCCTAAGAAGAATTCAAGTTTTTTTTTTAATTTGTGGGCACTGATACTTTGTCGCAGCCGCCATTAGCCGCTCCTTAGATAAACGACCTTGACCTTTCACAACCCCTGATCTCGCAGATTTAAGTCAAGCAACATGCGAGAAACCGGACGGCTAGTCCAATATGGTTGAGTCCAAACTGTACCTCGTGAGCATCGGATTAGGCAACGCTTTTTCAAACATCGAACAACATTGGGGTTAATTTAATATCTAAGGTTTTCTACTCCCTCTAGCCAGGGAGTACTTGAATAAATCATTTTACATATTGTTGGCCCCTTTTTTTTTCGTCCAAATCCGGGGCTGCTCGGCTCGGGGGCTAGGATCAAAGCGTAGTACGCTACCTTTGTGAGCTCCCGGTGCCTTCGTCGAGAGAATACTCTTCGGTGTGATCCCGTTTCCGCGGTCGATCCGCCCTGGAAGACGTATCACCTCTCTGACCCAGCTTCAAGTGCTACCCTTCGGTGCGATCCCGTCTCCGCGGTCGATCCGCCCTGGAAGGCGTAACACTACTCCGACTCGGCCCTGTTTAGGGACTCCGTCCTCGTCAAGTGCTACACTTTGGCGCGAACCCATCTACGTGGTTGATCCGCCCTGTGAAGTCGTATCACTATACTGACTCGGCCCTGTTTAGGGACTCGTCCTAACCGATACAACGAATCTTCGTGCGACATCGATCAACCTGCTGCTGTTCCCGACAATTGGATCAGCCACCGCCGATGACCAAATCTACATTCGTTTCGCCGATACGACCGAAATCGGACCCGACACCGATACAAACATATTTCTCCAGAGTACACTCTTGTACATTTTGGATAAATAAAATCGACGTCATTGTTTCTTAAACCTCTGCCTTTGTCCTCTCATTATCTTAGCTGTTCACGCCTTTCTTCGTAAAGCTTGAGGGGGCAACATCCTTATCGGTCCCGCAACAACTTTACCAATATAAAAAAACGATATTAATTTCAAATTCTATTACTTTGCTGACACTATTTTGTACAGATTTTTTTTTCATTTATTGTCTTTCTTGTATTTCTTAATCCACTCAAGACAATGTCAGTTTATTAGTATCGCCAAGACATATGTCATCTTGATCATAATATTTTTATGTCGTTTCCCAAGACTTATTCAATGGCCTTTTCAAATATGGCGCTTGCCGTCTTTATTCCATAAGACATTCTTTTCCAACTCAAGAGGTTTAATCTATCGGAGAGTTTATTTTTCTTACTTCTTGAAATTTATCGTCTATTAGTATTAGGTGATATACAGTTGTTAGGTCTATTTTGGTACAAACTTTCATTTCTGTAAGGAATGTAAAATTGTGGGGTTCAGCGTACCCGGATTAAAGGAGAATTTAATACGGGATACTCTGCCCACAAAATACAACGCAAATTTCAAGAAGAAACAACACGATAAGCAACGTTTATAGAAAATAGAACATTGTATATTTATTATCTTGTGAATAGGGTAAAAGAGATTAATGTTTTAGTTCGTTTAAGCAAAAATGTGATTTTGATAAAAATGTCTGTGTTCGCTGTCTTTTAACAGAGTAGCAGAGTAATGTGTTTCTTTTGTTTTTGTATAGTTGCAAATGAAAAAGGGGCAAGCAATTCAAGTTGAAAAAAAGAGTGTGAATGAGGAATAAAGATAAAAGGAAAATGTACTTATGAATTGTTTTGGAGTCAGTTGTAAATTTGTTGTTGTTGTTCTTTCCTACTCCACTTTCGGCTCTTTGTGTCGGGTTGAGTCAGTGATGAAATTTACTGTCAATCTTCTGTGATCTTTGCACCTTTCTCTGACTGACTGGCGACTGACTTGAAAACTTTGTATTTATTGTTGACTTTTTTTTTACACTGGCTCGTTATCTTTTTTTTTTTTTTTTTTTTTATGGTTTAGCAAATCGCCTCCTTTCATTGATCAGAAAATTAATTTCACACCTTATTGCGAAATCTGTTTTTAATCGTTTTGATCCGATTTTGCGGGTGTGCAAATCTACTTTGTGTTTTTTATTCACTTGTTGGAATGATATAGGATTTGTATCCTATAAGATCACTTCCCCATTTAGTATGAAATACGAGTCTGAGCAAACTTTATATCGCCACACATGCGTATATCTCCATCTGATTTTCTCAACACGACAATTGGGGAAGATCTGCGGTTCATACAACATCAGGCCAATATTAAAAAGCAATTCCACTCTTCGGAGAAATCTCTGTCGAGTAAAACTTAACACGGAGGAATATAAACAATAATTGCGAGTACTCAATTCATTGCAATGTGGCATAGAATATAAAGTGAAACAAGCCACCCTAGTAAAATAAGGCTGGAGAAACATTGAAAAGCCGTAGTGAGGGGCGACAGTGAAATCGGACATGGCCGATCATGTATGGAGGGAAAGGGGTAGTCACCAACATATTGGACAAAGAACACTGGAGAGTCTTCAACAATCAAAACATGACGGGGAGCAGCAATAGTTGCAGCATTAATCAGCATGCAGGTTAGATTTAAGGTAAATTGAAACGGGCCTAGCGGATTAAAGCGTTGATTCGTGAATTTAGTGACAAAGTGATTGTGAGTTCAATCCCTGGGTCGGCAGTGTGTACTTTCACACAGTGAAACGAGTGAGCAATAAATGCAGTACTAAAAAAGTAAGAACTAGACGAGATATCCCTAGACATGGGCAGTGGAACGGGGACAGTCTGCCCGCGAAGATTAAATAAAGGGTTCAGTTCAGAATTCCCTGTTGGTATCTCAGATCACTATACACCTGAGGAAGGCTGATGCAATAATAACAGCAAAAATGAAGAACATAGTCCAAATATAAGCAGAGTAAATAAAGATAATGAAAAAATAATGTAAAATAGTTTTAGGAACCCTTTAAAATATCCCAAGGTTTTATGGCTGACCCATCGAATTGGCGTGACTGCAGATGACTTTCACGTTGTTTGGGTTGCTTGTAGTGACAGTGTTACCAATATTGTAGGAGTGTGTACCACATATATTTAACTTTGGCTACGAAAGGTGGGATTAAGAATAATGCGTGGACGCAATGCAATTTATATTTGACGTAAATAGCACATAGTATAAAATACAAAACTGAACGTAATGATTTCAAAACATAACAATTGAATTTATTAAGTATTTGATATACATGCATGTGAACTGAAAAATTAGACAGTGTTGTGTCTCTTAGACTAGGTAATATTTGTACCTAAGCTCATAAAGAAGAAGTTGATTATTAAACTGTAGAAGAATGAGTTGTTGCATGTTTGGAATTGTGTATTGTACAAGTAGGCAAAAGTTCAGAAGAGATTTCAGAGTTCTTACTTGCGTGAATGTTGGTAATGGTCTTTAACGTCTGGCTACATGGTCAAGACCGGAATTCTTGAAGATTACATCTTGGCAGCAAGGAGAAGATGAATGAAAAGATCTTGTATCATATGGGAGGCTCAGAGCATATTGAGCGGGAAAGATTTGTCGCGTGCAGGCGGTTTGATTGGTCAGAACTGACCAATCAGCGATCTAGTTTTGAGTAGATTAACCAATGAATGCTTATCTATGTACTGTGTTTATGTAAGGTGGTGGTAGTTAGCACAATACTCCGCCGATATTAAAAGTTGCAGGAACGAAAAACTTTTAATATGTAAAAAATACTGTCCTTGTGGCTGAAAAAAACATGTGTCTAAGTGTGGTTGAGCTGTGTGATCCGACGAAATGTAGTGTTGTCTTCAGGGTGTCGCATATTTCTCTTGTGGGTCAGAGTCGAGCATATCCTGGAAAAAACGTCGATAGTGATCTGCGTTGCTTTTAAACTTTGTCTTTTTTCCAATGCTCCACGTTGAGTTGGCTTTGTCGATCCGTCCACCTGTTTGCTGGCCTGGCCGTAGTTTTGCCTGAAAAACGAGGTGGTTGGTGTGGTATGCGTGGATATAATTGGCGCACAAAAGTTAATAGAAGCAGCGTAGTCGTGAAGTTGAGCAAAATTTCTACCGAGTGTCGAATGTATGTTTGAGAGAATTCGATATTATTGACGATAGAATATCGTTCTCGCAAATTCTTCGTTCATTCGAGTCGCATCATTGCAGGATGACATAAAGGACGGTGAGTCGCCTTTTAAGATTCCATCGGACTTCTGAAATATTTGCGGTGTGTAGCACAATGTAAGTGGATGTGTTGTCGCCGTAATGTACGCGTAAACGTGTTATCAACTGACGTTGTGTTGAATTAAATCGCCAAATGTGTTGAAAAGAATGAGAAGATTGAGAAGCTAGCTTAATTTCTAAAAAACTGCGTAATTCAGTGAGTCGAATTTGTATAGGTGATGTTGAGTTGCAACGTCATGACGCGGTTGAAAAAACAATTTGCTCATTATTGATTATGTAGTAAATCTTCAGCAACTTTTATACGAAAGATGCGTCGTAAATGTTGTTCGAAAATTCTGTTCGAGACATGGTAAGCAATGTAGCAAGCAATGGCGGGTTTTGTCGCCACGCGGTGTAGGAAAAATTTTTGTTGAGACGTCCTTGTGTATGGAAATTTCAATGTTCATCCTGTCTGGCTATTGCGTGGTTTTTAGGCATTGGCTTTCCTCAACGTTGAGCGTTCCTTTGCGTCGTCGAGTTTAGCATTCTGTAATGGCATTTCCTAAACGCCGTGGTCACCATCTGTAGTGGGTGAGACATATATTTGACTTTACTTAGGAAAAGTGTTCCTTTGCGTCGTCGAGTTCACCATTCATGTCGCGGCCTTTCCTAAACGTTGTGGTCACCATTCTTGTAGTTGCTGTTAACTTGAACATCGGGATGACCATTCTTGTAATGGTAGATATCGCCACAATTATTTATTTCCGACGGGGTCACCATTCTTGTAGCGACAGTGTTACCAATATTGTAAGGGTGTGTAATACATATATTTAATTTTGGCTAGGAAAGGTAGGATTAAGGACAATTCGTGGACGCAATACAATTTATATTTGACGTAAATAGCACATAGTATAAAATACAAAACTGAACGTAATGATTTCAAAACATAACAATTGAATTTATTAAGTATTTGATGTACATGCATGTGAACTGAAAAGGTAGACAGTGTTGTGTCTTTTAGACTAGGTAATATTTGAACCTAAGCTCATAAAGAAGAAGTTGATTATTAAACTGTAGAAGAATGAGTTGTTGCATGTTTGGAATTGTGTATTGTACAAGTTGGTAAACGTTCAGAAGAGATTTCAGAGTTCTTACTTGCGTGAATGTTGATAATGGTCTTTAACGTCTGACTACATGGTCAAGACGGGAGTTCTTGAAGATTACATCTTGGCAGCAAGGAGAAATATGAATGAAAAGAAACACGAGGGAGCTTACACGTGTTTTGTTTTTATAAGATCGTGTATCACGTCGGAGGCTCAGAGCATATTGAGGGGGGGAAACAGATTTGTCACGTGCAGGCGGTTTGATTGGTCAGAACTAACCAATCAGCGAGCTAGTTTTGAGTAGATTAACCAATGAATGCTTGTCTATGTACTGTGTTTATGTAATGTGGTGGTCGTTAGCACATGCTTATATGCTCCCAACAATTTCTTCGTATTAGCGTTACTTTACCGCCTGTCTCCATTTGCATGTCCAAATCTACGTTGTTTATTTGAACTTTTAATAAAATATTTTCTTTGTTCTTGAACGGGAAAACTTAATTATTAATTTCGTCCTGTTTTTGTTCAATTCTTTCTATGTTTTTTTTTCTGTTTAACTATGCATACTGCTTGAAAATTATTACAGGTCTTTCCAAATGTTAATTTTTTTTTTTTTTTTTTATTTCGTGTTCAGTTCATCTCCACAGAACCAACATTTTGTTACTGTTGTCTTCAGCAAGTTGGTGTTAGCAATTTCTAAATTGTCTTGTCTGTTTTCATTTTTGTTGAAATTTTCTTTTAATTATTGTTGTTGAATAAAGTCAATGCACGCGTTCAAGTATATATTTCCTAGTTGTAATTGTTCCAGCATTTTGTATTGGTGGGTCGCATTGTATATTCCTTCAATTGATCTCATTTGAATTAATTCTTCAATTGTTTAGCTTTCTCTTCTGAGTTTTTAAAACTCACAATATCGGGACGCATTTTTACACGGTGCAAACCATTTGTAACAGGTTTGTCACCTTCCTGTTTGGTAGCCATGAATCTCGCCCTCTCTCTCTCTCTCTCTCTCTCTCTCTCTCTGCGATTACTATTTGTAGGTCGCATATTTTTCTGTATTATCTGACTTATTTCGTCAAAAGTCAAATCTTTCAGTTTTACTGGATGAGCCTTTGTTGAAACTTTAATTATAAATTCTCATCTGGCTGTGGCCAAAAAAGATCGGAAATCTCGATTTCTGCTCCTTTTCTTTGTTATCTCTTAGTTTCTTGGTTTTTATCTCCTTGGCGCGAAACCTCTTAAGTCAGACCTTCACAAAGTCAGAGTCTTCAAGGGATAACGTATTTTCTATTGTCAACAACATTGTTATGAAATGTGATTTCCTTTGTATTTTCTCAGTCAAGTAGTAGTCGTTAATCTCGCGTATCATATTGGATATCCACTTGCCGCCTCACGCAGTCAGGATGTGACACAAGGTCAATTTAATGTGGGAAGCCCGAGCGCGTGCACCCGAGCCAAGTCCAAGAATAGCCCTGCAACCACTGCTTGCTCTGTCACCGACATTTCTAATGCCACTGGTAGCAGTTCCCCAGGATCGAGCACCTCTCTAAGTTAAGAGATGATAAACGAGATACGAGACACGGAAGTCTGACTCAATTATAATATTGTCCCTCCTCTTATTACCAGGACATCTATATATTAGTCTCTATGCCTTAGCTATGCTAATTAGGAATTCATTTACATATTACTACAATTACATTCTTTCCGTAACAATAACTTTACCACTTATAAATGTTGCTGTAATCCGAGACGATGTTCGCTCAACAGGCCTTTAGGGAGTTATGGCAGAGGTAAATGAGGTATAATCAAAGCCTTTCATGTTATACAAATCTATTCATCAAGGTTATTTGCTTTTACCCATGCTGTACGTTTTTGCAATGAAACTATCTTGCCCAGGTTGAGGGTGAACCTGGTCCAATGCTGAATCACATTATGTTGTACCACCATCTTGTCTAGCTACATTGCTGGTGATAATGGTAAGTAATGGCTAACATATACATGGAATACTTTGAGAAATGGCATTAGAATCAGCATCATCAAAGTTAACTGTATGGCTGGGATATGTAGATGATACCTTCATACTCTGGCCACACCAGGAAGAAGTTCAGCTATGACTGGACCATGCAAACTCATCAATACAATTCACAATAGAGAGAGAAAACAGCAACAAACAAGTATTCCTAGATGTACTAATATCTAACAGAGCATGGGTTCAAGACATCCATATATCACAAGCCAATATTCATTGGACAATACCTCAACTTCAACTCCCACTACCCATGCAGTGTAAAGAAAGGGACTCTCTGCTGCCTACAGTAAGTCATAAGTGGCGACCCAGAGACATATGAACAAGAAATGGTCTGTATAAGCAGTACCCTACAACATAACAACTACCTGGGGTACATGGCAGCAGTTCCAACAAACTGGAATAGAAGAGTACAAGAGACTTTAGTCTGCCTACTGTACGTGAAGGGATTATTGGAAAAAATACAAAAGATCCGTGGTCCATATAACATCAGGACAACCTTCAAAAGTGATTCAACACTTTTCAGACACTTTCCATAGAGGAGAATATGATTAAAGACAGTGTGCACACCATCCTATGCTGTTGTGGCAAAAAAATATAAAGGAGAAACAGGCCACCCCCTTAAGATAATACAGCAGGAACACCATAAAACAATAACACAAGTGGAAATAGAAAAATCAGGTGTTGCTGACCATATATGAGGGGAAAGTGAGATCACCCCTCTCTGTGGGATGAGGTTGAAATAATAGACAGAGAACATCACTGTAAAATATGAAGACAAGGAATCAGCACATATGCTAGGCCACAAAAATATCCTGAGCCGATCAAACATAGACATGAATATAATATGTAATATTACAAATTGTAATATGAGCTCTGCTAAAAATTGATATAAGACCCCAAAATTAATTAAGTGATGTCCCTAAGGACACATGGCTCAGTGGATAAAGGTATTGGTTGAAGTAATCCAATGACAAAGAGTAGTGAGTTCAATAACTGGCTACATCAGCAGTAAACAACAACTTGGAGAGTTCAGTTACTAAAGGGAAGTAACTGAAACAGATATCCATGAAAGGCAATGGCATATGGAACAAGAACAATCTACCTTGGTGGATGAAATAAAGGGTTTGGTTCAATATATATCACCTGAAGAATGTGAATATGACAATAAAGATGAGGACAACAGTCCCAACAATGTAAATACTTCTGTCCCTCATCAATAAAAAAGAAAAAAATGTTAAATAAATAAAAATGAAGAAACCAAAAAAAGAGAGAAATTAATAACTTTTGCCCTGCAGAGAGTAATTATCTCCCTTTTTATAGGATAAATTTACAAGGATCATTTGATGTCCAGTGAGTGATGTCAGCCCAGGAGTGACGGCAGCCTGTGGGTGACAATGAGGAGTTGCTGTGCTGACCACAAGGAAGATCATCTGTGATTGTCAGAAGAATGAATGAAAACCCCATGGTTCAAACAAGGGACATAAATGACATCCCCCAGTTTAACTGTTTTCCTCCAGGAAATATTAGAAGACCTTCTTGATTATTGCTCTTTCACACTGCCTGTTTTATCTACATGTGTTATATTTTCTCTATGTATATAATTCCTTGTATGACATATCTGTATATAAAATCTTTTCAAACACAATGCATATTCAGTATTCATTTCTTTTAGCTGTTCTGATCTTTCTTTCCATTGTGTTAAGGCATTAGTATAGCATGAACATATTAATGCCTACTATGGACATTAGAGAGTGAAGATAACCAATATAGTTACCCCTGTTTCCAAGCTTCCCATTAATTGATTCATATAAATAATTACAGTTAAAGGAATGTGTTCAAGTCATTTACCCATTGTAGGTTTTTAACAACTCTTTATATTGCTTCTTGGTTGTCAAATATGTTATCTGGTTAAGATAGACAAAAAATAAAATAAATAAACTCTTTAAATTTAGACTATTGTCCTTAAATTTTGTAGATGTTACCACAATGAATATCAATCTGGGTAACCTACAGGGAAGAGTGAACTAAACCCTTTATTTAATCTATGGTGAAAGACTGTTCTCATTCCACTGCCCTTGTCGAGGGATACCTTGTTTAGTTCTTATTTTAATACTGCTCAGTTATTGCTGGCCCTGTTTCCACTGAGTTCAAGTTAAACAGGTAAATAGTGTAAATAATGATAACTCCTCATCCCGGAAATTCAGACAGAAAATAAATTTTAAAAAATCAAAGAAATTAGCTGACAATTACCTTCCTAATTCTTCCAAAGGTAACTCATAATTTTTCAAAAATTTCTCTCAAGAAAAATTAACTACATTTTATTTTTGAAGAAAACTTCTGAATTCCCCACAAATTTTAAAATCAGCCTCAGGGTGGAACTGAATTGGGAAAAATAATGTTTTCATTAACTTTAATTATATTTTAATATAGTTCCTTGCACAAATATTTAATTGTTTCCTCTCATAGGTTAAAAAATAAGAATTTTAGAGTATTCACCTTTTTTGTTAAAACCTGCAGGAAAAAAAAAAGTAAAATACAGAAGGCTGTTTGTGAAATTATTTGATACATCTTTGGGTGACACTGAGAACAAGGACCACACAAAATAAAATCCCCCACTTTTTCTTCAGTGCAATACTCAATGATTTTAGGGAAATACTTCATCAATGTTCTAGAAAGTGCCAAACATTTTTTCACTTTTTGATTGAATATTTGTTTCATTTAAGTTTCTAACAATGCTTTAAAGATATAAGAAATGTATAATTCACAGATGAAATATTACATTATTATTATTTGATCTCAGCTGATCCGGCAAAATGAATTCTCAGAACAATACCAGAGAAAATTAGGTGACCCTCTATATATTTGTTTGCAGGTGAATTACTCATGTGCGACTAATTCTCATTTTTAAAATTTGGAAGAGTTTTTTCCCTTGCTTAAAAAAATGTCTTAGAGTTATTCATATCAGTTAAGAACATTTTCATATTCAAGACTTTTTAATCAACTTTGAAAATTATTAGTTCTTAAAATTACTATTAATTAAGCTGCTTTTTAATGCTGTCTAATGTAATTAAATTAAATTTATTAGTCTTTGTTTTAAATCTAAAAGGAATTTAATTTTAGTTACATTTTTAAATATTTCTATGAATACATTTTTATTATCAGAAATTTTAAATATTTATAATTCTATATGAGTAAAATGTATTTTTTTCTCCTGAAGTACTCTAGTTTTGTAGTATTTTTCTTTTTGAATATGTCTATTTTCTCTCTCTTTTCTGTTTTTAAATACTTATTTTTGTTTATTTGTTAATAGAATTTTTTCTTTAGACAAAAGAAGATTTACTCCCTGAAAAGCTTCTGAAGATATCTTGCATATCTAATAGTGTGCAGAGTAACTTTGTTGGTTAGTTGTAGAGGCATGACTGTAAGTCCCTCTCATACACTATCTATATTTTAATTTCTGTTTTGTGGTAAAAACTAGAAAAGCTTATAGAGGATCCATTTGTAGGTGTCGGAGTTAACTCCTCCTTAATTGTCCAAATTGTTCACTAGGGCACGCTCTCCCTACACTATAAATACTGAGGGATTTCTTGCATTGTTCTCTTTTTCATTTCTTCATTTTCAGTGAACACATCTACAATGTAAGCTCTCGCAGAAGATTGCGTCTCCCCATTTGTAGGAGATGCCATGAACACATACACGTACGTACGAACATTTACCACAATACAAACTCTTTATGTTCACACAAAAACACAAATGTTAATGTCTATGTCCATTGTAAACTTTGTTGTTTAATACATATACTTGTTTGTATCTATATATTGGTTTTGTTGGTTTTCTTTACACTTCTTTATGGTGGATTCAATCTATGAGTCCGCCATGTTCTTGTAGTGGACCTCCTTCTAGCAGGAATAAACTCATGTGTTCCTAATTTAACATCATATAAACCCACGGTCCCTTACATAGGGGATTGCAGGGTTACAGTTTTATATGGAAGAGGTCAAGGTTGAGAACCATCAGAGAAATTGAGTTCAATATTTTCAGAAATAAATTTCAACACATGGAGATATTTTTATGTATTTGTATATAATGAATAACATGATTGTCAAAAGAGAGAATATATACTAGTGTATACGCACCTTGCTGAAAAGAATAAAAAAACAACACTTATAGGATTAGCAGTTGTGTGTGTATGTGTTTGAATGTGTGCATGTGGGAGATGCATGAGGTGGCCAGATGACTATGTTCCTATAAAAAGGAAGACTGGATAAGTCTTCTACCTACTGCATTCTAAAATGGAAAGAGAGGGAGAGGGGACTATGTTCATTCTTTTATAGTCCTGAAAAGTTTCACCTAGTGGTTGTTCTGGCAGACCAAGTAGCGGCAATCCTCACAAGCTCAACGAATTCTGCTGTGTGTGTGGACCAAAGAAAAATAAACAGTAATGTCAGCGAACAATGAAAACAGCATAAAATTCTGCAAAAACAAAAATTTGACACTACATAGTTTTGGGAAAATAATCAAGGAAAGGGAGGAAATTCATTTTTTCAGGTCTTATAAACAAAAGTAGGTAAAGTTTAACGAACACACATGCAAAACAATGGTGTATCAAAAAGACTGTTTTCTCTTGACATCACAATTACTGTATACTTGTGGGGTCACTAACATCTTTACCAGCAGAGATAATGCTGTGTTCAAGGAATAACATCTAATCAAGAAATAACTAGTGAAAAGATGTTCAAGTGGTAAAATGAAAATATAAAATTTTATTGATTTATTTATTTTATTGTACTGGTGTGTGTGTTTAGCTAAGGTGTGATAAGGTTTATATAGAATTTTGTGTCCAGGGAGAAAAGGACCAGCAGAGATTCAAATTTGTTACTTCTGATACCAATTAACTACTACTATAAATATAGACACCATTTTTTATAATGGTAAAGTTAATGAAGAGAACGAAGCAGCAAAAACTAATTGGTTAGAATATGTTGTTGATTTCTAATTAGCCAGATCATTAACATACTAGAATCCTTTTCATCTAATAAAATTCTTTGGCGAGGTCATCATTTATCTTATTTCATCCCAACAGCAATATGAATTCCCACATATGCACTTGCAAGACTAATTTGTTAATCCTTCTACACGCTTACTATGCCTCACAATATAAGTATCTATTAGGTTGTTCTGTATATAATGTCAAATTACAACAAAAAGAATAAAAAAACTGTTTAATTTAATTTTAAGTCTACCATTTATCTTTGATTTGAATATTGCTGTTATATTTGGTTCGGTACTCCTGCTATATATTTAGAGATTCTTGATAAAAACCAAAGCAGAATTTACAATGTTTATTGGTCCTGACCTGGCACCTTGGCTTTAGTCACTTTCCACCATCATAACATAGCTTCCCTGTACCTTTTCTATAAATACTTTCATGGTAATTATTCTGAAGAACTCTTCTCTATGGTAACTAGACTTTATGAATTGGTGGCAAGGTCTCATCATTTTACAGTTAAAATGGCTGCTAGATGTAGCTGTAATTTCTATGCTAACAGTTTCTTCTTTCAAGCTTCTCACTTGTGGAACTCACTTCAGGCTTCTTGCTTCCTAGTCAAAAATTTAAATGCAATGTCAATCGTTATCTTCTGTCATTTTTATTCTTGTTCTTTTATTGTTCTTTTTCCTTAATATTGTTTTTTTTCTCATATTCTCTAACACTTACAACCCCTTGCATCTTAGTAGCTTTATTGCCTTGTTGGGGGTGAAATGATTAAAAAAAGAAATAAGAAATTTATTTTTATAGAACATAATTACTATTAGCAATTATAAAACTGTAAAACTAATTCTTTTGTAGGTATACAGAAGTTGATTATCTCCCTTCGGTGGAGCTAATAGACATTAGCCTGGGCAGAGGTTAAATCTGCCTCCCCAGCGTCTTACAAGTCCATGCTGCCATTTCCCTTTGGGAATATATATTTCGCCAGGCAAAGAAAGAAACTCCTGCTTGCAGTCCTCAAATTAGGAAAACACTAGACTTACATTTTTCCCTTCGTGGAATATGTCCTTACCTGGGACATAATAGATGAAACCAGCCTGTTTGAATTTGGAGTCCTAAACATGACTTCTCCAGAATCTCCATATTATATGTAAGACCCTTCCTATTTGTTTCACATTATACTTTGCTTGCTGTGTAGATTGTTATGGAGTGATTTCACAGTGGAGGCTTGTATTTGTACTAAGTCGGTCCTAAAATAGGTTCGATGTACAAAACGTTAGGAACTTGATATAATAGGTAAAACGCAGAGTAATCTAGTTGTGGTCGCTGATACTTTTAGTATCCGACTAATTGTCGTTCGACCTCGACTGACCGACCCGTCTCACTGAGCGACTACACGACTCATTTGTTACTCTTACTACTCCTACTTATTATAGGTGGGAGAGTCTATTAACTATAGAATAGGTGTGTTCCACTATAACATAGATATATGTTATATATTTTTCTCTGCATGGGACACATGCATATGTGTATATATAGTTTTGTATATATGTCTTAGTGGTATAAATGTCTCTCTGAGAACAAAGTATATTTGTCCTTCTTTTTTCTTTCAGCCATTCAGTTCCATCCATGAAATATAGTGTTATTATATCATGGATATAATAATGCTCATAATGGGGGAAATACAAGTGGGAGAATAAAACTTTCTACCATAGCTCTCTCCTGATATACTTTTATTTCTGGTTGAATGACTCTAGGATTTTAAATTAGAAACAAAGCTGTAAAGTCTTGGTGAGCAGTCAGTTGAAATATAGGAGTTTTTGTCTGTTACAACTTCTTGGAATGCTAGGCTATTGTTTTGTGGGACCTAGTGGATTAAAATGTTGGTTTGTAAATTTGATGACATAGTAATTGTGAGTACAATCCCTGGGTCAGGTAATGTGTACTTGGACTCAGTGCAAACAGTGTGAGCAATAACTGAGCAATACTAAAAATAAGAACTAGATGAAATATCCTGAGACATAGGCAGGGGAACAAGATCAGTCTATCGCTGTAGATTAAATAATAGTTTCAGTTCAGAATTTTTTGTAGATTGCCGAAATGTTGTGATAACAACAAGATGAGGACAATAGTCTGCATGTAAATAGTACTATAGATAATGCTATGAAAATGTTAGAAAAATTACCAAATATTAGATAAACTCATACTTTGGTAAAATGCTTATCTCATTGGAAATCAACAATTATTGGAATGGTTGGTAGATATAAATTTACTTAATCCTCCCAATATATGTGTGAATTACTCCACCTCCTTTGCCAATGGAATTTGGTTAACACTGATGGGTTGTATTATATGCAGGACTATATAAGGAAAGGTTATAAACCTTCTTCTTTTCTTTTTTGCTCACTCAGTCACAGGATGCAGAAGGCGGAAGATGTGTCCAATAGTCACTACTCATGGGGGGAGATTTTCCTAGTTAAACTGATTTCTTAATTTCACACAACCATGTACCATGCACACACCCACAACACATACACATACACACTCACTACAGCTAATCACATAAATGTTTTCCTTTTTTTATGAGCTCTAGCTATCTGTATACACATAAATATAATTTTCACTTTCTCTTCTTTTGTGAGCCATTGTTGTGTTGAATTTGTTTAATTTGAAAGATAAACTTGCCCATTTCAAAAAGGTAGCAGTTGCCCACTACATAAGCCTTACTCTACCCACATATCGTAACACTTTATTTATAAGTGAAAACAGATAAGGTAGTGTGTATATATTTGAAAAAAAAGAATTTATATACATATTTACAGAATGCGACAATAGTTTTCATGTAGTAAACTGAATATATATTAGCAGATATGAAAAAAGAAGTGAATTAAGGTCTTACTTGATACTTGTACTTGAGGTAGCCTTTGAATAGCAGAAATCTAGTATAGATGGGTAGTTGTTCTGATGAATTGGTACCAACTTAATTTTCACACCACTAGCCAGACTGTCACATGACATGTTTGTTATTCTTTAATATGTGCATAAATTATAGCTGAGTCAACGACAGATAACCAAGGTTTGTAAAGTTACAGACATCTTATATCTTAGAATTTATGTCTTTCTCTTTTAATGCAATTAGCCTGTCTTCACATTTTTGCCAAAACTAAAAATGACTTTATAGCTTTATTTAGTCAATAAGTGACAGTATAGTGGTTATAAGATTGGGTTAAATTTTTTGTGTTCCTTATTAGTTCAAGTTCAACTGAAAAGAGAGAAAGAGGAGAGGGGGAAGAGTTCAAAGGAGAATGAATGAGAGTGAAATTTGTAAAGAAACAGATATTTATTAAAATGATAAAATATTTTTACAATATACAAATTGTGCAAATTACAATGTAGGTCTTGCCCAAAATTTCTCTTGTATGTCTTAAACTATCAAGTCAGATTAAAAGTCCTTCAAAATTCAAATCCGTTTTCTCTTAGAAAACATTCGTTCATGTAAAGCAAATGTTTTCCTTAACAACAAAGGGTTCTAAACAACTTTCATTTAGAGCAACAGTTCATTTCAATCAATTTCTTAGCAATGAAGGAAATTTATTTACTTCAAAAAGTTTGCAATTCTAAATGTAGAAGGTTGAAAGTTGAAGGAGATGAGAAAAGGTTGACCTACCTCAAGTGAATCTGGTTTTCTTGGTTTTTAGACAAAATATTCAGGGTTTTGGAACTAATATTCCCAAATATGTAATAATTTCTCACAGGTTTTAGAAAAAATATTTAAATAAGATTGTAGTGAATACAAAAAAATAATAAATCCCTTTACCCACACCCTTTAAATTTGGAGGATTGAAGAAAAAGATGGAAAGGAATTCACAAGCATATGTGAAATTTTCTCTGGATCAATGAAAACCTTGTCCTCACAGAAATTGATCAGAGAGTTAAAAAAGGGTGGAAATAAATTTGCATGCCTATATGAAATTGCTTTTGGACTAATGAAAATCTTGTCTACACAGCTGAAAGAAAAGGAAGCAACAAGTCTGTGTGAAATTCCTTTTGATATAAAATGAGGAGAAAAATTAAATTAACAAGAGAAGAGTGTCTGAAGTCATGCAAAAGGTCTTGATTTTGTTCACTGCATCCAGCATTGAAGTTTTCACCAGTGTAAAATTTGCCAATTATATTATCAGCTTTTAACCAAGCATGTCCCACATCAAAGAATGTTCCTTCAACAATCTAAGAAAGCTAAGTATTTCAAACTATCATCTCTTTTCATCTACTTTTGAATTTATGCTACCATATATACCTTTTGGGAGCAACGAACTCTCTTACCTTTGTTTTAAACATTTTTGAATATTATATTGTCTCAGATGATTTAATCTGTTGAATGACAATTTGTTGAAATTACAGATTTTAAAAATTTCTGATTTATTTTCCTGAAACAAGCAACTGACACAACACCTGTAAATTTGTAAATAAATTCCATATCTTGTTTTGTTAAAATTATCCATGTGTTTCCTCATTACCATCCTTCATTAATCTTCTTGGCGTGGGTAAATCATATTACTATAAAATAAAAATCTCTGTTTTAGGAAAAGACATTCTTTATAAAGAAAATTCTCATAGGTTTTTAGGGGTTCTTTTTACTTCTTACTTTTTCTTTTTCTTCTTCAATAAGAGTAGCAGTAGAAGCAGTCTTTTATTTTCCCAGGTCACAGCCTTTTTTGCCTGGATGACTAAATCCTTTCCACAGCAGCAGTAGTAGTAGGAGTGAACTTTATGCACCTCAAATGGTCAATTCTTTCTCGTTACTCACCCAAATGTTGTCTATTCTTTTCTCCCCAATGCCTGAGCATGTAGTCTATTCCCTTCTTATATAGCAAACAAGTTACTCCGACCGGATCAAACCCTAAGTCTTTTGAGGGCATTTACTTTTATTCTCATTTGTTAAAAAATTAAGAATCACTATACAATAAGTTTTTATTTCAAATTTGGCTGGTTTTTGACATTATCAAAGCTGAGTTCATTCTCTGTAAGATTTTGTCACAAATAGTTTAAACTGCCTAATTTTATTTTGGCAGATTTTTGTAATGTCATTTTGGAGCCTCTTTTTTTTTTTTTTTTAAATCTTTACACACACCAATTTTTGTTCAATTTTTTTTATAAACTGTCTGGCTTCATTCTGGCTGTTTCTTTTTCAAAGAAACTGTGTTAGTAACATTCAAATTTTTTTTAATTAGTTTTTCATAAAATTCAATATTAACTGTTTTATCAAAAATAATTTTTATATTCATTTCTACACAATTCAAACATTTTCTGGCTGCAATAGACCTTTTAAAAATTCAAAGAATTTTAAAATAATCCAATACTCAAATCAAAAAATATCTTTTGATTCTACACTGGTTAGCAATCAACTGAACTTTATTTAATTGTGGACATTAGCAAATTACTGTTAGTATATCAAAAAGATTATAAAAAGCCTGCAAGATTTAAAATTTCACAGATAACAGATAAATCACATGATAAACAGTCAACATTCCTGATATATCATTTTAGATGCCCTAACTGATACAGTTCAGTAAATAGGACCTAAAATCTACCAGTGTCCAATAGCAGAGAAATATGTAAGAAAAAAGTCTGTTAAAAAAAAGAAATATTAATTACAAAAACAAGTAACAGGACAAGATAATACAACAATAACAGACATTAATGCAACATCTTATGACAACAAAATCAAAAGGTAAGCTGCAAAAAAAATTAGTCAGGTTGAGGGTCGTGAGGAGGAGTTCAGCCTTGACGTCATTTCAACGGAATTACGGTTGTAGAAAAACGAACAGTCAAGTAGACTTCCGTCATTCCTAGGAATAAGAGTCCGTAAAAACGAACGCGTTGGTTGTCGTTCTATCATTCCCAGTTGAGAACCAGCAGCGAGTTTTTCTCTTCTCTCGCTTTTAACAGAAAAAAAACAAAAAACAAACGAAAATGGCGGGTGAGGGTGAACCAAACCATGAACTGCACGAGGAAAAGGTAAGAAAAACACAGATTTGTATTAATAATTCCTATTACCTTTAATTAAGATATATTTGATATTTGTTTGTGGATAGCTTCGAATATGTGGTTTACATTTAAAATTGTCTAAAATGGAAAATTTCAAACCTTTGTTTTGTGAATAATACGTAAATAATAAAATAAAAAGAAATTTATGCAAAGAAGCTTTGAGATCAAAATAAAATGGAAAGTTAATTATTCACTTTTATTTTTTTTCTAGAATTGGCTTGCTAAACTTTGTTAAATTTATGGATGTTTTCTGAAAATTTTAATAGTAAAAAAAAAATAACTTTTAAAATACTTTTGAATTTTGATCATATGATGTGAAAATATTTCGTAATTAAATTAATTATTAAATCCCAATGCAAACTTAATATAAAAATAATTTATAGTCTTCTATTGGGTTTGAACTCGTGACCCCAGCAACTTAATGTTCAATTGTCCATTTAACTTCAACAAATTGATTGGATTCTTTTTAAAATGTTTATAAATCGATATTGCAAATAAAACAATAAATTATTAAGAAGTTTGAAAAGAAGATGAATTTCACAATTTCTTCTTTCGTCTAGAAAAAAAAAAGTTGAAAAAATAACTGATCTTTGAATTATATTTTAATTTTAAACTAAATTCATTTTTGAATTATTTTTTTCTTTTTAAAAGATGAAAATACTAACTGAATCGACTCTTCACAAATGATCAGTTTTTTTTGTCTATTTTGAAACTTTGTGTAATATTTCTCAACAAAAACTTAAAAAGTAATCTTGCTAAAATAAATGGTAAAAGAAAAATATAAATTGAAAAAATCTTTTCGTCTTGTTGATTAAAAAATGGTTTTAAAAACTTGGTTTCCTTAAATGATTTTTAAATTCTTTTTTTATTCTTTTATTAAAAAAAACTAATAATAATAAAAAAGGAGAAATATTGACTTGGAAGAAAATAATCAAACAAAAACTTTGGCATAACCTTCACTTTTTTCTGATTCTTAGAATATTCACGAAACTTAAAAAAAAACAACTTTTAAACGAATTTTTATGAAGTATTGCAATTCTTTGAAATTTTGGTTTTATTTAATTTTAATTAATTGAAATTTACAAAAACTTACATAATGATGAAGAATTAATGCCAAAAAATTAGAATTAAAAAATTTGGTTTGAATGATTTTTTTTTAAAAATTAATACTTTTTTTTAAAAAAGTTTCATCAATTTTCATATGTAGTTGATTAAAAAATAAAATAAAATCTTATAATTGCTAAAATTATATTTTCAGCAAAAATAATTGATAAAAAATTGTCAGTTTTTTTTTTATTTTTTAAGAATTCCTTTTTTTTCCCGTAAAGAAAAAATACTTAGAATTTTTAGTTAAAATTTAAAAAAAAATAAAAAAAAAATAGAATTAAAAATCAAAGTATTTCTATTTTTTTTTTTTTTTTTTTTTTTGCAGTTTTTAGTCAATGTGATTATTTACTTGTTTACATTTTCCACTATCATTTTTTTCGCTTGGCATTTAAAAAGAAAAAAAAAACGAAAAAAAACGAAGTTTGAACATTTGTTGAGTCTTTGAGAAATATTGTAGCAAAATTGATTGCAAACATGGTTGGTTCGATCTTCTCTACAAAAGTGAAGTAAAAACAAAAACAAAAAACAAATTTACTGTGTATCAGATTTTACTTGTAAAATCTGATACACAGTGACAGCGGTATGAATTAAAAAGTAGACGACATTACATTATTAAATGACAATTATCATGAACTTCATTTTGTTTTAATTTTTAATCTCGTGAATTCATTATTGAACAACAACAGCAAATTATCCATCGTGAATTTAAAAGAAAAAATGAAATTTCGACGTGATTCTTGAAGAAGGTTGCAACTTGTTTTCTGTTTAAAAAATAAAAAAAATATATACAGCAGCCAAAATAAGAAACATTTTTGAAGCATTTTTTTTTATTTAGCTCTTAATGTTAATCTTTGGCTTTCTTTTTGTTACCTTTTTTAAAAAAAAATCTAAGCATTAATGGGTCATATTTTAGCTTTACTGTGTAGGTGTGACGTTTGAAAAAAAATGCCAAGAATAAGAGCAAGTATTTCAGTTATTTTCATCATTGGATGAAATTATGAGCTTTCTACATTTTTTTTTTTGATTTGTCAATTTTTCTTGTAAGAAAAAGAATTCTCTCGTTTTTAACTTGTAAGCCTTGTCTACAAGAATTTCGGTGTTTATGTTTGGTGAATAAACAAGGAACTGAGAATCTTTCTTCCTAGAATCTCATCTCTGCAACAACATTCTTCGTTTCCTGATGTCAGTTACTGATGAACAGAAAATATCACAATTGAGATATGTCATCAAAGTGAAAAAGATTAACATCTGAAACTAGTCCTTTTTTTTTCTCTTTTCAATTGATAAAAGAAAAAAAAAAGCTTTATTCTCATCAATGATGACCCACTAAATTCCTGTTTTGTAGGGTCATGTGTTGTACCCTCTTTTTATTTGTTTCTCTTTTGCCCTAAAAAAGACTAAAAGAAAAACAAAAAACTAAATTGTTGTTTCTATTTTTCAAAGAAATTTACTTCAAGAATTTTACTTGATTTTCTTTAACATTTTTTTTTTTTTTTTTCACCATTCTCTTTCATTCGTTTCCATCGATGACTTTCTTTTTTCTTCTCTCGAACGAATTAATTGACTTAACAACATAATTATTATAAAATATATAGTCACTTGATGAAGAGAGCTTAGGAATTTATTGCGGACTTATTTACTTTTAAAACAATTGCATTCTAATTTCATTAATTTCTCAAAAAAACTAAACTAAAATTCAACATCTCTCTCTCTCTCTCTCCCCAACGAGAAAACGGAGGAAATGCTATTCGAAATTTTAACATTTTTTTACACTTAGTTACAGAATTTGAAGAAAAAAAGGATATTTTTAAACTGCAAACTAACTTGAATTTTTTTTATTTAATTAATCGATCGCATTTAAAAATTTAATGTAATTATTGTAATTTATTGAAAAACTTTGGCAACCCAAATGATATGTTTGTTTATTCTTTATTCAAAAGTTAACAAGTACTACTAATAATTTTCTTTTTAGTATTTCAATGTGAATTGAAGAAGTGTTTGTTTTGTATAAATAGATTTTATTTACAACCACAGACAATAACGGAATGAACAAACACACACAAAGGAAAGATGCAATTAAGAAAATAAGCAAGGACTTGTGTTTACTTTAGTTTGTGCCATAATTATTGTATGTCGATCTCTGTCCGTTTTCCTTGTTATAAAAAAAAGTAAAAGCAATTACTAAGAAGTCTCTCTACTAGTCATAGTTAAACTTCAGCTTGTTAGTAGTACTTAGTAGTCACAAGTTGCTTTTTTAAATCTGTCATTAACTTGTCAGTAACTAATAAATCAAGTGACTGCTTTTAATTAAATCATCTTTATTTTCTTATGACTCAATTGTCCACCCACTGTAGCCAGAACATTTTTAATTTTTATGTGTAAAATCTGATATTCAAAGATAATCCATTATTCATTAAAAAAAAAAATCAAACACGTCTTGTTTTGAACGACAAACTATACTACTAACTGCTTTTTATTTTTATTTTCTCTCTTTTTCATAAATTATTTATTTACCATTTAATGAATCGTTACCATGAGATGTTGGCGGAGGATTTATTTTAAACAATGTTGATTGTTGAAATTCAAGTGTCAGATGATACAGGAAGATGAAGAATGTTATTTTTCAAAGAGGCATTATTTCTTTTATTTTAAAATTTAAAATGATGACTCAGTTTTCGTTTATTATTCTGGTTTAATTTCAAAATGTTTTGTTTTCAATTCATCTCTAATTGTAGTGTAAATGATTTCTACTTTTTTATGTATTATTAATTAAAATGACATTTATTCCTTTCTTGAGGAATTCGTTTTTTTAATTCACTATTATTATGTGAAATGTCATGGCTATTTTCTCTAGAAATCTACACATCCCCCTGATAAATGTCTCTTCGTTTCCTAATCAATACTGTCTTCAGGAAAATCGATCTCTAGAAAGATTTGAAATTAAATGAAAATAACATGAAGAACATATACAATAAAAATTTAAATGTTGGGTCGTTGTTGATATTTTAGTTTTTGTGTTTCTATTTTTATTAATATGTAATTAAACTTTACAAAAAATCAGCTGTTAAAACAGAAAAAAATTATTAGTTGTCGTCTTTAAATGCTTTTTTTAAATATAAAAAAAATGTCCTATTCAGAATTACTTTTTCGAAATTTACCTTCCATTTACCTTAATTAATCTTTATTATTTTGTCAGATTTTTAATATTTAAACTTTTTAAATAAGGTACAAATATGCAATTAATGATCAAATTTAAATATAATTGGAGTTCATATTTTTTTGAATTATGATAAAGAAAAACTACAATTTGGATAATACATATTAACAATCACTAATCTGGCAAAATTGGTACCTATGGAATTACTGATGGTTATATTGAACTATCCTTAATGCATCAACTAACCATTCACCCTACCTGTAAAATGCTCTGTATATCAGTACATGTTGACTGATGAAAGGAAATGAAAATCAAGTGAAATTTTAATGAAATACCGGTAAAATAAAAGTGACATGTATTTCTGTTGACTTACATAAGAAAATTCTCTGCTTTCAAAGTGAAGAGCTCAATTTTCAACTAAATAGATTTTTGATGCCAATTTCTTAGCAATGGGATTGGATAGATCACAGTGAGGGCTGAACATCTGCAGGTTAAAATAAAAATGCACAAAAGACAAGTAGAAATACCAGTGTTTGAAAGTGCTCAAAAACAGCTGATGCAGCACTTAGTTTCACCAATCTGTAGTGATAGGTCTATGTAGCAACCCGGGAAATCTAAAATTGCTCTTGTGAAAATTAGTGCTGGATTACTGATTGGAGTGGTGATGGCAAAATGACAATCTGCTTTCATTTCATTATCTGCACTTTCAGTTGTAGTCTTCCAATGTAACTCTAAGCTGTTTATCCCATGTTGTTGTTTTTTTTTTTTTTTTTAAGAAACTCTTCATGTTTTGCCTTAATAAACTGTTCAAATGCTTTGACTAGTTATTCTATAAAAGGAAATTTTCTATTATGTATAGAAACTTTAATGTGTGTAAATATGTGATAATCTTTTGGTGAGGTGCCTGTTGAATAAGGTAGATGTTTCAAAATCTCATTAGCAGGACTGTGTAACTATTGAACAATGGACTGTGAAGTGTAAGGGCAGAAATTGTCATGGAGCACAATTTGGCCATTTCTATTCATTAGTCTAGGCTAATGTTTCTCAACTTTTTTTAAGCAAATGAAAATATTGCGGCATACACAACAAAATTTAAATGTAATGAAATAAAATCATAGATTAAAAAAAATATGAACTTACTTTATTTCAGTGTTTTTATTCAACTATTTGTGCAGCTTATCTAGTAAAATACTAATGCTGTACCATTACTACTTCCACACACTCGTATATATGTATGCCGTGACAACATTTCACGGCCTGTGGCATGTCAGTTGAAAATCACTGGTGCAGGCTGTTTCTTTTTACATGCAAATTGTTCCAAATTATCCTGAAAGTTTTCTGTTTTCCCATTTTGTCTAACCAATTCAATAAATCTCTTTTTCTTTTTATGACTGAATTAGGTCTTCTCTTGGTTCATTTTCAAGGCTCTCATCTCCTGAACAAAATTTTTGAAACCATTTTCTATAGTTTTGACATTAATGATACTACTGCCAAATGCTAAGCTGATGTTTCATTGAGTTTTTCTGACCGAATTTGAACTTGTATAACATGAGCAGTTGACACTGTTTTCACTTTTCTTGATGTGACAAATATTTTCTTATGGAAACAATCACCTGAAAACAAAATAGCAAAGATACAAGTAAGAAATAAGTGGTAAAATAATGACATATGCTAATAAACTTTTGCCAAATTTTGTGAAAAGTTGGTAATCAAAAATACATTTGAAACAATGTGAAATCTGAAATTTGAAAAAATATACAACATCAGTAATTATCAATGTTGGAAGCACAGTTTGAAACTAAAATTAAAACAGTAAAAATAACTCTTAAAAAGTCTGGGATCGAGTTGACACTGTATTTATATTATGAAAAAGACCCATCCTTTCTAAAACAATTAAAAAAAAAACAATATTTTTTGATCCTAACAAATGTGGTTAGAGGAAAGTCTAATGAATGCTAACATAAAACTTAAATGCACAAAAAAATTCTCTATTGTTTATGATAGGATCAGTTTCTCTCAGTAGTGTCAATAACAACCTGATAGAAAACTTGATAGAAATCATTAATTTAAGATTAGTGTTGGACATTGTAATTACTTCAGGATTTAAGTTATAAGCACCAAAGATTAAAACTTTGTGTTCTTAACAGTACTCTTTGTAGTTGTAAAAAAAAAAAACGGGGACAGATTTTATAAAATTTTCATATAATTGTCTATCTGTATTTTCCAATAAAAATAAAATACATTTTCATAATTTTACGAACATCATTTATCATTCATGATGCTACAAAAAAAATTTACTTCCTCTCTCTCTCTTCTAATGGATGAATCCCAGTTTTCCTTCTTTTTCTCCCCCTCCCCTCGAATGATTAGTCTCTCAACATTTGCTTGGAAAGGATTGTGTAAAGATTGATGTTAGATTAGATCCTATTTTGGATCCTTTAACGATTAGTATTATGCTTGCAGAAAAAGAAAGTTTCCTCACTTCTCATGTTAAATAACATCTGGCCAAAGTTTCTCTGATTTCTGTCAAGGTTAAAAATCAATTCCAGTATTTCATTGGGAATTTTCTAGTTCTCATGCACTTTGCAGAGTAGAAAGAGGAGCCCATGAGAAGTCAGTAGCCATTCAACTTACAACATAAAAATGGTTGTCAGTTTTCTTATTCATAAATCTGTATTTAAGTTCATTAGATACAGAAAGTTATCAAATCTTTAACAGTTATCTTCCATCATTTATCTTGTATATATACATGCACACTTGGGGAAAGTTGAAAAATAAACAAACAATATTATGTAAGAGTGTTTTCAATTCAATCAAAATTAGAGAAATAAGTTATGAATATTTGGCTTTGTCAAATTATTCAACACATTCAAAAAGTAAAAGAACAAATCAGACATAGATGAATGGTAGACTTATAAATGTGTAAGATAGATTCTGGTGAGAAAAAATTATCTAGCATGACACAGTGAACCAACTTTCGTAGCAGCAGACTTAGAAATTGATTCAAAATAGTCTTTCTACTTCATGTCAATGGAAAACATTAGCCTGAGAACTCACAAGGAGTCACTCTCCTGTAGGTTAGCATCAGCCATGTTGATGGAAGGCAAAAAAGGGGGTTCTCTCAGATGATATTAAGTTTTGTTTTGATGTTAAAATTAACAAGCTGTTCCTTGCTCTAGTTAACAGATTGATCATTTTTGAGGTCAGCTGCCAATTTGACCTTATTGAACTTATCTGATTTACTACTAAGACAGGAGTAAATAGTTGTTATCAGCATAGATACTGAGTTGAGAACTGGTGACATCAGAAAGGTCGTTGATGAAAATTTGGAACAATGTAGGTCCAAGGATAGAGACCTGGGGTGGGTGGGGGTACCTGCTTTAATGTAAAAAGATCTAGAAGAGTGGCTGTTCAGAACAATCTTAATTTCACTATTTCATAAGAAAGATTGAATCGTTCAAAAATTTGTTCAGAAATACCATGATCTTTCAACTTGCGAAGAAGACCAGCATGCCAAATCCCCTCAAATATCTTTGGGGTATCTAAAGTAATAGCCCAAGATTCACCATTCTTATCTAAAGCTTGATAGATTCTGTCAGAAATAATCGTGAATACATCAACTCAACAGTTGACCTAAAGAAGCAAAAAATGTTATTTGAAAGATCCTGTGATATGAGGCAATTAAGGTAGAAGGCTAATAGACTGATGATTAGAAGGACCAGATAGGTTGCCTGAGTTCTTAAAGACTCAAACTACAAAAGAGTTTTTCATCAAGCAAGAAGCAGCAAGGCACTTATTGTAGAGTTTAAAGTTTTATTAAAATGTGTTTTATTCAAACTGTTTTAATGATGATAATTAATTAAAAAATTAAAATGCATATAATATTTTGTACACCTTTGTTAATGGTGTGAGAAGTGATAAATCTGAACCTCCATCAAATTCTAATTGTTAGACCTTAGTAAAGAAAATAATTTACTATGATAGAGAGGATTAACTTTTCAAGCCAAATTAATTCTCTTAATGTCTAGTTTTTTTTTCCTTTGAATTTCTACAGAAGCCAACTATTTCAATCCCAAACCAAAACTAAATCCTTGTTCCCAGTGGAATAATGAGATTTGAGATAGGCCTCCATTTCTGGCTATGACGTGCATCCTAACTTGGCCTTAAAGATCACTGTGTTTTAAAAACAAATTCATTTTTTTTTATGCCCTCTCCCTTCTGTTCTTCTTTTTGTATAACACAATAACATTACATCTAATCAGGATGTGATTAATATTTTTTTTTTTTAAAGCACACAAAATATATAAATCATTACTGTCATTTGAAGTATAATAATTCAGCTTATATTATTCCCCACCCACTTACATTTTGTTTTATATACTTTATTAACACGTACCTGTAAAATTATTGATCTTCCCCATTACTAATATGGCAGTAATATATAAACCAAAAAATAAAACAAAATTGGATCCATACCTTTTTTAATTTTATGTATTTAATGAAACTATCTACAAATATAGGGCACCCAGTGAGGATCAAACTAAAAATAGTAAAGACCTGCTTAGCTAGCCTACTCGTGTAGGAGTCGATAAATTTAAGTTTGTATAAAACACACTCTATTAAGTTTTTCTTTTCTTTTTTTTTTTTTTTTTTTTTTTTTTTTTTTTTTAGTTAGTTCTCTTAGCCCAACTCGTCTCCCCAAATTTGACCAAACATCAAATTTTTAATGTTTATCACCCACTTTTGGTTGAGCTAGTAAATCCTTTTGTGTGTGTATGTGTGTGTGCATGCCATTGCCCACCAGCTGATTTATTCTATATTAAAGCAAATCTTTGAAAAATCTATAAGAATTTACGATATAAGGAAATGTGAATTCATTCAATGAAAATGAATGAAATCATTTAGTTTTTAATTATTTTAATATAATTACTTTGTTTCATATTGAAACAATCACAGGAAACATAAGTAAAACAATTTTAAGTATAAAATTATAAGTAAATTATTAGTGTTAGTAATTCTAAGCACTTGTTGATTTCTTTATACAAAAAAATATCCTTTTTACTGCAATTATTATAGCATCAGCATATTGAAATTGTTCAATAATTTTATTATTTTTGTGAAGCTATTGAATGTGTGTATTCTGCACTTTTGATTATCCTTCAGGATTTTATACGTAAAATATTAACCCAAATTTAGGATTGTTATTTGGAATGTTATGCAAAGATTACATCTTTCTAAAAAGAAATATGTATATTTCTGATTTAGCAACTTAATGCAAATCTTAATCTTTTAATCATGGTTTAGTTGATTAGATATCCAAATGCAAATCAGATATATTAAGATGAACATTCTACACACAAAAAACACATTTGTATATTGTAGTTTATATGCTACTAATGAGATTTGTGGATAAGTCTGACTGCTAAAAAAAAAACTTAAGATTTTCATTCTATCTGTATTAATATAAAATATTTATCGTGATTCTAGAGGGAAAGTTATGACCACTTACCTATCACCCTCTCCCCCAAACTATAAATACTTTTATTATTATTATTATTATTATTATGAAAAGGTTCTTAGTATTAATATGTATGGTTTTGTAGAATGTTTAATTCTTTCTTTTACTTTCATAACCAAACTTAACAGTAAACCAAGTAATTAAGTAATCTCTAAGGCTGGATAGAGTTGCTGAAAAATCAGGCTGTTTATGGTAAAAGACATCCAAAACTTACAAGAGAATGCTAGTATCTGCCCCTCTCCACCTTTTTACCTGGAAGCTTCTGCACACCTACTGTCTTTCACCTGGATGAAGATTGTGGTTCTGTCTAAATGATGTGTCTGCCCACCTTTTTTCTCTCTAATATATATGACTGATCTTTCAAACAGACTTGCTATTTGCTTTGTAAAAGATTAATTCATTTTATTACAAATATTTTGTAATAACACACACTAGATCTAAATATTAATTCAAGAGATTTATTTAATCTGATTTTAAAAAAATCAACTTATACTTATTTCATCCAGATGTTGAATTGGAGAAGAAAAATCAAAGTTTTTTTTTTTTTATTTTTAGCTGTCAGACTTGTTACTTGTGAAACCACAATACTTGCTTGAAATAAAGATTTTCTTATTTTATGACTTTTTTAAAAAAAAAATTAGTAACATTCTTGATCTATAAACAAAACCTCTGGGAATTGGTTAATTGTATGCGTGTGTGTATATATATATATATATATGTCATTCAAACATGTTTCATTGAATAATATAGACATATTATCGTAAAAACCCATGTAATTTATGCATATTTTTTGTTTTGCAAAAATAAAAATAAATTTTAGTGTGTAAATTATACAAGTAGATCATTTCCAGGATTTTTTTTGTTCTTTAATTGTTGAAAAGACATACAGAGTGTAAACATTCGTACCAGAAGTTGACCCATTTAATGTCAGAATAAGTTTATACAGAAAAAATAAGGCCCTAAATGTAATGATGTTGACTTTTATTTATGCTGGATGGTATAATGTTTACTTTTTCTGTATTCAGGAAGTCTTTGCACAATTGTTGTTCTACATTGTACACTCGAATCATAATGGTTCATAAAACGATAGCACCAGTTTAACAAAGCTTTTAAAGTCCACACTATCAGTACTATATTTGGTCTTAAATAACTGACTAGCATGGACTCTTATCTCAGTAGTACTTACACCAAAATCCTCATCATGTTTGTCACATATCCAATGGGAGATTTACCCCTATTGGGATGTTTATTACTAGGCACAGTTTTAAGTTTGTCATGTGATTTATATTCTTCAAAGTCTTCTGCTTTTTAACTACTATAATCACAAAATTACACAGATGTCGAGTTTTCATAAAATTAAGGGGACAGATAACAGGTAAAAAAAAAAAAATTTACCATGACTTTCTAAAAAAAAAAAAAATTTCAAAAATAATTTATTCATTTGTGAATAAGTTCTGAAAGTTTCACTGAAATCCGACAACTATTTGATTTTTGCAAGATGTATTTTTCAACCGAAAAAAGGTGCCAAAAAGACTAATGGCAAATGTTACATGTCTGTTGATATAGAAAAAAAGATTTTAACCAAAATTTCAAATGTGCTAGAAAGGATTAAAAAATTTAAAAAAAGTAATCAAAAAATACTTTGGCCTTTCCTCTTAATAACATAAACATTTTGCTGATAAAACTTTGTTTTTATTAAGTTTGGGGTCTTTTTCCATCATTCTATGCTTCAATTTTGGTAAATTGAAGATACCTACTTGTGAATATTTATCAGCTTTGTTTTTATTGATAATACTTGACAACAACTTTTCCTGTGATCTTGATTTGAGAACACATACGGCAATATGCTAAAGATCCTGCATAATCTCTTTGTTGGCAAGAAATGTAAAATAAAGTTTATTAAACAACACAAATATTTTGTAATTTAATATCTTTTAATGTGATACTTACCTGTTAAACAGTGAAAATGAAAAAAAATCTAATTGTAAGTGAAATTATGCTAAATACAACTAAATTGAAAACCTCTTCCCCGTGGCCATATCGGCAATTCTGAAAATTTTGGGGTGAAAATTTTAAATGAGTAGAAGCTTTTTAACAAATTTTATCCTGAAAATCACCTGCATAAATTACACAAGTGTGCAAATTACATGGGTTTTCATGGTATTTATTTGTAGATATCTTTTTTCTTTTTTTTTCTCTGAAATGTATTCCTTTTACTTAATTTTTTCCTTCAAAAATAAAAAAGAAAAAGTAATCAACAATACATTATTACCAGCAAAACATTTTTGAAAAAAAAGTATTACCAGCAATAAAAATTTTGTTGGCATTAAATAACCTATAGAGGTTGATATGCCACAAACCAAACCAAATCAACTCCTGTTAACAATTAGTGATAAGGACAATTAATAAATATGTCATCAGTTAAATGAAAGAGACTTGGTAGCTACTATCCAGAAGTTGCTGATAAATTCTCACCCACTACAAGATATTTTTGGCTGGCATTTTACCAAACTTTTAATAAGGAGTCCACTTTCTTTATACCAGGTGTTATTTTTATTTATTTATTTTTTAAAGTTTATTTTTAAACAACAAAACAATATCTCTCTAATATCTACTCTCACACTCAATAAAATTAGCAGTGAATGTAAAATGAAGACTTATATTGCAGTTAATAAAATAAGCACATCCATCTCCACTCTTGCTTATAGCCATCCACTATCATAAAATAAATGTTTTCAACACTAATTAGTAAAACTGAATTAGTAAAATTAAGATTCTATTTAGAGTTGTTGCTATATTACAATTTATTTAACTAATTTGCTTTTGCAATGATGGAACATATACTCTGCCCAGACAAACTAACTACAAATCTGGATGCTGAAAGAGTAACATCATTGGTGAAAAAAACCTTTGAAAACTTGGAATATTGTGATGAACACACAAAAAATTACATTACTTAACAAAGTATGTATCAGCTAGTGTCTACAAGTATTTCTCAGATGCAGCCTTATAAGGAAGCCCAAGGAATTCTGGACAAATTGTAGCCTATATCAGAAATAAAAACAAAATAGTCACTTGTCATCTACTTGTTACCAAATGCCAGCAGCCCTCAGGAACAATTGACAAATTTCTTGGGGAACTAAACAAACTTAGTAAAGATTGTACCTTTACTGCTGTTACAGCTGAACAATACCATACAGACGTAGTAAGGGATGCATTCATTAATGGATTATTGTCAGTAAACATTTGATAACATCTACAAAAAAATGAAAACATCCTTCAGCAATTCTTTGACCAAGCAAGAATTTTAGACCTAGCTCAACATAATGCAGGCTCTTTCATTCCACAAGACCGTGTGATTGCAATGACCAAAGAATTTCTTTCCATTTCTTCCCCCTCTCAAACCCAGGTTTCTCTTTGATTCACTAGAACCCATAGCCTTGATGAGGTGGACTTCTTTTTTCTGTAGGGACAGAATGCATTCTCACTTCTTGTCCAGCACAAGACGATAACTGTTTTTCATGCGGAATAAGGGGTCAGTGGTCTAAAGTCTGTTTTTAAAAATAACACTCAGTGTTCTGTGCATTCTCATTGGCTTCATTTGGGTTCTTATCAAAAACTACTATAAAAATTGAGGCCATTGGACTTCCCCTGGATGTGCTAGTTGAAACAGGTAACACAGAAAATTTTATTGATGCCATTATTGCAAATTCAAACCAGTGAAAAATACTTTGTTCTTAGCAGAGTAGCAATGACTAACGCAGCACTATCATCTCGAGTACCTGCATACTCTTTAGTTGACTTGAATATAAAAGAGGCCTCATACAATAATGTGAAATTCTTAATGAAGAACCTCTCCTCTAGTGCAATACTGTGATTCCCTTCAATAACACTCTCATGTTGAGATACTATTTGGTGGACCCAAACCATCATAAAAATTATGTGGACTAAAGACAACTAACATGCCTTACCTGGCACTCTTTGCAAAGTTAATGCCTGACTGCAAACCAATTGCCATAAAATCAAGACATCATACAAACATTACATTAATACCAAGATTAAATGAAAGGGATAACGGAACCAAGACACTCGCCATGGAGAGTACAAACCCTTCTAATGTCTCCAGAAAACCACAAAGAGAATGGTTATCAACTATAGACGGACCATTAATAAATTCCCCCTGCTGGATACATATCCATTATCATGTATCGATGACATGATTGGAAATATTGCTAAATATGATGTATATAGTACACTAGATTTTTTGCAGTGCTTGCCATCAGGTGGCAATAAAACAAAGTGACAAAGTCTATACTGTATTCAAGGTTGGAGATCACCTGTACCAATTTTGCAGAATTTCCTTCAGCGTAACAAACAGCCTAGCAAGCTTTCAAAAAATAACAGACAAAATAATCTCAAGAGTAAAGTTTACCCTCTCTTTGATGAGCGCTGGGGGATGTTTGAATATTATGCACACTGAATACCTTCATTCGCTGAAAAAGTACATCCATTAACAGCAATTTCCAAATTACCCTTGCCTCCTCACACCATCTGAGTATTCAGAGACCTAAAAAGGAACTTTTGCATCTCATAGTTGAGACTGATGTATTGAACCAGACCATAGCTGCCTCGTTAACATAATCTGAATGACCTGTAGCATTCTTTTTAAGTCTCTCATGGTCTGAGATACATAAGGAACTGTGCCAACCAGGCGTGACGAGAATACTTTGAATTAGAAACTTGCCCTTGGTTGTTGATGCAAAGGAGGCTAGAACAGCTATAAAAGCTACTCAATCTTTTGAAAGACTTTCCCTGGATTTTAAGGGACCACTTCCAACAAAAGCGAGGAAGAAGTACCTACTGATGATTATTGATAACTAGTCTCATTTTACATTTCCTATTCCCTGCCCAGATATGATGGTGACAACTGTGATTCCAACCCTTTGCTCTCTGTCTTTGGATTACCTGCTTACATTCCTTTTGACCGAGGAACCACCTTCATGTCAGATTGCATCGAGCAATTCTTGCCAGAACATATAGTAGCTGTAATTGGGAGAAAATCTTACAACCCACAGGATAATAGTTCAATATGAAAGGTGCAACAGCATAATATGGAAGCCAATGCAGTTGGTTGCCCCTAACCATGTAGTTCTCAATAGACTGCCGGGGAAAGTCTCCTCCCTATTAGAATGTTGCTGTGTACAGTAATTACTGCTACTTCACATGAAAGGTTCTTCTTCTTCGCACAACAGAGTTCTAGGGGTACTTCCCTCCCATTGTAGCTTTTGCAACACAGGAACATGCTATTGGGATATCATGCTTGCCAGAGCAAGCACAAGCTGCTTTCAAAGTAGCTCTAATAGAAGCAAATCCCAATATGGTTGAGTACACTATTCTGATGGGAGACATGATACTGTCTCTCTAAGAGATCTGGCCCCAACAGGAAAGGAAGCAGGTCCTGTTACTGCACAAGGTCTTACGAGACCCACTCCCAATACAACGATTCCACTAACAGTGTTCCCTGGTCCCCTCATGAGGATTATTTAGAGCCTTCAAGTTCAGGATCCTCATTGTACAACTGTAGCTCTGATGAATGTTTGGTACCTCAGAATTGGGCTGACTCTGCTACTTATTCTCTTAATTCAGAAGAAGTACAGTCTCTAAGTATCAAAGTTGGTGAAAACGTGTCTGGTCAAAGCACCCAAACTCAGAACCTGAGGAAGAAACACCTGATAAGGTCGAGAATCTTGATGATCTCAAAGAACACGCAAGATGCCCGGACATTTGAAGGATTTTCCTCTATATGAATAAAATAAATACTGGTGGGGACTAATATGGTAATAAAATAAGCACGTCCCATCTCCTCTCTCACTTGTAACCATCCATTTATAATAAAATAAACATTTTCAGTGCTAAAGTTGAATTAGTCAAATAAAGATTCATAAGCTTTTACTTAAGAGTTATTGCTATATTATATATTTTCAGTATTTGAATAAATTTTTCATCTTGTTCCAATATATAAAATTTATAAAATGTGTGTGTGTTTTTTTTTTTTTTTTTTTTTTTTTTTTTTCAAATCATTTTACCCCAAGCAAAGCAATATTCACTAAGATGTAAGAGGTTACTGAGAGTGAGAAAATATTAGAAAAAAATCATTATTAAGGAGAGAGAACAATAAAAGAACTGGAATTCGAAAGATAACAATTGACATTGCATTTAAATTTTTGAATATCAAACATGACTGGAAAGCAAGAAGCCAGAAGAGTTCCACAAGCAAGAAGTGTGAGAGAAGAAACTGTTAGCATAAAACTTACGCTTACATCTAGCCATTTCAACTATAAGATGATGAGACCTTGCTGCCAATCTAGTAGTATGCTTAAATTCATAAAGTCTAGGTACCAAAGAGAACAATTAGAACAATTACGATGAAAGTATTTTTAGAAAAGACACAGGCAAACTGTTACAGTGATGGGAAAGTGACTGAAGCCAAGAAACTAGGTATGGATCAATAACATTGCAGATTCTCCTTGTATTTTACCAAGAATCTCAAAATACATAGCATCAGATGTGGCAGCAATATTCATTTCATGCATGAATAATAGATTTATAAAAGTGCTAGATAGATTCTGGTGAGAAAAATTATCTAGCATGACACTGAACTTTCCTAGCAGCAAACATAGCAATTGATTCAACATAATTTTTCCACTTAATGTCAGTGGAAAACTTTAGCCTGAGAAGTCACAAGAAGTTACTCTGTTGGAGGTTAACATCAGCATGGCTGATGAAAAGCAAAAAAAAAAAAAAAAGGAGCCTTACAGACAATTAAAAGAGAGCAGTTTTGTTTTTGAGGCATTAAAATTAACAAGCCATTTTTTTGTACCAGTTGACAACAGATTGTAAGATTGTAGGTTATTTTTGAGATCAGTTACCAATTTGGCCTTATTGAATAGATCAGACTTGCTATTAAGACAGGAGTAAATAGTTGAAGACAAATTAGCATAAGTTTTGAGTTGATTGTACTATGGAATATAGGGCCAAAATCTGACAGTATTAGGACTGTAAGTTACTGAACTGATTACCAAAATATTTAATTTTTACAATTGGAATATAACATTTAATGTTCTACAATTTATTAATTATTAAATATGTTGTTGAGTTTTTTTGTTTTGTTTTTAGAAAGTTCAATTTGTTAGTCATTTTCTTAAGATAATAACTAAATTACCATCAGTAATTTTCCTATGAAAAACAAAAGAAAAAAATTGAAAATACACAGACTAATGAATCAAAGTAAACATGGGATTAAATTCATTTTTCCCAAAACCAAAGTCAAATGCTTTCTATTGCAATAAAAACAAAACAACAAAAAAATGAGTACTGTAACCTTATTCTATTCTTCTGTTTCTGAGAGATGCAAGGGACTGAGATTTTAGGTCTTTCATTCTTTGGAAAGATTTGGCATATATAGTGAATAGATAAATAAAAACAACTTATTTTTCAACATGAAGTTGTTGGTTTTTTGTTTTTGTTTTTTGGAGACAGATATCTTAAAAGTTTTTGTGAATTTTAAGGAGTTATTTTAGTTTTAGGTCTTTCATTCTTTTGGAGAGACACCATCTTATTTGTCAGGTTAAGATAAATCTATTGAATTCATTAACAGATATCATGTTTTTTTATTTATTTTAACTTCTAAATAAAAAGTATTTATTATTGACATCCACTCATTTTTAAATTTGTTTATCCTAAAAATGTCATAGTGAGACGTCTAATTGGAAATTGGCCAATTATGTATTTTATAATCTGCCTTTTCATAAAAGGCATTCATATCATAATTATAATACTATAGACATAGTAAATGTATCATATATATATTATGGGTGCATAGTTAGAACGTTCACTTTCTGACCATGAGACCTAGGTTCAAATCTCACAATGGTTGATTTGTCAGTAAGGAGATTTCCTGATGTTATCAGTCTGGAGGAGTGTGCCGCACCTTTGGAAAGTGTCTGAAAACCATACCACAGGTTGACCAAGCCTTGTGAGTGAAACTAGGTAAGCAAAAACACTTGCAGGGGGGGGGGCATCCATAGTTGTGCCAGCACAAAGTCACAAGTCATCATGACCGAGGTTTTGAGTGTGCTGGCCTTGTTCAGATTGTTGATCACACTAGATAACATGCTCTCTCCCAGAAACTGTAACTAAGGTCTGCTCAACATAGTTGTAGTATAAACCACAGGTAGGCTCTGTGGTATTGAACAAACACAAATGTGCAAGTGTCTGCAATAGGGATTGGCTACCCGCCCTAGTAGATGGGTATCCTTGAATACGAGTGGCCATATTATTATTATTATTATTATTATTATATATTATATATATATATATATATATATATATATATATATATAATCCTGGGTATGATGATAAACTACATTTGGCAGCAAGACCTCTGATTGGGTGATTAGAGGTTTTGAAGATGATAGAACCACTTTTTGTTCTTAGGTCCACCTTAACCTTGGGTGGTAGCACCTGTTAGGGTCTCAGTTATGGGAAAATAGTGAACCTCCCCATGCCCAAATAGAAACAGAACAATATGAATGTATAAAAGTACTAGCATGAAACTTATAAAATTTCAACTTTTGAAAATAACTCATTAAATTCACAAAAACTTTGAAGACATCTGTCTCTAAAAAGAAAAAATTATTAAACCCATGCCTACTTAACTACATCAGTGAATGCCCACACAGGTACCAAATAGTCATAGTAAATGGAACACATTTAATATCTACATATTTTAAAAAATAAAAAACAAAACAACAATAATTTTCCTTATCATAAAACAAAGTAACCATGGAAAAATAAAAATGAACTGTAATACCAATAATAAAAATAATGTGAAAAAAAACTAACTACTAAAGCAATATTTTGAGAATGCGGATCTTAGAAGATAGCAAAAATTCAGTTAAATACCAAAATGAAGAGTTTTTTTTTTTTTTGTTTTATTTTTTTAAATGGAAATCAAAGATGAAAAATGATTGTTTGAGCATCAGATGAATTTTTTTTTTTTTTTTTTCCACAGGGAAAAATGACAAGTGAAAGGAAAATTGTTGTTTTGACTAATATGTTAACTATTGAGGATGATTTTGGTCAGACTAGGGTAACAAGTAGATTTACGGGAAATATTTTCTGGAATGACTGTGTATGAATGATTATCAGGCTTCAATGACATAACTAGAACAGGCAATTCCCCTTGTCACAATTTTCAGTAAATTTTTAAGCAGACAGCACAAATTTAATGCAATAAGCATAAGCCACCTCCATGAATTCTGCAATGTATAAAAACTTGACCAATTGGTTTCATTCAACCAGTTTTAAATTTAATCCGAGAGTCAAGACATTTAGAAGACAGGCTACCAAACCATTTTCTAATGAGGATCATCACTCATGATGTGAAATGTGTCATTTACTTTAATATTTAGCAAAAGAGAAATGCTTCCAATTTAAAAAAAAAAAAAAACTTGTACCAAGACCAGGATTATAGCTCAAGAAAGATTGGTGGGATATGAATTGTTTTTTTTTTTTACCTGTGCTTTGTGGCAAAATATCTGTAGAATAGATTATGCAAACAAAACCTGCTGACAACAATTCAAGAGGCATGTATGCAATGATTGTTTATAGAATCTGAAAATACCTGCAACTTATGGTCTACTCATTGGTGGTGGTGGTGGTGTTGTCTAGTTTCTTTTCTTAACTGATGGAGATTATTTACTTAAACCTTTATATAGAAAGCAGTGAACATTTGAGAGGGAGATGTCTGAGATGTAATCGGACACAATATGTTTCATGGTATTTGTACATGTACTGAAGTTGTTATACATGACATGTTTCCATTAAAATGTTATGTAGTCTTTTGTCTTCCTGTTGAAAGTTGAGTGAACCACATGTAGATTTAGGAAATGTATTTTCTACAAAGTCAAGAGCTGGATATTGTTTTGCATATATTTCAAGAAAGGAATTACCACTAATTACAATTAGCTGAACCCTTGGAAATTTTGAGGTTGTTAACAATTAAAATTAGGCATTACCTCATACCTCTGTTCTTATGCCATCCTTTTGCGTGTATCTTGTAATTCTTTCCTTTATCTTTTCCAATGTTTGTTGCCATTTTGTTTTCATCTAAGCATTGTACAAAGTGGCTTAGTAAATGAGAAATGCACAGATATTTTCAACTTTATCCTCTCTTTTATCTTTCTTTTGTTCTATCTTTCTAAATAGAATTTTAATGTATCACAATTTCTATGCCTTTCCACCTCTCTACTTTCAAGCTTTCACTCATTGTCTCTTTATATGCAGACAGCAAACCTGTTTCTTTGTATTTTTTATTTCTGTCATTTTCCCTCCTGTATTAGAAAGGCAATGTCACTTTATTTGTTGAGACACATAATTAACTTATATATAATGATAAATAACATATTCAGTTCCCTTTTATTTTTGATGACATCATCCGATTAAGCAGGCAACTTATTAATGCCTAGAGCATGAAATTATTGGGGTTTTGGATTTTTATTTATTTTATTTACCTCTTTATAATTGGTATGGCATTTCCCATTGAGAAAATGGCAGAAAGATTTGAAAAGGTGATAATCTGATTGGGTGGGGTGGGGGTCAAGGTCAGGAGAGTAGATAAAGGAGAATTTCCTTTTTTATTTTTACTATTTTTTTTTTTTTTTTTTTTTTTTTTATTTGTCTTCTGCAAGATGTGATCATGTATTGGCATGAAAGTGTAACATAGCTTTCAAATTGATTGTTTAAAAATTGTTTTTCCAAAATGAATTGCTTCCAATTGACAGCAATATCTCAGAATTGATTGTCATTACATTTCAACACTTGATATCACAACAATTTTTCTTGAGGTATAATCCTGGTCTTGGTACAGGTATTTATTTTGATCAAAAGCATTCTCTTTTGACAAATACTAAAGTAAATGACACATTACACATCATGAGTGATGACCCTTACCAGAAAAGGCTTTGGTATCTAACTTTACAATAGCAAAACAAATGATTGGGATTTCTTTCTTTGTATTTTTTCTTGCCAGGTCTTTTTGTTTTTTTTTCTCTATCTTTATTCCCTCCTTTTCCCCTAATTCGATTATATTGATAGATTTCCCAATGAGAAAGCAACATTAATTCCAGCTCAGAAGTGCTGGGGAGTGGGGGCCAGTGAATTTATAGACAACATTGGTTTGTTGAATTTTTCTTTTTTTTTTTCTTGTTAGGTTTTAAGTTTTTTTTTGTTTTTTTTGTAGTAAGTGATAAGTTTAATTTCTTTTGTCATTAGGTAATATGTATCTATGTATTAGGTTTCTCTTTTTTCCATTTATTTTTCTTTCCATCTAGTGTGTGTGGTACTCTTTGCTGGCCAAAGTCTACTACAGGCCTCATGAAATGAAGCTCATTCTACCTCTAGTTTGTGATTATTCAAGTATGAAGATGTATGTTGTCAGCTCAGTCAAAATGCCCCTGGTCATCAAAATGGGTGCTACAACAACTGGCAATTCACAGATTCATAGGCTGAAAGTCTGGAATGGTGTCACCCAGTTGTAAGTTCACCAAAATGATTGATTCAATTCATTAGTTTAATGTTTCCATAAGAAATGCAAGCTTTCTGAGGCTTTGAATCTTAAGATCAGCTTCAGTAGCAGGAGAGTGGCAAATTTTTATGGCTGATTTTTTTTTTTTTTTTTTTTTTTTTTCTTGGAATGAATGAGCTTACAGCTGGATTTGCTGGTCTGGACTTGGGTGACAAACTGCAGCTCTGTGTATCTGAATATGTGGAGATTTTCAGAATTAACTCCACTCTCAAGTAATGCAATCCAATTGGAAAAACAATCACATGGTCCAAAAAGGGGGCAGTTTTTGTTTCTGTTATCCCTACCAGTTCATCCTACTGGCTAAAGTTAGAATAAGGGGAAGTGCTTGTTCTAGTTAGGTCATTGAAACCTGATATCCTCCCACACACACACATACACACAGATTCCAGCAACTTAATACCAGAATTTTTTTTCATAAATTTACTTGTTACTCTAGTCAACCTTAATAAAAGGAAAAGTATTGCTTTGCCTAATAAATAATATATTTATTAGTCAAAGCAATACTTTTCCTTTCACTTGTCATTTTTCTGTGTGAATAAAATTTTTTTATCTGATTCTCAATCATTTTCCATCTTTTGATTTCTTTTTTTTTTAAAAAAAAAAACAAAACCTTTTTTTTTGTTTCAGTGTGTAACTGAGTTTTTGCCATCTAAAATGTACATTCTCACAATAATATTGTCCTAGTAATTAGATCCTATACAATAGTTTAATGATTGTTATTTTTATTTTTTCCAAGGTTTAATTTGTTTATCTATTACTTGATTAGGAAAATTATTATTGCTTTGTTTTTGATTTTGATTTTCTTAGAACACATTTAATATCTACATGTTTTATCATTTATTATGTTTATTTTTTAACTGTATGGACATTCACTGTTGTAGTTAAATATGTATGGGTTTATTTTTATTATTATTATAAAAACAGATATTTTAAAAGTTTATGTGAATTTAAAGAATTGATTTGAAAAGTTTTCTGCAGATTTTTTACTATGTCCTTGATTTTAGTTAATGCAAATGTGTCATCAATGAAGCAGGTGAAAAATGCTAGTTAAGAATGTTTGAAAAACAAGGATACCAACATAGCACAAAAATAAACTCTTTGGTCACAACTTATGAGAATTGAAAGTACTCAAAAAAAAAAAAAAGCTATGTCAATTTTTTTTCTTTTTCTATTTAAAAAAAAACATTGATAGAAATAGGTACTTGACTAATAGTCTATTACTTTGTAGGCTCATTTTTTTTTTCTTTTATAGGTTATGCTATAGGGAGTGATTCTTTTTTAAATAACCTTCACAGTAATGTTCAAACATCTTTATTATGCAAGGTTATATATAATGTACATTTGTGTTTTGTATTTTTACCCAATCTCTCAAGATTTTTCTTCCAAAGGCCTATTTATTTACCTGCCTGCTTCCAAAATGCAGTTGATTCTTCAGATGCTTAGTGCCTGGCTGGAATATTTTTGCAAAGCAGTGGACTAGTCTTATGGTATGTGGACAAATTAGTCTAAGTTAGCATGAAACATCAAGTTGACTTGTTCTACCAAAATAAATGGACTGTGTGTGTGTGTGTGTGTGTGTATATATATATATATATATATATATATATATATATATATATATATATATATATATATATATATAAAGAGATATCCTTGAGATGACTTCTCTGCATTTTGCACCACTGCCAACTGTTGTGTTTTTTTTTTTTTTTTTGACATGTTTGAGATTTCAGCTTATTGAAATGTCCCTAACTGATCTTGAATTTGATAACATTTGGTTCAAATAGAAATTCAATTCCAGCCGCCATTTATTATTACGGATATCACTGTAATAATATTTTTGAGATTGAATCTCTTGTGTGTTTGTGCTAAGTAAAATATGGTTTCTATAATCAGTTGAATCAACTTCAAATAAGTATATACAAACATTCCCATTAACCCCCTTGTGTCTTAGTGGCATTATTGCCTTGCTTGGGGTGAAATGATTTAAAAAAAAAAAAAAAGAAGAAAAAAAACAAGACAAATTAGTTACAGGCTTTGAGACATAATAATAATAATCTGGATACCAACCTATTAAAAATCATAGTATATAATAGATTCATATTACAATTCAAAATTGGAGACCTCGTGTACTATTGTCAATCTTTGATGCCATATCCTATCAGGACATTATCAATAATAGCTTTTTACACAGACCTTCTCTTTATTAACTGTGAATTACTATACCTTATTGGGAAAGATAGTGAAGTGGTTTTATCACTACCTTCTTCATAATTTAGAATTCAATTTTCCTTCTCTTAAACACTCAAGGTTAGAGAGTCCAGTTAACCCATAGCTGGAACAAGAGATTGATTCATGTCTTTCCCAAGGACATTTGAGCAAAGCTGAGTGTAACAGCCTATCCCAGAACTTGAACTCAGCTTGCCAATTCTAACTTCCTCACTGTTAATCATTACTCTATCTGCACATCCTTTTTTTTAATTACATTATTTTTAATACCATATGAAAATGACGTTTCTGAAATGTTGAGTTGAAATATGTTCATGTATATTAAGAGCAGTTTAGGATTAATTATGTCTTTTGCCAATGAAGACTGCATCAGCTTGTGTTTATAGAATTGAAGTGAAGCTTAAAATGTTTCTTTCTTGAGCACAACAAGATTCTTATAAATACCAACAATTAAATACCAACAATTCGCAACTTTTTTTTTTTTTTTAACAAAGGTAACACAGCTTTCCTTTTTTCTGTAATTAGATGTGAAAAAAAGATGTAAATGATGCAATAAAATATATATATATATATATATATATATATATATATATATATATATATAAAGCATGCAAATATCAGCAATCAATACAGATTTTTTAAATGATCAATTTTAGAATAAGAAGCTGAAGCCTGGGTACAAATCAGAGAGATTCAGACACATTGTCCATTTACATTATCTGCACACAAACTATTGTCTTCATCTTGATGTGACAACATTTCGGCCGTTGTGCACTCTGGCCTTCATCAGTTGCTTGTCAATACAGGTAACCTTCAAGGAATTTCAAACTGAACTCTTTGATCTACAGAGGTAGATTGTTCTTGTCCTGCTGCCCATATCCAAGAATATCTTGTCTAGTCCTTATTTAATACTGCTCAGTTATTGCTTGCCTTGTTTCCACCAAGTCCAAGTACAACTTGCCTGGCCCATGGACTGAATTCACAATTGCTATGTTATCAAATTCACAAACCAATCGTTTGATCCACTAGGTTTTTGTCCTGTGGGAATTAAGTTTAGTTCAAAATTTCCTGAAGGTTACCTGGATTGACAAACAGCTGATGAAGACGAGAGGACACAATGGCTGAAACTTTATCATAACAAAGATGAGGATAATAGTCCACTTGTAAATTAATGATAACTCTCATTCCAGAAATTCAGACAAAAATTAGAAGCATTGTAATTTTTAAAAGTAGCAAACAAGGTATTGAAGCTGTTCATATTCACACATGCACACTATTTTCAAGGTAGATATAACAATTGAATGTTGTCATTGGGAGTCAATTTGAATTATGAACCCGTTTTACGAACTTGATGCTGTCATCTGTAGGAATGTTGGTTGAGACTATTTAAACTTTGTAAAATTCAAGTTAAAGACTTTTTTTTTTTTTTTTTTTTTTTTAGGTGGCCAGAAATTAGGCCTGTTTTTTTCAAATGAAGTCTGTTGACAATAACTCTTCTGGAACTTACATCTCATTGCAACTAAAACATTGAAAATCAATTTAGCTAATCTGTGTGTAGAGAAGTTTTATTGCATTTCTCTATTTCCATAGATGAATACATTGTGTAGTGGCATTTAATACATGAGTAATAGCTGTAGTAGTAGCTAAATTAGGAGAGTTTGAATTAATAAACCTGATACTATATACAGGTTTCAGGGTTATTTATTTATTTATTTTTAAATATAGTGTCTAAGTGATATTGAAAATAAATTGTGTTTTTGCATATATTTTGAATTAAAACAATTTTAATTCTCCTGGGAATGATTCTTTTAAAAAAATATTTTAATTTTGTTTTTATTTATTTTTTTTTTTACAAAGGGATGTTTTTAATAACTAAATTTAGTCATTGATGCAATAAGTAATAAATGTTTTATTAAATTTTGATAATTAGTTGAAATTAATTTCTAATTTATTTATTTGCCATGTTATATTTTTCTAACATCTTAAAAAAATTTCCAAACCACTATTACTGTTTTCCATTTTTGCACAAAATAATTTTTCTATCAGCATATTCTCCATTTTTTTTTCTTCTTTTTACTTCTAATTGTATAAGGTTTATAAGAAATTTTAATTTTTTTCTGCAATCTAAATGGAGTTTTGGTCATGGTGTCATACTTTTCATATGTATATATTGAGGAATTTTAAGTTTTACAATTTTACATTTTTTTTTTTTTTTTTTTTTTTTTATATATATCTAAAAAGTAATTATTTTCAAAAATATTAAAATTGCTTTTCTCTAATTATCAAGAATGATGTTTCTATAATGCTCATTAGACAATGGGATAGGTACCTAATAGGCAAGCTTTAAATTTTGGGATTTTCAAAATAATCTCTCCTCAGCTATTCTTCCCGACTTCTAGATTCAAATGATGAATATTCCTATGGACCCTTTATAAAACCCAACCCTTGAAACTTTTTTTTTTTTTTTTTTTTTTTGAAAAAAAAATGGCTTCAGAATTGAATTTGGTGACAAACAAAAAAAAATGAGTAAATAAATAAATAAAACATATATGTCACACAAATTCATCAAGTTCATTTGTTTGGCAGAAAAAGTTTTGCTTCAAGAGATCTCAAAATTAGTAGCAGAATATCAAAAATATATAACAAAATGTAAGTACACATTGTATTACATTTCTATTTTGATGATATATATTTCTGACCCCTAGCAATCTTTATGGATCTGAAATGAAAAAATATTTATCAATAACTACGCTATATATGCTATATATATATATATATATATATATATATATATATATATATATGTTTGTTCACAATTTGATGACCAGTCCTCAAGTTGCATAATAAAATTTCACATTGCAAAATAAGTGATTCTAAATACTTCTAATCATATGTATTTGTCATCTATGGGTTCATCAAAGACACTGGAACAAGAAAGATGATATTTATGCTCAGAATGATACCAGAAAGAGCAATACAAAATGCAGAAAGATGTGTACCTATGTTTTATAAATTATGGAAAAGCATTTGATAAAATACATGACAAGGGACTGTTAAAACTGCTAGGTTACCTTGACATGTTTGGGAAGGATATTAGAATAATCCAGAATCTATACTGACAGAAAAATGCCTGCATACAGATAGAAAATCGGTTCAGTAAATATACAAAAATAGAAAGGTGGTGTAAGACAAAGATGTTTCATCTCGGCAGACTTTATTCAGCTTATACAGTGAGGTGATTCTAAGAATTAGAAGTCCTACCAGGATTTATCATTGGTTAGTATAATCTTAACAATATAAGATATGCAGGTGGCATGGTATTGATAGTAGACCTAGAAAGGAAACTATAAGAAATCTTACAGAAGGTGGTAAAGTGAGAAGAAAGGACTAAACATCAATTGCAAGAAGACCAAATGCATGGTTGTTACCAAAGCAAACAGCCCAACATACAAATTTCAAATTGGAAATACCAAAATTAAAGTACAACAATTTATGGGGCAGTTTTTTTTTAACAGTGGATGGAAAGTGCGATACTGAAATCCAGAGGATAGTGAATGATGCCTTTCAAAAGCTAAGAAAAGTATTAAGAAATAGAAAAATTTTGTTTGCAACAAAAAAGTGTTGAACTGTTATGTAATAACAGTCCTCCTATATGGCAGTGAATGCTGGACAATCTTCTTACAGAGACTTGAAGCAACAGAAATGTGGTTCTACAGAAGGATGCTGAGTATACCATTGACCAAACATGTGAGTAATGAAGTTTTAGAGAAAATGGAAATAAAAAGGATACTTCTACTTAACATTAAAAAGAGATAGTTGAAATTTCTAGGGCATATAATGAGAAAAGTGGGTTTGAAAAATTTGATGCTTACAGGACAGATTGACGGCAAGAAGGTCAGAGGAAAAACAACACAAACTATCGAGCAAACTTTAGTAAATGAATAGTGGAACAAGATTTAGGAGAGATAACGAAGACAAGACTTATTAAGAGGGACAGGAAATTGTGGAGGGCTAGGATTGCCAACATCCTGAAGGCACACATCATATCAAAGTTGCATGGCACTTAATGAAAGCATTGTGGTGTAATGGATTGCAGCTCCGATTGTGAAATTGGAAGGTTGAGTTTGAATTCTGGTTGAGTTTGTTACATTCACTTAACATGCAAATACCCTTAGGAAAAAATCTGAATCCATCTCTTCTACTCATAGCTATGGATAAATAGCAGAACAGTCTGGGCCCTATAGCCTTTGTTAGTGACCAGTTTAGAAAAAGTAAAACCAGCCCAAGACACACCACTGCTACTATGGCTGCAGTACATGTGATTCACCTAAGATTCTGTGTTGGTTACAGGACCCTTCATTATGAGTGTTATCATTTAGCTAGCAAGTCAGTATTTTTGTAGTCTTCTCTTCCTGAGATCGTTTGCTTCTGATAAATATTATGCTTGTCGAGCTATCTACATTTTTTTATTTACAGACAACTTTTTTGCAAACAGCAGCATTCTTGTCATCAAAATAATTATATGAAAGCAGTTTTCATGTAATCACACTTTTCATTGTATTTTCTTTACAAAAACTGGGTTAAAAGAGGCCATTTTATTGATTTGTTTTCCTTCTTTAAAGTTTTTTCAATTATAAAATTATTCCTTATCTGTCTCTCTCTCTCTCTCTCTCTCTCTCTCTCTCTGACATATATTCTACTGTTTTTTCTGATATACAATTAATTCACAGAGAATATTAATATATATATATAATTTCTAATTGTAAAAAGGTAGATAAAGACTTGAATAAAAGGCAATTTTGTTAATTATACACTGAAATGTTAATAGATGAAAAAAATGAAATGTTAAAACAAATGTCCGATTTGTGAAGCTAGAGAACACCTATAAATTTGTACAGAGATATAAATATCAAAACCATGCATGTCAAGAGGCACAGTTGTAAAACCCAATGATGAAAGACCATCTGAAAAAAATGTGCTTGTACTAAATTGTAGTACCATTTGTTTTGAATTGAGAAAATGGATTTTTGGATTTTGTCTATATTTTGATATTTATTTCTATCATTTTTAGAACATGAATGCTTTTAGACTGATGTGAATAAACCTCTAAATATTGTTGATTAAATATTTATTACATACAGAACTTTTTAAAGTTACCTTCATTCTGTGTGTGTATATATATATATATATATATATATATACACACACACACAAGGTCTATCTGGGAGGTATATAGTTGCTTTGAATATCTTAACTGCTTGTGCAGCCTTGACAAGCAAAAAGAGATGTTATTGTGCGTATTGTGAACAGTCACTCTCTAATAGGGTTACTCAGCCAGCAGTTTGTCATCATTCAGTGAGCTTGTGTATTCAGTCATCATTGTATTGAGTGACCTAGTGAATAGGTGCTTCATGTCTTAGGCTAATATTTTGGCAAATCCTTTCATTCTTCAGGATTGTCAGTACCCCACTCTAAAGTGCAGATTTCTCTTTCTGTGACTAGCTTTTTCCTGAAGCTTCAAGGACAAGATTTAAAGGAATGCTGTGATGGTAATCCCAAAAGAGCAATTTTTTTTTTTTTTTTTTTTTAAATGTAAAATTGATGCTAGGGTAAGTGGATGAGTTCTCAGCAGAGCTCTTTGAAGGAAATTAAGATGGCATTAAGGTATTTCTGCATTGATTGTAAATAGCAAGATATTTTTTTTGACTGTATGTGTGTGCATGCAATTTCATAAAGTATTATTGAAATGTTTTGGGAATTTCACTAGATTATTACAAAAAAGAAAAAAAATTATTTTATTTTTGGTGGAATGATTTTGAGAGATACGTGAAATATCCAGTGAGACACAGGGAAATGCTGGGTGGTTAAAAGATGAACAGATTGATCTATATTTTCAATATTCTTAAACTATTCATGAATAACAAGTGTATGAATCATTGCGTTCATATGAACAGTTCTACATATATTTCTTTGTCTATACATTGATCAATATCAATACTTATATAGATTTGTAGTTACATGTATTTACATGTTCACCATTTTAAAGACATGCATACAAGCATATGGTGGTTTTCTAAGCATAGCTTTGAGGTGGCAAGAGGCTGAAAGTATGGGGCACCCATTGAGGTTCAAACTCACTATTCAGTTGTAATTGATCTAGCAAGATGAGCTTGCTAACCATTACACCACATCGAAGTGACCCACACATGCAAGTATACACACACACACACACACACACACACACACACAGTGTGTAAAATAAATAAAATAACAGTTGCATTATATATTAACAAAAAAGTGACTAGAAATAAATCTCTTCATTCTACCAAATCATAAAAATATCAAAATTCTTTATAGTTAAATTTATTGATTTTGTTAGATATGATCCTCATGGAAAATTTTTTTTTTTTTTTTTTTTTTATGTAAAATATTCTCAGTAACTATAGGAACAAGAATAATCTTGTTGCAAGCACAAGAATGAAAAACACTTATTTCTAAGCAGAGAGAAGACTTAGTTGAATACATGAACATGCTATTTAAAAAAAAGAAGACATATACACACACAAAACTCTGGAGTTTGGATGCTGAAGGTAACATCAATCAGCTGACAAAATTTTACTCATGTATATACACACACACACACACACACACATACACACAGTGGGTAGCAAAAGTATTTAACAACAGTTTTTTATAAATTTCACAATAAAAAATTGTTCAATTTGAATGATACTTCAAATATTTTAATGAACATTGTCTAACTAAACATAAAGGAAAATTGAGAAACATTGTTTTTATGTACTTTTATTGCCAATTTTTGAATTTGTGTGCAAAAGTATTTAACATGATTTGTTAATATTTAGTAGCCTTTAGCCATTTGCTGTAGTTTTCAAAGAGATTCTTGCATGAAAGTTTTGGCAGTTTCACCCATTCTTCTTCACAGACCTTCTTCAGTTCCTTGATATTTTTGGGATCTCTTGTGTGTACTTTCAATTTTAACTTTTTCCATAAATTTTCTATTGGATTGAGTTCCAGTGACTGGCTAGAACATTCCAGAACATTAATTCCATTTTCATTGAACCAATGTTTAGTTGTTTTAGACATGTGCTTTGGATCTTTGTCTTGTTGGAATACAAAATCTTGGTCAAGCCTGAACCTGTTGCACTTTTTAATAGATGGGTTGTTTCTTTGATGACTTCCATTTCTCTGTTATATGAAAAACAACTGCAAATCATTAGTGAAGTCGTTCTTGGTGATCTAGAATACAGGCTTTATGATTCAATGATATCTTAATTGTATCTTGCTTCAATTCTGGCATTTTTCAGATCATTCTGAATTTCTCTTAGAGTTAAAAATGGTTGTTTCTTCATATTCCTGGCTATATATCGTTCAGTAGCCTTGTTTAATTTATGCAGATGACCGCTTCTTTGAATATTTTCAGTAGTATCATATATTTCCACTTTTGAACAATAGCATCCACTGTACACACAATCAAATTTAAATCTTGAACAATTTTTCGATACCCCTTACCATCTTTGTGCAGCTTTATAATCTTCCGTCACATATTATTTGACAATTCTTTTGTTTTCACCATTTTTATAAGTTTAGATAGCAGAACATTCTGTATTGTATCAGACCTGTTATCACTATGTGCCAATTGAGTGATGTGCTTGGTTAATACATATATTGAAGACAACCTGTGATTGGTTGAACTAAAAACCATATCAAAATAACTGAAAATAGTTTTAAAATAGCCTTTCTACTGTAATACTTGTATAGGTGTTAAATACTTTTGCACACAATCAAACTTGAAAATTGACAATAAAAGTACATAAAAGCAATGTTTCTCAATTTTGCTTTGTTTAGTCAGACAATGTTCATTAAAATATTTGCAGTAAGTATCATTCAAATTGAACGATTTTTTATTGTGAAATTTATAAAAAAGACAATGTGTTAAATACTTTTGCTACCCACTGTATATATATGAAAATCTGTCTAGTTTGTAAATATTATTATTACATTGCAAAGAAAGTTTATTTTTTTACATTTTGCAAATCCCATATCAGATAAATATACAAATCAATATTCATACCAAAAAGAAAAATAATAATCTTATTAACAATAGTAGTTTGGTCATATTGTCAAGTTATTATCTTATGATTATTAATAGATTAGAATTCATTAAAACATTACAAAGGATATTTCCTTATATTCCCCTATATTGAATTTTAGAGGATTTTGTCTCTAAATTACTATAGTTATCGGGCCTTATTTTCTGATAATGTTGTGTATGGATGACCATATCTATAAAATTCAGCATGTTTATACTCATACAAAAACAATTCAAAATTCTTTTAAAAAATATTCAGGATCATCAGATTGTAAGAAGCTTTATGATATATGATTAGTAAATATGGTTTTACTTAATAACAATATTTCCTAAAAGTTACACCATTGAAACTGAATTTTAAAAGATTTTAAAATATAAATTATTTTGATTAAAATTCTAAAAAAAAAAAAAAAAAAAAAAATTAATAATAAAGATTTTGATGATAAAGCTGTTTCTATTTGGAGCATTTTTTTTTTCATCACAGGATGCTAATTTTTTTTTTTTTTTTTTTTTTTTTTTGTGTGTGCATGATAAAAATATGGTTTTATGGTATGCTATATTTATGGGTTAAATTACTCAATATCAGAGCATATGTAAATATAAAAGTGGACATTGAGGTCAACACCCAGTGGTGACAGTTTCATGCTTAAACACAATCTTCAGACCATTGTGTTTTGACTCGGCTATATATGTTGGTCAGTAGTGCATTATGGGTATGTTTAATGGTTATTGGATGGGTGATTATTGATTACTTTATTATTTGTTTTTGTTGTTAGTTATTACATTTACTTGTGTTTATACATATATAAATATATACATGCATGTACATTATAAATTGATTTTAAAAAATAAAGCTTTTATTGCCTGAAGATCTTCTTTCTCAGAACAAAACATGCTACTATAAGGTTTTTCATCCTGTCAATAATTCAATAAATCAAAAGTGCAAGTGACATATCTAGTGGATGGACTCGAGAGTTTAGCATTAAAACGGTCATCAGGACCAGAGTTATCAAACATCTGGTCCTGATGAGTGTTTTGACGTGAAACTATTGAGTCAATCAACTAAATAAGTCACTTGAATTTTTGATTTATTGAATAGTGCAGCTCTAGTTGTCTATTGAGCACTTTTTGATAATTTCTGCTAGTCTTGGAAAAATACATTAAATTCTCATAATTTTCATATGTATTTTTTAGATATATATAATGTGTGAAAGAGATAAGCAGTCTTTTTTCTTTAATATGTTTAATCTATTCACACCAATATATAATTAAGAATACAGAGAGATAAAAATGGGTATTAACTTATATGTTCTCATAAATTGGCATAAATATGCATATCCAGTCTTTCATAAATTGGTATTAACTTTTCCTCTTAAACATTAATTTTCTGTAGATAAATCATAGCTTAGGAAACTTCTAAAACTTCAGAATAAATTTTTGTATCTACACACAACCTGCTTGTAAACCACAATAGGGATTTTCCTTATGAGGATGTCTCATAAGAAAGACGTTCTCTTTCACCTTTTTATTAATTTGCTTGTGTGCACACTCTCACTCACTCACACGCAATTGTGTGTGTAAAAGGACATTATTGTAGTTGCTCTTTTCATTACCATGTCCTTATTACACAAACTCCCTTTCCAGGTGTAAGTGCCTAGCAAAGTTTCTGTTTTATTAATGGATGAAACTTGAGGAGGAGGAGTAAATGCAATGGATTGGCTGCCAAAAGCCACAATTAGTAGAGATTTAGGTATCAGATGTTTCAACCTGCTCACAAATATTCTGCCGTCATCAGAAGTCACCTTGGCAAAATTATCCTAACAACTTCTGGAAGATTGAATGTCTGTTCTTTTATTCTATCTGTCCTACTTTTTCTTTGTTTCTTTCTCCCCAGTTCAACCCAATATATTTTTCCAGCCATATATAAGTCCATAGGCTAATGGCTGTAAAAGTATTTATTTTTATATAAAAGAAAAAAAAAATATTTTTCAGAATATTCTCCTTCCTTATCAATGCACTTCTGATGAATATTAATCATTTTGATTGAACATTGTAGAGTGAAAACTTTCGGATCAAAAGTCTTCTAATAATGTGTTAAGCAGCAGACTTTTGTGTGCAAGCATGTACATCATACACAAGATGGTATATACAAATCTATGTGAATGACAAAATGGAAATGCCTCTCCTCCCCCTCCTTCAGAGTAATAATTGTTTTATCAATGGAGTCACACTTATAGCAGTGGGGGAGGGGGGAGTAATAATACAAATGTCATTCATAGTTTTACATCCAAAACGCTAAAGATATATTTTTTTTTTTATTTTTTTTTATTTTTTTTTTACTAATGTTCCCCCAATACTAGGCACGTGGAACTAGAACAGTCTACCACAGTGAGCGAAATAAAGGGTTCAGTTCGACATTCCAACCACCTGAAGAAGGCCGGAGCATACAACGACCAAAACATTGTGATAAATATGGCAACAATAATAAGGACAATAGTCCAAATAATGTAAATAGTGTACATAATACTTCATCTCAGAAATATAGGAAGATCCTTTTGTGTTCATAAAATCTTTTTTAAATTTTTAGATGTTTCACCTATGTATTTCTTAGGGCATTTTTACAAACTATTTTTAATTATTGCTTCAAGTTTAAAATTTATTTTGCTTTGTGTTAAAGTTCTTATTGTTTTTAAGTAGTAACTTAATATAAAGTTTAAATAAATTGTAGTCATTATTGATTGCTAGGTAAAATTAGTTGAAGATGCTTTATCAAGGATATTTGTGTTATTTTCTTTTGTTTGTGTGGATTTTGTAAGCTTTCTTCTTAGCATCATATATGAAATAATTTGTTTATTGGTGGAGTATAAAAGTATTACCAGTGCATTTTTCTTAGTGTGTATATCAAGGTCTATAGATTCCAAAAACTCTTAAGTAGAAACTTAATTATTCTCAATTTTATTTTTATGCTGTGAATGATTATTTTTGTTAGTTTCAATAAGCATTAGATCATTATCAATATGGTTTAGCATGATCTCAAGGACAAGTAATGTATTGTTTGTTTCTGTTTCATAAGTGATTTCAGTTGTATGTTTATTCTTTATTTACCAGATCAGCTAATATTTTTATTTGTGGCTTCTTGATAGATTTTTAATTTTAGATCATTATCAGTACAGTTTGATATGATCATTATCATTCCAGGCTTAGCGTGATATCAAGGAAATGTAATGTATTGTTTTTTTTTTTTTGTATTACAAGTAATTTCAAGTATATGTTCAGTGTTCTTTGGTTTGTTTACAATGAAGAAGTTCCTTCTAGGGCCAAAGTGTTTTATGTTTTGAATTTTATTATTCGATTATATATAAACACACACATGATGCGTATAAGAGGCTGCTGAAAAGTTTTCAACATCACAAAAATGATTTTTAAATTTTATTTTTAAGTGAGCTGAATTGGGAACTTTTCATCACTCTGGTTTGCACATTATATATATATATATATAATCTCCAAATGTAAAAGAACAAAGAGTAAGATTCCAGTGTTCAAGACATTGATTTAAAACAGAGTTCAATACAAAAGTAGAGCCTTAAATATTTATTTATTATGCAGTGTTACATTAGAACATGCACATACCCACCCATGTGCATGTTCTAATGTAACACTACATTATATATATATATATATATATATATATATATATATATATATATATATATATATAACTGATAATTATATCTATCTGCATGAATATGTTTGTTATGAGAATGTATTAATACATATTTGACAAAGTTTTAGTTCAAGCCAAATATCTTGATGGGGAGTATACTTGCCATAAAACTTGCCATTTTGAACTTAACGTTTACCTATCTTCAAACAATGATGGCAAAGCACCAAAGGTAAAAACTCACTTCTAATGTCTGTTCAAGAAAACCTGGGTTGTCTGGGTTGCATGTGTAACATCCTAAGGAACCATTTTATGAATTATCCAAAAATAGTTCACTTCAACTTACTTGCTTATATTTTGGAAATGAATATCATTTTGCATCTTGGTGCTTCTATTCATAGATATCCATAACTCATCCACTGTTTGGATTTCACTTCACAAGTTTAAAATTTTTTTTTTTTTCTTTCTTTCTGACTAGAACTTATTTGGAGTTCTGTTACTATTTCTCCCCACCCACTCAATTTAAAAATAAACCTGTTCAAATTGCATTGGCTGTTATAGTTCTGGTTTACTCATTCTGCTTACTTTCATGCTTCAGCTTTCTAAGGGGCGGGAGGGAAAACTTGAAACGGCAAGAAGATTAAATGTTTAATATTTTGCAAATATACTTCCCTAAAGGAAATATTTGTCTGAGAGATTATCAGGAGCCTAAAGTAGCAAATAGAGTAAATTTAAAGCATTGCTAAAATAATGTAAATATCTGTATATTTCATTTAGCTAAAAGAATCAGTAGATAAGACTTTAAGGAAAGATAACATTACTTTTCATCATTGTAATAACTGATGCACATGTGTTGCACATTTTTAAAACTGTATTCTATAGAATTTGGATTATCTTCAGTTTTTTTTTCCACACCATTTCAGACAGGATTTTGTTCTGGTGCAGTTTCTGGTAGTGCAATTAATTGATCTGCAACAGACTGTAGAGAACAAAATTTCAACTAATGAAAGCTGCAAAATGAACTGGTCAAAATGTTATGAACCTTTTAAAAAATCCCATCAACTCCCTCCAGCCTGTACAAATTAACAAGTCATTTCTTAGGATATATTTTCATTATTAAACTACTACAGGCTGAGTATCCTTTATCCAAAATTCCAAAATCTGAAAATTTTTCAGTTGCTGACATGACTTGTGACAAATGGAAAATTTCAGAAACCATTGGGGTTCCTAGGTGATGTACAGCTGTTGTAAGTGACCTTATCTGCCCTGTGTGGGGATTACCCAGCCCAGCTACTTGGTCTATGTTGGTGCCAGTTTTTTTTTTTTTTTTGTTACTGAACATCATAGCAATACCTTTATTTGTGGATTACTTAGCAGGTGTTTTGTGCTCAGTAAAGGTATTATTTAAAATGTCAAAAAGACCTGCATTTATTTATTTTTTTTAAAGTAATCCTCATTTTTTTTTTTATACATGTACAGAAAGCACAAAACATTTTTACATGAAATCTTGATTTCACCACTTAAAAAAAAAAAAAAAATGTGGGCATTACATAACTAGTGTCATTACCTGTATGTATATGTATACAAAATTTTATATAAAACTATTTTCAGGGTGTATGTTATTTATATGACTACCTTCAATGTATATATGTATAAAGTGTGTTATGAAATGTAAAGGGACATTGTCTTTATGCTTGGGTTCCATTGCTAAACTGCCTCATTTATAGATTCTATATACAAATTAAATAACCTGTATTCCAACCCCCCCCCCCAAATTTGAAAACCAAAGCATTTCCAATTGCAAGAATTTCAGATAAAGGATTCTTAACCTGTATTACTAATTTCTATATTCCATGTCCCTTCATGACGTGGACAGTCATTGTTCTTCACAACATCTTGTCCTTTATAGCTTTTTAGCTCTTAATCCTTGTTCTGTCAACTGTTTACAGAAGTTTATTTGCTGCTTCTGTCTTTCTTGTCTTCAACATGTCAGATAAGTGTCAAATTCTCTAAGCCATCTTTCCTCATTATAATTTGGGTTTTGGTGTTGCATTTTCCATCCTCTGTCAAAAACACTTTCTAGATATTTAATTTTTCATACTTGCTTTGATTTCAATATTTCCAATTCATAGTTTCAAATGTTTAGCTGATTCCTTTTGCAGATAACCGTACGTTCTCTCTCTTCTTACAATGGATGGTTAGCCCCGCCCCCGCTTTTACTTCTCACATTCCTTTACTACTAACTCTTTGAGGTCCTGTAGTTTCCTTTCTATATCTGCTATCAACACTGCATATCTTATGATGTTAAGATTGTGGCCACCAAAAATGAACCCTAGTAGGACATCTAATTCTCACAGGATTATCATACCATAAAGGTCGAATGTCCATTGAGAAGACACATCCTTGTCTTCTGCTCCTTTCTATTTTTGTATGTTTACTGAATTAATTTTCTATCTGTTGTAGGCAGTTTTCTCTCCGTATAGGTCCTGGATTATTTTGTCTTTCCCAAATAAATCAAACTTGTTCAAACAGATCTTGGTGACATACTTTATCAAACACTTTCATATAATCTATAAAACATAGGTGTACATATTTTTGCATTTGTATGGATCTTTCAGATACCATTTGAAGCATAAATATCACATTCCTTGTTCCAGTGTCGTTAACAAAATTGCACTAGTCTTGTCCTATTTCAGATCTAATTCTATTACGTGGTCCAGTCATTAGAATTCAGATAAGTTTCATCATGTAGCTCATTAGGCTGATTGTCCACTGGAGTTCACATTTGTTTTACCTGGCTTCTTAGGTAATGCTATGAAAATGAATCTATTTAGATCTTTCAGTATATCACCACTGTCATATATTTTATTTATTATGTCTAATTTTGTCAATGCTGGCATCTCTATTACAGTTTTATCTGGTCCTGTTGCTTTGGTGTTGTTCAATTTAGCCAGTGCTAATTTCATGTTGGACTTTAATATTCTGGTCCTTCCATAATTTTTTCTATTGTGGGTTCTTTCATCATGTAAGAGTTCTCCAATGTATTTTTCCCCTCTTTGAAGTATTTTTTCTTTCTATATTATCAATATTTTGACATTTTAATTTTATCAATGTGCATGTGCTACTAAATGGTAACCAAACAACATAATTAAATGAAGAACTGAGTGTCTATTTGACTATAAATTTGCCTTCATTTATCCATATAGCCCTAATGTCTAAATTGATACAGATGACATTCATCTCACAAGTGCCTCTAGGATATAGAATGTAAAAACTTAAGTTTTGTAGTAAAAAGCAACAATAAGAGGAATGAAAAACTAGTCAAAATAATAATAATAATAGAAACAATTTGAAGAATGTGGGGCTAATTTGTTCAATTATTACTACATAAACAAAAGATTTGTTTCTCCATTACATTGATTCTATTAAACCACTTTCCACATCTTTGCTGTTTTTATCACAATTCAACTACTGTACCTTCTATTGTTGTAAAAAGACAACAGAAACAAGGAAATTCCTCCAAAGTATCCATGTGTAACAATATCTTGGAAATTCTTACAAAACTATATTTTATCATTGTCAATAATAGTCACAATTTACAAGACCATAATTCTCCCAATAAATAACAACTTATATCATATGAGGTTCTGCAAGAAGACACTCTGGGCACCAGTTATGAGGGGAATTAAGACACTAGCTTAAAATAGTTTTCAATAACAAAACATACAACTAAATTACAAAAACTCGGACGTCATCATAAAGTAAATACAAGCATGAATTTTATGCACAATGTCCAGTGACTTCATAGAAATTAATTTTTTTTTTTTTTTCCTTTTAATAATTTAATTGAAGCAAACAATTTTTTTTGCCTGAGAGTTAGAGAAAATTTGTCATTATTTAATGATTTTAGGACCTGCATTTGTGATATTAATTAAAAAAAAAAAAGTTGTTACATTTCTCATACATACTAAACAATAATTACAGCTGTGACACCCACTGGTGGTTGTGGTTGTGACATCAATATATGACGCTGCACCGTCAGCCCGTGGTCAACTCCCAGTTGCAGTGCGAAGTTGTAAGGTTTCTTCCACCAGTGTTTGGGGTTGACTCGTTGGGGCTGCCACCAGCCTGTGTCCCGGTCGATCTTGTTATTTCCGGTTCGATACCAGCTTTGTCGTTCTCAGCTCGCCTCCAACGCTTGGTCACTGAAGTAACTACTTTGATCTCAAGTCTAACCTACCCACGTTGTGACTTTGATCTTAGGTAGACGAAATCAATTGGGCGTCGGGCCGTAGTGCAAGCTGAATCCGGGGTAAAGGTGATACCGCACAAGTGTAAGTAAAAGAAAAATGATAAAACAAACTCACGAGGTTCAAATATGTTGAGAAATAACAATTATCTTTATCTATCTGTTGAATACAGGAGTGTGTTTCTCCCCCGGCCTGTTTCTATGGATTCATGACACTTTTTGCATTTCTTAAGCGAGTTATGGTATCTTAAGTCGTTCATCAATAAAAACTTGCTTTTGGTAGGAAGACTTAAGTCGAAAGGCATGGAAATCTTTCAGTCAGCTCCTGCGAGGCTGGTCTCCAACTGCAACTTTGAACTTTCTTGAAACTCTGCCGAATAAAACACTCACTAGCTGCCTCGAGACATTTGTTTATATGGACACCAACCAACTCCGAGTTGGGACCTGTCGTGGTTTGGGTTCTTTGACAATTCCTAATTTCCAACAAAATTCTCTTTGTCCTCAGGACTGGAAAATTTATTACTTCCCATTTTTGGAAGCCAATCACTTTCCATTGCGGGGATTTTCTCCCTCGTCCATGAGGAGAGGCCGGAGGAGAATTATTCTCTTAGACTCTTCCTTTTTCATATTGTTATCTCATACCAATCCTATTAGTGGGTGTCAACATCTTCCCCGCCCCTCCCACACATTCACCTTCACCCATCACTCACGCCACCACTTGGCCAATGATCGCTCAGCAGCGTGGGTGTGGCTAGACTTGGCATTAAAATTATCGTCCAAAAAAAATTCTTTTTTTTTTTTTTTTCCTTCTTTTCTATCAGCCAGAATTCTTATGAATCCCACGTGGCCATAATTAAATTTTTATCTTATCCTGAGCCACCCAAAATCCACTTAGCAGAATCTACCAACTCATTAATCACTGCTAGTCAACTTTTAAACTGGGTGGTCATGTTCCACCTGAAAATCAAATTCTTTGTTTTTCTTGTGTCTTAAAATTTTCGTATCACCAGATGACCACTTTTGGCGACATTAAGTCTGTCGTTAACAGTTTGAATAAGCAATAGCAATGATCATATCAAGATCTGTATACATAATGGCTGGCTTTCTTCATCAGAATCCAAGAATGAAAAATATTAATGATATCTCTGATAGATAACCAATATTGATTTCTTCTGCCTGTATGCAGTTGACAAAAAAAAGCCAAAATTTTTTCATGGCCGCTGTCTGTGGTTGGCTTTGTCATTCCTCCCCAAATTCTGTTTCCCTTGGCGTGTCACTATTTGATCATGACATTAATTAATTCTGACAGAATCTTCGTAAATGAAATAAAATCTTTTCCCATTCCTTTTTTTTTTTTTTTTTTTAATGTTGCTCGGTCTGTCTTTCAATATAGCTCTTTCTCGCCTTAAGTATTTCTCATTTTTAATTTCTATGCTTAATTAGTTAGCCAATTACCATAGCTAAATAGTGTCACACAGCATGCTGTTTTTTTTTTCTGATATATATATATATAGTGTGAATTGTTTTAAACAATTTGCTTTGTCAACAAGAAAGTTTGTCTCTCAAATTTGTGAAATATCCTTGTGAAGATGATATTGGAAACTTTTTAAAGAAAGATGTCTGCTATTCTTCCAAACTGACAGATTGCAACGTAGACCTGAAAAATTACAATGATCAAATTGTAATAAAAATAAATTAGGGCTCCCTGCCCAAATAATGGAATAATTTTGTAAGGAATTAATGTGTGTTTGTTTTTTTTTTAATCAAACATTTTATTACTTCAAATACTGCATTTTAGTGAACACTTGTTTGAATGCATGTTCTATTTTATTTTTAAGATCGTGTGAATTCTGGTCTGTACATTTGAGAATCTTAATAAACAAAATATACCCTCCAGCAGGGTTCAGACCTGTGTCTGATCTGGCAAACTTTAATAATGCCCTCTGTGACTGAGCAGACACTAGATCAGATGGTGGTACGGATGCTAGAGAGCACATTTTTCTCATTAAGAATCAAATGCAGAAGCAGGTAGATGTAATTCATACTGTTTTTGTCTTTTTTTTTTCTTAACTGCATGTCTACTTAAACAAGTGTATACACTAAAATCTAACATTTGAAGTAAATGGAATAATGGCAATGATTCTCTGCAGTTTGTCAACTCACAATATCATATGATCCAAAATTCTTGCAATCAGGTTCTCTTTAACTTATTTACCTGTCTGCCTGTAAATATTAACAGGTAAGTAATATTTAGAAACGTTCAGTCTGTTTGGAGACGGGGATTGGGCATAGTAACTTTTCTCTTTAGTGAAATGTTTACCTGTGATAGGTTATTCTTAGTAACATGTACAGTGTTAGGTATAAACCATGCAAACTAAGTTAATATATTTTGCATCTAGAATTTATTGCACCATGATATGTAAAAATCTGCACTCAGCCTAAAACTAAAGTTCTGCAATGACAAAATTGTTGTAGCGCTAATGTTGGTACATGAGATCGCTGGAAAATGAGCATAGCAGGATATTAACGGACTTAAACTTCATGAAAATAATTTTTTATCATCTCAATGTTTGTTATTATCAAGAGGAAAGATCAAAGTATTTTTTTGATTATTTTTTTTTTTTTAATAATTTCTAGCACATCCAAAATTTTCGTTAAAAATCTTGTATTTTTTGATCAGCAAAATTGACAGAAAATCAATCGTCAGCCATTTTTTTAACTTTTGTTAACAAAAGTGAAAGTCTGTTTAAAATTCGTTTAAAAAATCAATTATGATTTTTTTTTAAATTAATTTAAGAAAATTAGAAATTTTAAAGTTTTCAAACAAACATTACTTAATTTCTGCACTGAAAAAAATGTACTTTAAAATGATAGAAAGCCGGTCTTCTTAACAGAGGTGTTGATTGACATGTGCATGATTTCATCTTACGGGAGGAAAAGTTATAGTACGGAAGGTCACAAGTGACAGTTTAGCTTTATGTGAACAACTTATTTACCTCGTTATTTTTAAGTAGGCATAGCACGATAAAAATGACCTTAAACTTGATGAAAGCAGAATTTTATTGTCAAAATGTTTGTTACTACCAATGCAAACCACATGACGGACTATTGTTTTCATGATGCTTCCAGTCTTCCATATATTTGAATTTAAGCTATTTTTGGACAAAAAAAAAACAAAAAAAACATGTTCTATTAGATTTTTAGCTATAGGCAACTTTATGATTGTAACCAGCTTTATTTTATAATCTGTAAATGATATTTATCTACTTAATAACACCATTGACTAAACTGTACAACATTTTCATTAATTTTAGAATATTTAATAACTTTTAATGTAAGAAAGATAAAATAACTTAAGAAATAACAACTAATTGATGTAAAAATTTATTTTTCATTGAAAACGTTTTTTGCTTTCAGAAAATATTATCCATATTCATGCAAACAAGTAAAAGCAACTAAAAGATTTTGAAATTAAATAATATCTTTGTTTTATTGAGTTTCGTATGTTACAATTCAGAGTTGATTTTAAGGTAGAAAGGGGTCAACTAAAAAACAAAAAAATGATTTGCTTTCCTCAAAGCCGTGTGCTTTTAACTAATTAATCACTAAAACTCTACAAATTAGAATTTCATGAGTTTTCATAAAATTAATTATGGGGGATAATAAATATAAAAAAAAAAAATTTTTACCATGACTTTAAAAAAAAAAAAAAAATAAACATATAATAATTTCCATCATTTGTGAATAGTTTCTGAAAGTTTCATTAAAATCCAACAATTATTTTTATTTTTGCAAGATATTCAAAATTAATGACTGCTATTAAAAAAAAAAAAAAAAATAAAATAAAATACACAAAAATCCGCCATGTTATTTAGTAGGACATTCGCTGATGATGAGAAACAAGGTTTTTCAATCAAAAGTTAGAATACTCTAATAGACAGAAAAATTTTGAAAAATAATTAAAAATTACTTTGTTCTTTCCTCTTAATAAAAACAAACATTTTAAAGATTAAATTTTGTTTTCAACAAGTTTAAGGCTGTTATTATCCTGCTATGCTCATTTTCCAGCGATCTCATGTCGGTACTTACGCGAATGAAATGAAAAATTGGACTTCATTATTATCTTGTAAAATATAAAGATGAGAATATGGAATAAAAGACACTGACAATAGGTACGTAAATAAGAAATGAAATACAAAGAAATTTGAGAATTTAATCTTCATAGAATGTGAAGTTTCTACTTATGAGAAATAAGTCTTAACAAGATTTTCAAGTCGAGGGGAAACAAAAGCTCAGCAGATAGAGAATTCTTAAAAACCTTTACTATGTTAGATTTTATGATTCAAATGTTTTTGCAATAAAATTCACAAGATATATTTATCATAAATATACCATGTGTATTTCAGCTTATAATGTTTATCTTATTATAAAACACAGATTGTGTGTGTCTGTACGTTTATATATTGGATCAGATTTCCTACATTTTTCAACCAATTTCAACAAAACTTCACAGGACTGCGTAAAATTACCTTGCGGTGGTTCTGATAGTGCCAAAAATTTGGATTTTTGCATGAAATCAATTTGAAAACACGATAAAACACGATTCTGTCGCCAGAATGAAATGGGGACAACTCATATCGAGTTATACTTATTATAAAATCCAGGTTGTTCGTGTGTGTGTGTTCGTTTATATATGGAATTGAATTTCCTACATTTCTTCACTTTTTTTTTTTGGCAGGTAGTGTTTCTTATTGTCTTGCACACTTTTTTCTTTAGTTTTACATTCAGAATGCTTTAAAAATTCCATTTACAAGACAATTGTTTATAATAAATTCTCTTCAGTCGGTAGACTCATAACGATTGAAAACAATGTTTTTGTTTGGGTTTGACCAATTTGTAAAAAAAAAAAAAAAAAAAACTAATTAAGATATGCGTGTTCGTCAACCTTAAACAATAATCTTTGTCAATTTTATTTTTCAGTCTTTATGATGGTCGATACTTGATCTATCTCTTACTGTTACATCCCTGGGCAACGCCAGGCTCTACTGCTAGTCCTTGTTAAAAACATTAATAATGTTTAAAATCTGTCAGATTTTATTATGCAAACTAAGTTCAGCATAAGTTATTTCTAAATAACTTTACTACTATTTGTACTATTTACATTGTTCAGACTATTGTCCTCATCTTTATTGCCATATTCATGATGATTCAGCCATTGTATACTCAAGCCTTCTTCAGTTGATATATATTGGAATTTCAAACTGAACCTTTTAGTCCACTGGGGTAGATTGTTCTACTTCCATGTGCCATGCCCCATAGACTAAATAAAGGGTTTGTTTCAAATTCTCACCTGAAGAAGACCGGTGTGTACAACATCTGAAATGTTGTGAATATTACAATAAAGAAAAGGACACCAGTTCAAACAATGTAAATAGTTACAATACCTCATCTCAGAAATATAGACAAAACTTTACTACTGTTTCAATTTTAACATTACTTGTTGCTGTTTTATTGCTTTCCAAAGATCTTTTTTTTATATAAAATATTGTTTTCTATTTCATATAGGTCTTTTAATAATGGACTAAAAATTTTCTATTAGATTAATATCTAGTGAAGCTGGAGGCCATTCCATTGAGATGGTAGCTTTTAAAGCCTTTTTTGACAAGGTGGGCAATAGTCGGCTTTTCAGAATGTGAAGGAGTATTGTCTTGCATGAATATACTACTTAGCTTAAAAATTCTTGGCTATGATGTGTACCATTGAAAAAAAAAAAAAAAAAATACATTTTATACAAGAATTTAAAATAATTCTCTGAATTTATATTTCTCATCAACTGTGAAGAGAATTACATTTTTACTGCCTAAAATACTGACTCAAAATCTTACTCCCTTACTCTTCTGTTGTCTTAGCCATGTTGGTTGATTATTTTTCTGAAAGATCTAATTTCTAACCCACCCATCAGTTCCATGCAATGTAGCTCTACATTCATCTGTTGGGAAATCAATTTTCATGTACTTCTTTGCCCAACTTAAACATGTTTTTTCTCTCTGTTTTATTAAATGTTGAAGCTCCTTTCTCGTCTTAAGCCATTGTTTTTAATATTCTGTATCTTTTCTTGTTTACATTTTGTAACACCAACTTCTTCAAAATATTTTCTTGTTGGTCAATCCATTTTTCTCTGGTTTCTCTTTTAATTTTATTAACACATTAAAACAGACATAAGACAATTTATAAATAAAAAGAATGGGTAGCAAAAAATATATTACCATAAAATAGTAATACAGAAATATGATACATAACAAAAAGACAGCTAAACCAGTTTATTAGTCCTTTCTTATCAGAGCAAATATCAGGGATAAAAATGTGTACAGCAACAAAAGAAAATATCAGATTCAAGATTATTATAAAACGCAGATTGTGTGTGTCTGTTCGTTTATATATGGGATCGTATTTCCTACTTTTTCAACTGATTTCAACAAAACTTCACAGGACTACGTAAAATTACCCGGCGGTGGTTCTGACAGCACCCCAAATTGGAAAAACACAATTGTTTTTGCATGAAATCAATTTGAAAGCACGGTTAAGGGAAGTTACTGCAGGCTACTCAAACATCCGAATGCTGTTAACTTCCGGTGGCGCAGCGTTTTTTTTTTTTTTTTTTTTTTTTTTCAGTGAATGATACACAAAAAGTAAAACAAATAAAACATACACAAGTCCTCTTAACTAAAAATAATAACCGTAAACTACTTTAAATACACATGGTGTCCAAATGAAATCCATGTGTACAGTAAAAATGCAGAAGTTAATTTTTAGTCATCAACCAAAAGATATTGCCAACCGGCTACGATGCTACCGCAGCCGATTTCTTGGCTCCGGGGTAGAGTGACATGCTCCCCCTCTCACCTTCACCTGGCCGACCCTCATGGAAAATAAACCTCCACATCTCAAGTGTTAATAAAAGCAAAGCATGTCAGATTTATAAAGATTTCCTATTTGTCCCTTATCCTATCATTCTCTTGCATTCCTATCTATATTTGATCTTAATTATATATATATATATATATATATATATATATATATATATATATATATATAAACTATGCTTGAAAGAAAAAATTAAAATAAGTACAAAAATACAAGCCAGTTATTGAACCAGAAAAATGAAATTATACTTAAATGTCATCATAAAAATAAGTTTATATAGTCTTAAAAAATAGACATTTATTTTGCATCAAACACTGAAAAATATATATTAGGTTTGTAACAATGTAAGTTTATATATATATATGTATGTATGTATGTATGTGTATTGTATATATGTGTATCTATCTATTACTTTTATTACTATTATTATTACTTTAAATATATTGTATATATATTTTTTATTACTATTAAATGATGATGTTTAAATGAATAACAACATAGATTGCATTTCTGTGATTTTTATTACTGGTTGCGCAGTTAGTTTTATCCATGAAATTTTCCCCTACCTTCCCTTACTGCAATATTCTCAAAAAAATCTAAAGTAGGATCTGTAATGTAATCGGTACTGAATTAGCTTCTTGACTTCAGCCGCTTTCTCACAGACATGATGTGGCTTCCCTCTGTCTTTTCTACAAATATTTTCATGGCTACTGCACTGATGAGCATTTTTTCCCCTGGTGCCCTGACTACATGAATTTAAGTGTACTACTAGATTGGCATCTAGGTCCCAACTTTTTACTGTTGAAATAGTTAAATGTAACCACCCTTCTAACAGTTTCTTTCCTCGCACTTCTCCATATTGGAACTCCATTCCTCTCACTTGCTTCCCTGATAACTACAATCATCAAAAACCTAAATGCAACATCAGTCACCATGTTTTGTTGCGTTGATACCTGTTCTTTTTTCCTTTCTTCAATCCCCCCTACACCCACTGTTTTCTCTCATTTTCACGCTCCATAACCCCGTGTGTGATAATGGCACTTCTGACTTGCTTGGGGTGAAATGCTTAAAAAAACAACCCAAAACATTGAATATAAAATAATTAGGGTACTGACAAAAGCATCTAATAAAATAATTAGGGTACTGAAAATAGCATCTACCACAATCAAAAGTAAAGCTCTCCCTACCAACAGCTAAAATAATAAAAAAGTGCTCAATACTTATATATATATATATATATATATATATATATATATATATATATATATATATATATATATATTTGGTTGGCTAGATGTGAGTTTGTGACCCTGGGTTTCACGCTTTAGCGATTTGTCTGACGATAAAGCGTGAAAACCCAGGGTCACAAACTCACATCTATCCAACCAAATATGTTAGCTCTATCTCTGATATTGAGCGCTTATAATAAGTATGACAGATATAATATATAAATAATTATACATATATATATATTTATTTATATTTATATTCACTTTTTCACATATATATATATATATATATATATATATATTAGAGAGAGAGGCAGTGTGTGTATGTAACGAATGCATGGACGCAATTTTCGACAGATTTGCACCAAAATTTACATGCACATGCTCCAAGTTAGCAGGAAGGCCAAGACTGACTTTGCATTTCCCAACTCCCATCGATAGTGGAAATAATCGATTTTTTTTTCATGCTTCTATGGTAGTTTTCATGTAGTTTGTGGCCATTTTCTACTGGCCAGAGTGAGAGCCTATAGCTGACTGACATGAATGTTAACTAGCATGCTAGCATGCAAAAAAAATCGATAGCTGCATTCGTCACAAGTGGGAAAATTTAAATCTGCATGGCACTTTACTCCAATTGGCTCATTCGCTTGCTTAAACTCAACATTGATTCTGATTCCGCAGAACTGGGTTGGGTGTGAAAAAGTATTTGTTGTTAACATTCTTTTTTCATTCGGTTCTTCCAGTTATGAGTCCTTTTTTTTAAAGCTGATCATTTTCTGTTCATTTTGTTTAGTTCTTTTTTTGTAACAGATTTAATGTTTAGTATAGAGCTTAGAAAAAATTCGCAGTTTGAAGAAGTAAGTCATGTAGCAACATCAGCACGGCAAAGGGCACTCCTTTAAAGTCAATGGAGTGCAAAAATATTTTAAGTCAAGTGATAGCGATTGCTGTATGAGTCGTACGATTTTTGAATCAAGCACAGGCAACACCGGGCCATGCTGCTAGTATGTTATATGCAAGTAAATATAATACTTAAAGTTAATAACTTTTAAGCCTACCAAACACTCTTTCTGCTTACAAAGAGATGGATGGTAGGACTTAATATATACTGATTCCAAAATTTTCAAGTGGTACTCAGGATTAATCCAAGTCAGCATTGTGGACATATCTGGGCTATAAGACTGAGCACACTGCTGTCTTTTTTGTGAATGTTAAGCTATCACTGAACGGGATGTGTTTACATACCTATGTAAATTGTCCACTTTTCCCTTGTGAATATTGGCTGGTACATGTTGGTTGATTTGTAGACCCATTTTGTCTGCATAGTCAGCATTGCACTGATGTCTAAATTGGTAAATTACCAAACTAAGATGACAGGTAGGAAGAATATCCTTCCAGATCTGTATCAATAAAGGTCAAAGACCAAAAACACTATGGATTGATAGAAAAAGTTTTTTTTTTTTGTTTTGTTTTTTTTTGTTACCCCTCCCCGCTCTTTTTTGTTATAGATTGTCTTTTAATATGTCTGTTTTTAACAGATTAATAAAATCTTTAAATTCTCCTCAAAATCATATTTGTAACAATTTTAAAGTCATTTTCCCCCCTCTTATTGCCAATGTTGTCAATTTCTTTTTTGATTGTTCTATGATCTCAGTTGAACTCAAGTTTTCACCATTCCGACACTCAACAACTTAACTTTTTCTTTCTAACTTTTTTTTCTTCTTTCTCTTTGGAGCTTAAATCTATCTTTATAACCCTTTGCAATCTTTATGTATCTAAAATTGTAAAAAATATCTTTCAATAACTATACTATTATATATTTTTATTTACTATATGATGAACAGCTCATGAGTTGCCTAATGAAATCTCACATCATCTAATAAGTTAATGTAAATATTTCTAATAAAATCAGATATTATAAGATGAAATTCAAATTGTATATTTCCCTTATAAATATATCCTGAAAATTTTATGAAAATTAGTTAAAAACGATTTTGTGAAAATATTGACTAGCATAATAAAATCTGCCATTAATACATTCTCTGAGTTTTTTTAACAAAAGAGAAACCAGAAAGAAACCTTGACTTGTTTTTTTTTTTTTCTCTCTTATATATATATATATATATATATATATATATATATATATATATATATATATATAATGGCATACCAGATATTTTAATAATTAAGCATTGTGATAAGTAGTATATTTAAAAAATGAACTAATGCTTGGAGGCCACAAAAGGTGGCATTTATGCAAGTGTGATTGAAGAGAAAGTAAATGAAAATTCTATCTATACATTGAATATTTCTTTGATTACTCAGATCTCCAAAATTAAAGTCAAAAAGTTCTTAATTTTTTTATTGGCAATTGTTTGCAGGTTTCTTTCTAGTTTGTCCCTATAAATCATCCAGAAGTAATCTGTCATCAGACTGATTTTCCTGATAGTGTCTTTAAATTTCCTTGATATCTTGAAGACATCTTTCATCTTGTTCTTCACTCATTACTCCAAGATTTACAGTGGGTAAAATTCTAAATTTGAATTTAAAATGAATCTTGAGATTCCTGTTGCAACTGAATTCCTTTAACTTTCTGACAATTTTTTGTAATTTCTATCCTCATTACATAAGAACTTTGAATTAACTTTGAATGATATCGAAATATTTAATTCTGGGTCATTCATTGCAACATCAAATTGTGTATCAGAAATTTGTTTTCTAATATCAGGTCCAGTAAATAAACTATTTGAATTTAGCTTCAGATAGACCAGAGAACTTTTGGCGCAAATATATAAAATGAGTTCCATTTTTTTTTTTTTTTTTTTTTTTTTGGAATCAGCGTGTTAGGTTTGATGATGGTTTTGGCACTGATCTCCAGATTCTTTTTATTTAGCCATTCTTTTTTAACCCAATGACTCTGCAGTTCACTCACAGAGAAAACATGGGATTTTTTTTTTCTATCCTGATCATTTCTCCAGTAATATACACAAAACTTTTAGGTCTCCACACATGACCCAAGTGTTCATTAGAATTGATTTTTCTCAAGAACGTTTACCAAATTCTTTTATGTTTCTTTTAAATGCATAGAATAAGCAACAATTATAGATGTAGATTGATTTCTGTTAGGAAACAATATCTTTCTCAGATTTCTTTTAAAAGAATCTGTGGTCTCCATTCTTCTGCATTGTAATCTGTTGAATTTCTGCACAAAATCACTTGCATCAGTGAAATAAACCTACAATCTTTTTTGAAATAGAGTGCAACACTTTTTTTCTTCATTTTATTCTAAGAGAAAGCCATTCCTGGATGTAAGTTTTTATTTAATCTGCTACCTCAACATCTCTTCAGAGACCATGACCTTTGTGCCATCTTTGGAAAGACAAAGATCCCTGTAGCATCTTTAGTGAGACCAAGGTCTTTAACCAAATCATTCAGTTCATTCTGAGAGAATGGCTTTGATTCATTGCTGGAACCTGTTACAAATTTTTCATCTTTATCTGCAGCATTTTCTTCCCCAGTGAATTTCTATATAAGATTAACAGGTGGTATAGAGATTGGTAGATCAGATCCATGGGGTCTTTGTATTATTGCTGATGGAGGATTAAGTTAAAAGTTTGAAATTTGCAAAAAGAAAAATATAAATTATTGATTTTTTTTTTTTTCTTTTTATTCCTTCCATACCATTTTAATTCCAAAAGGAAGAGTTTCTTTTGTCCATTTCTCCATTGTCTTAATTCCTCAACATAAGACTGTTAGTGTGGGTAGGGGGGTACTTTTTGTATTAATGTCCAAGTTTTATTCCAATGTAAAACATAATATGCATCTTTCTTTTTTTCTTAACAAAATCTCTGATGTTTTGTCTCTTTGTTTATCAATAAATATTCCACAAATCTGGTAAAAAAAAAAAAATCAGGATTGTCCATACAACCTTTAGACACCATAATATTGATTTTTCAGAGAAATACTATTTTAATCTATATATGAAGAAACAAAATTTAATCATTCAGGTTGTAAGTGATCATAGCTCTTCACTATTTCCTTTGAAATATCTGAATTGCTATGACTTTTTGGAAAAGATACAAGTTTTCTGTTGCTTTCTCTAGTTTTGATTTCAGAGTTGTCCTCCAAAATTGGCTCCCACTGATGGCTAAAGAACTGAGTCTACCCTGCTATTTAACCCTCAGGCAGGAGGGGAACAGTATACATTTATGCTGTTCCAAGTGAAAAGTGAGCTTAACTGTCATAATAATACATTATGGTATCAGATATTGTATCAGTGTAACACCAGACATGTTCAGTTACTAAATGTTTCCAAATGGTATGACTCCTCAGCTTGAAGTATTCCAGTTATATTCTAGTTTGATAAAATGACATTTTAAAAATGAATCCAATATTAAAACATAATGAATTCAAATGTGCTATAATTCAAATAAAATATCCATATGTATTTTGTAAACATTTACTGAAAACTGAAAGCCTTTCTAAAAATAGGCCACATGAAAGAGAAAATGGTATTTATTTTTAATTTTGCACCCAAAAAATATATATATATATATATATATATATATATATAATAATTTTTAATGATAACTAACATATTAAAATTGGCTAGAAAAGTCTCAAAAGAAAGTAATTTTTATATATAATTATATACTGCCAAAGATTCACTAAAATTGAGCATTACATGCTGAAAAAAATGCTCCAAGCCTTATAAAAACAAAGTTTTATCATCAAAGTCTTTGTTATTATTAAGAGGAAAGGCCAAAGGGTTTTTGATTATTGAATTATATTTTTTAATTCTTTTTCGAAGTTTAAAAATTGTTTTTCTGGCATCAGCAAGTAACCATAAATTACTATGGAAAAATTCTAGTGTCTTTGTGCAGTGAAGACATTGCTTTGGAAATTCTTGCAAAAATGAAATAATTATCTGGTTTTAATGAAACTTTCACAAGATTTTCACAAATGAATGAAATTATTTAAAAAATATTTCCTTTTTTCTTACCCTTCCCCAAGAATTCATTTTTGTAGGGCTTAATGCTTATATTAGCTATAAGTAGAAGTCTTTGGAAAACTTAAATCCTCAGTTTTTCTTTTTCTAAAACCAGATCTCCCCCCCCCTTAATTACAGAAAATCTATTCAGAATCATAAAATAAAAAATGCAATAAAACTAAGATATTATATAATTAGAAAAGTTTCTAATCATTATGTTAAACTCTTTTTGAAATGAGATTTTATATAACACACACACACATACACACACACAACGATCAAATATGGATTGGAATCAAACAGGATGATAAAATAAAGAACAAATAGGAAACATGACTGGCCAAACAAAATTGAAAATACCAAAGATTCTGTTTTTTTGTCTGTTTTCTCTCAATCTCTGACAAAGCTTTAATAAAAGCCAAACATGTTACATTTACTATTTATTTAGTTCTTTATTTTATCATACACACATTCGCAAACACACACAAACACACACAGGATTATAATTTCCCTGTTTTGCAATTTCATTGATGATATGAATTTCATCATTTCTACTGCTTATGCATTACAAATTTTACAATTTCGACACCCAATGCTATAAAGTGGTCTTGAATTTTCTCTCTGATGCCTCCTACAAAACAGGTTCTTTGTAGTTCTATATCCTTGCCCTTTGATCCTTTACCCTAGCAGTTACTTATAATTTGATTAAATGCATTTGAAAATAAATGTTCATTGTAGCTGTACCTAAGAATTGATATTGTTAGAGAATGCAATGAAACCTGAAAAAATTCTTAATATAAATAAATTTCTATTCATATATATATAGCTGTATGAAAATAAACTGTGTACATGTACATAGGTGAAAAAGAATAATATAAGACTTTGGTAAGTTTTAGAGAGATGAAGATACATTTCAGATGAGCATATTTTTATTAATTTTTTTTTTTTTTTCCAATACGGCCAACTTTGCTGATGTACTGCATTCTCACTGAATAATCTTGCTATCAATCATGAAAAAGCAATAAGTACAGTATACTTACAAATATTCACATCATTAATATCAATAATTAACCTTGCATATATGTAATAAGAACAAACTACTCTTACATAAAGCATCCTGTATACGCACACACATGCACAGAAGAACTGGTTGCCATACTCACTGTCACTTTTTTTTTTTTATTACAAATGTCAGTTCATCTCAAATAAGACTTTGTTAAACTTTCACATTTGAGGTAGCTGTGAAATTGCATCAACAAGCTATTTTTTTTTGTTACAAAAATAAATTATGGCTTGGATTGTTTCATGAAACAAACTGATCCATATCTGAAAAAGTACAGTCAATCCTAGGCTTAATGTATTAAGACATTAAAAGTGGTGAAGGAATATGTTAAATCTGAATGTCTAGTAGTCACATTTCTTGTTCTTTTTTTTAATTATTATTATTCAGGAAGGAAACATGTAGCTTTAATGCAATATACAGTAGTGTACAATATAAAATGATTAAATTCTAATAAAGACTATGTAGTATTTACTCAACTTTTATTACTATTGTAGTTCAGTGGTTAAGGTTACTGCTTTCTTATAAATAAAATTTACTTCAAGCATGATTTAAAAATATTGGTTATTCCAAAATGAAAAAGATCTTTTATCAATGGCTCATTTACAGAAATTAAAAACTTAATGGATCCGTGATAGGATCAGTTAAACCTGAAATCTGTCATATTGGAGTCCGTTAACTCTAGCATTTACTGTACATACATGTGATATCCCAGAACAAAATTATAAAACACTTAGGCTATTGAGTTATATCAGCACATGAACTTGCTGGTTATCAATTTTTTATCTTTTAAATTATTGCTGCCTCTCTCTCTCTCTCTCTCTCTCTATATATATATATATATATATATATATATATATATATATATATATATATATATAGAAAAAGTTTCAAATTGAAAATTATAATGTTTTATTTTATGAAAGTATTTATTTATTTATATATATATATATTTGATATTTCAAATTGTCCTCAATTTTTCATCAGAAATAACTGTTTGTTACAAATAAATTAAAATTACTGTTTGTTAGCAAGTAGCGTCCTTTTGCAGACGCGCGGACGTCACGTGATATGGAACGTCACTGTTCGGATATTCTAACTTAAATCTGTCATAAATATTTTTAAAAAAAATTTTTTACTATATCTAAAAAATTGCTTAAAAATATATATATATATATATATATATATATATATATATATATATATATATATATATATATATATATATATATATATATATATACTAAGCATTATACAGCACAAAGCAAAATCAAAATGAATAAAAATAGGAAGATTGTCATACCAATCTTTCAAATGAACTGTACTTGACAACCTTGAAAATCAGTATTCAAAGGTTTGGCTTTTACCTGGGCTTGAAAACCAATCTTTGTCACTGGTGTAAAGTCTGTAATATATGCACCCAAGAGACAGGTTTCATCTATTTTTATTATAATAATTATGTTTGATCCAAACATTTACCAAGTTTTTCACCTGAAACCTAAAGTAAATGGTTTTCTTTTTCTTAGGAATTTGTTGAAAGATAATATCATGGTATATATGATTAGTATTCATTAGTACATTTGCTTTGTATTTCAGATAAAAATGAATTTCCAGTCATTTCCTTAATCAATACTCTTAATCATTCCTAGTAGTAGTAGTACTACTACTACTACTGGAATAACGATTGTGTTTAAATGTAATATACTTGTAATTTCCAGATCCTCATTATTACAAGGTAGAAATCTATTTCTGTATACTCTTTAAGGCTAATTGAGATTGTAAATTAATGAATTTGCATATATGCAAATATAAAATTCGTAAACATTTCAGTTTATTTTTATTTTTTGAATTTAAGTATTTCTGGTTGTCACTCCAGTTATCAAGAATTGTTTGTTTAGTTTGTTTATGAAAACATCTTTGGTTAATTCTGACATTTCCCAGTTTACTAGAACCAATTTCAAGTCACTTAAAGATGACGTCAACTGGCGTAAAAATTCAGTTTTACTGTTGTAAATGAAGTCACCTGACATAAAACAACTGATAAAAAATATCTTTACTTATATGAATAAGCACAAGGCTAAATATTCAATGTTGGTTTCTATTTGAACAACCTGTTTGTCTAATTGAATTACCTGAGTATAAATATTAATGCAATCTGTATTGAAGGTTTTAAATAGTATTTATATACAAAATATTATCTCGGTATTTTCACTAATACTTAATTCCTAATCTATAAATGATGACAACCTATATTTTATATATTATCTACAATTATGCATGGTATTGACATTCAGCAGAATAAAGATGTTTATTTGTGTACAAACAAAAAAAAACAACATTCATCTCGTGTATGTGAATGATTTAACAGTGTAAACATTTTGTTGTTTACTAAAATCCTAAATGCTTACTTATGACAAACATTTAATCTCATAATCATATTGTCAATTTTATTTTGCTTGTCCATAAACAATGGGTTTGTCTATAGAACTATCCAACAGTAGATCAATAAGTTTGTGACCTCAGATGGAGTTATTAACTGAATTTTTATCTGAAATTTTCATTGTATATTGTTTGTTCTCTAGCGAAGCATTGAGTTAAGAGCATTGGCAAAGATAGAGGTTGTTGAAAATTTTTTATTTATTTCACCATTAGGTGTGTGTGACTTTGTTTATGTATTTACTATGAATATCAACATTTTTAACTTTGGTACAAAATATTGGATTTTGTACTATTTTAGGAAATGGACTAAACACTTTTCACCCATTAAGTGCACCAAAAATTCAATTAATGGTTTAATAATGTCACAAAAAAGATAATCATTGAATAATCTGCAATAAATTTTAATTTTAAATTTCTTTTTTTATATGAAATACATGCAGTGATTAAATAGTTTTTTCTTTTTAATATGTTAATAAATAAGACCACTTAATTACTTTGAAGGTGGGAAATACTTGCTCAAATTCTTAGTTATTTGTGTATGTTATTATATATATATATATATATATATATATATATATATATATATATATATATATATATATATATATATAATACACACACACACACAGCTAGGCTGAAATTATTCATACCTTTGAAAATTGGTACCATATTTTCCGGCTTACAAGACTCTGCAGCTTGGAAGATGCACCTTACTATTGGAAAGAAATTTCTAAGAAAAAAAAAGTCATTCTCATACAACGCATTCACCATGCGTTCCTCACATACAGGCGCCATGTGTTGTTTACGTTAATCACTTGTCCGATTTTGTTTGTATGGCAATGACATACTAGTCAAGAATAGAAACGCTCCTGCCACTGCTAGTAAATGAGCAGTTTGTGGCTCAGCTCCTGGAAGGTTTATAGTCTTGCAAATTCTTGTTACTGCTAAGTACTGAGGTTATATCATATAAAAGGCTGAATTAGACAGATAGCTAACATTATAGTGTAATGACTCAACATACAAATCCATGTCCCTATCAGTCAAACCAATTAGTTGACTGTCCAAGCTTACTTGAGCCTGGACGTTGCTTTACATTTGTCTTGGAAGACACCCATGTATTTTTCAGGGTATTTTTAGGAAAAAAGTGCATCTTGTAAGCTGGAAAATATGGTAATTATTAAAACCTATTTTCATTAAAAAATGCTTTTTCTGACCCAAATTAAGATAAAAAAAAAATGGAAAGAAACCATATAAGAGCAGTATAGAACAAAAATTTTATTTTATTGAAGTATTGTTTGTAATTTGATAAAAAGGCATGTTAAAAATTATTGATATACTTTTAATAATCAATTGTAAAGCCTTTCATACTTTATCACTAGAGTTCAACAAGTCTCAACAGGAATTTTGGTCCACTTTATCTAAAGTCTTCAGATACTGAAGACTGAAAGACTTCTACATATTAGGAAAGTTCTGAAGCTAGTTATTAATGAGGCACTGGTGGTCAACACAGGTGTCCCCCAAGGGTCACTTCTTGGATCAACCTTCTTTCTGATTTATATAAATGATCTACCTAAGAATATACTCCAATCATTTGTAAAGATATATACCGATGATACAATGATATTTGGAAGCTAGAAGAAAGTTCCACTCAAACAGCTTCTTCCCGCAAACCACTGCCAAGAGGATGTTCCCCAATCATTACAACCTTAACCTGTTCAATTCTAGAGGTAACCGTTATCTCCCCCCTCCTATCCATATAAACTACCCTTTATCATGGCTTTCTACCTCAAGTGGCTCTTAGGCCTTGTACAGGGTGAACCTTACTGTAAAAAAAAAAAAAAAAAAAAATTTCATGTCTCTCTACCAAATTCATAATTAGTCTAAGTTTGGCCACTCTAAAACATTGCTTTATTGTCCACAAATTATTGCTTGGCCAACTTTGACACATGTTTTGTGTCATTGTCTTATTGGGAGGTCCACTGAAGTTCCATACTAAGTTTTTTGGCAGGCTGAAGTTTTAGCTTAGAATCTTGATATATAGTTCTTTATTCACAATATCCTCTACTTTAACCATGCTACCAAACCCACTTGCTGAAAAACCATTCTCATAGCATAATGCTGCCACCATTATACTTGAGTGTTGATGCCGTGTTTTTGAGGTTGAAAGTTTCATTTCTTCTTTGCCAAACAAAAAATATTTTGCTGCCTAAGAAGCTTTATTTTTTTGTTTTATTTGACAAAGGCATTAATGACAAAAAGCTTGAATAAGATAATTTTTATTTACACTATTTACATTGTTCAGACTGTTGTCTTCATCTTTGTTGCCATATTCACAGCATTTCAGCCATTATACACTCCAGGCTTCTTCAGCTGATTGGAATTTTGAACTGAACCCTTTATTTCGTCCATCAGGGTAGATTGTTCTGGTTCCAAATGCCATGCCTCTTCTGGATGTCTCGGTTATCTCTTTTTAACTCAACTCTCCAAGTTTTTGTTCAGGTATTCAGCTTACAACTCTTTGGGTCAAGTCACTGGATCTAACCAACACTTTTATCCACTGAGCCATGTATCCTTGGACATCAGTGTAGGAATTTTTGGGACTTATGAACTTAATGCCTCAGTAATCACTTTTTTGTCAGAGCTCATATTGCAATTTTTTTTTTTTTTTTTTATTGCTCTTCTCTAGCATTCCATATTACTGATTCTCATATTCATTTCTACATACCCATCTTGGTGCATTACAGTCTTCCTTGGTCACCAGCTCTATGCAAAGTTTGCTGCCCTGATAACTTGATACCAATCATTTAAATAGGCTTTTCTTTTTTTTCCCCTTCATATTAAGTGGTTATGTATTTTTTAGATAGACCTTGTATATACTCAGACACAGCAAATTCTGGTCATGATTAGCAGGTGATGAAACAATTATAGCTGTTGTTGTTTTAGCTCTGGCAGTATTTGAATCAATTCTATATTAATCTGATTTCTGTTTTACATAAATAATCTCTGATTCTATTCATACTCCATTCTGCAGCTCTATTTTACACAAATAAAATGTTTCTGGAATTGGGAAATTGAATGGTTAAATGCTGAATTTGGCAATTCTTGACTTGAAATTTGTTACAGTAAGTTTTGTCTATTCTTTAGTTCCACCAATTCAGACCATTACAGATCTGGGTTTGCCAAGACCTTTGCATTTGATATTAGTGTATCTATGTCAGAAACGGTTGGCAAATTTCCTCAACATAAAAATATAACACAAGAAATATACACACACACATATATATATATATGGCACATGCAATGCCATAGACATATATATATATATATATATATATATATATATATATATATATTTGTCTATGGCATTGCATGTGCCGCAAATAGAAGTATGCAGTTGTGAATTCCATTGAGCCGCGAAAAGTTGGCATATTGGGGAACACTTGAGTGATTGTTGAACTGTCCTTTTTTTTTCTTTTCCTCTCTCTACCATCAATTTGTAGAACCTGCTTACCCACATTAGCTCGCTTGACAAGGGTGCTTAGAAAGGAGTGAGAGCTAGCTAACTGCTGCCTATATCAGTAACTAGGAAACTTGCAGCAGTATAATCAACTCTGAATCTTGACTTGAGCTTGAGAAGAGATGTCACTGAGTATTTATCCTTTGCCTATTTTGATGCGAGACAAGAATGTTTTCTCAATTGAATATGCTGTGCTATAAAATCTTTGTGTTATTCACATCCTTTTCACAAATTTTAGAAATGTGGCATTGAGCCGTCAGATAAAAATAAACATGTCTTCACATGTCTTTTTAACAAAGTTTTAAAGTTTCTGCTGCACCATTGCACTTTGTTTAACAGAAAATAAGCTTCCTAGTGTACATACATACATGTAAGAATAGACCAAGCTGGGGCATCAGGTATTCAATCAATGAAACACATCCAGTGACCACATAAATACACAATGATTTTATAGTTCTCTGACGTTGAGTTTCCCTAATCTGCAAGCACCAACTCCCCACAGAATTTTTTTTTTTGTTTTTATTCTAAAGGATTTGGAAAAAATTTTGAAAATGTTCAGTTGATATTGTATGAATTTTTTTTCTTTTTTACTCAAATAACATCAAGGATTTTTCTTTATAAAAGTTTTTGAAAGCCATCTCACCACCAAATTAAAGTCTTCACAAAGTAATTAAAGCCGTTGTGTAATTAACCAAAAATATTTCCACAACATTTTCTCCTGTTCAATCTAAAATGCATTCATTAATGAATAAGTGCTGAAAATTTCATTTCAATCAGATAATTCCCTGATTTATGGCCAGTCTTTAAAAACAGGTTTTTTTTTTTTTTTTTTTTTCTTTTTCCTCTTTGGTAAAAGCATATGTTCTTTGACTATACTTAACTAGCATAGTTAGTCATCTTCACTAGTCACATGGTATGTTGCCATTCCATTGGCAAAAGTTGTATACGGTTTGTGGCTCTGAATATTAGTGTTTTTCACTTTTGTGCTGGAAATATCTACGAGAAGGTATTCATGGCATTTAACGTGAAATTTCAGTCTCTACTTATAAAAATCAGGAAGACTGATATATCTTATTTTTTATAACTGCTGCTTAAATATTCTACATTATTGTGCTGATTTCTGAAGACAATTGCAATTTAAGTGAAGGTCTTGGTTAGAAAAAAATGAAAAAATGTTAAAGATTTCCATCACAGCTTTTGTATATAAAATAGCATTAAGACTCTGGAACAAGAAAATAATAAAATCTATAAATAATTTTTATTTAATGGGTGTATGAAAGTATTATTACTATTTTATTTTTTTAATTACCAGCCTGATAACAGTCTTAATGAAGTTATGAAGAACCTCGAAGGATGGCGTGCGGCTCTTATTCGAATCAACTCAATTGTTCAGTGGGAAAAACCCTACCACCCTGTGCTCCTCTTGGCTCCAACCACACTCACCTTCCTGTAAGTACAAAATTACTCAATCCTAATTTTCTTAATAACAATGCTTGCTTCTTTTTTCAAACTTGAAGAATGTTTTTATTGTTTAAAAAATTATGCCAATGTGAAAATCAGCAAACATGGTTTACTTTACTTTTGTACTTGCCCAATCTTCTATAAATGTCAGTTTAAATTGTATTTCTGCTTTAAAGGTTGATAATCACATAATATCATTGTAGATAAGATATAGAATAATTTCTTCTTTTTAAAATATTTTATCCCTTTTTTAGGAACAAGTAATAATCTTGTTCTACTATTCTAAAATTTTCATTATCAAGAATTTTACTAAAAGCACATTTCAAAATGTCGAAAAAATACTGCATTCTTGTGTTGGATAAAAGTAAAGGTTAAGCCCATGTTAATTTTTTCAGTGGCGTGTTTCAAGTTACTTTGTAGTTTAACAATTTAAAAATAATAAACACCGGAAAATGTTTAAGTGAAATTAAAACTTAATATTTCGACATATTTATTTACATCATCCCCAACACAATTTCTCAAATGTTGAGTTTTTTAGCATCAAGTTCTAAAATTGATTGACAAGAATTGCCTTGTATGGTTGAGGCCTTGTACCACACACAGAATTTGCAAGGATAAACACACTCACTTGCTCATTCAATCACTTTTTTGTTTTCTTTCTTTTTCTCAAACTTTCAGGCTATAACAATTAGAACATCACTGATTTCAACTTTATTCAGTTAGCACATCACTTATTAATCAGAAAATCACGTTTTTTATTTTGTTTTAATTTTTTTGTTTTCAATGTTGAAACATGCATGCAAGACATAATGCATTACATCAAAATATTACTCATCTATTCTTTTATTAGTATAAAAAATAAAATAAAATCTATATATGCAATACAAAGAAAGTTATAACAGTTTTAAAACAGTAGGTGTTCATGTTTTTGCACCCTAAAAAAAATGCAGTGGCAGTGGGAACAATTCTAGAAAGAATTTAGTGTGCTAAAGATTAAAGAGGTGACAGAGACAAGTGTGAGGTTGGTAGTGAACAGGAGACATGTTATTAGATTGTTTGACTGTAGGCAGAAGGAAATGGATTAAGGAAATTTATTACGAGCCAGAAGAAACCAACTAAAAATAATAATAAAAAAATAGCACAAATTTTATTTAGAAGATTTGTTCTTGTTTAGGATAAGAACAAATCTTCTGTCTTAACAGCTTCAACATAACGTATGTTTTCTTTCTTTCTAAAGTCAAGAACTTTCACTTAAAGGAAACACTTCTCTTTGCCATATACAACATGTCAGCATTCTTAGACTTTGACATTATGGAGAGTAAAACATATGAATTGTTTGTTTATAGGGTTGACTACTGGTTGTTGTAACCATGGAGAGTAAAACTGCAGATAACAGTCAGGAGGAATCTTTGTTCATTTCAATTTTTTGCACCTTTGTTGTTAATTATCTTTTGTTATATAATTTACTATTTTTAATCTGCAATATCATGAAAGGATTTATTAAATACGTCAAACTTTCATTTGTTCAAATGATTACATATATATTCTGACACAGTAAATATTAAAAAAGGAATTAAGTCAGATTTATGTAATACATTTAGCATGTGATTAGATATGATGAATATAATGTAAATTTAAATGATTTATAATACTAATTTCAAAAGTAGTAGAAAGAGTATGTTTTGTCTTACACCTCACAAAAGAATTTGTAATGACTCTGTAGCAAAGAAGTGTTTGGTGTGCAACAGGCGGTGGGCGTAGCCAAATAGCATTAGGCAATATCTGACAGCCACCCGAGATGAAACAAGGTTTTATTTTGATTTAGCAGATGATAACTAAAAGGATAGTTGCTGGGTTGGTTTGTGGGTCCCGACAGTAGAAAACTTGTACAGAGTGTGCTTTAAGTTTGTAATAGGATTGCATTAGGTGGGTGTTAGTATATTGGTAACTGTCAGTGTGTTAAAGAGCCTGCTGCAATCATTCATTTTCAGCACAACCTATTTTGGTACCAGTGAAACTGGATGGCAAGTTTGATCCCTGAATTTCATGAATCAACAACTGGAGCAAGAATCAAAAGAAAAAAAAAATGAGAAAAAATTGAATAAGCTAACTGGTTTTCATACATCAATTTCAACATACTGACTAAACAGGAAACCTGAAAAAGAAAATGGCCGTATATTAGTAATATAGTGAGACAGGTATATTTTTATAAACAAATCACATTCTGTCCTAACAACCATTTCTTCTGTTCATATAAAAAAGTTTGTTTTGATTTAATAAAAAACAATTTCAAGGACTTTTAAATGATAGTTGGAGTTTGATCTCAACACTGAGAAATATTCTTTTCAAAGGACAATGCACTCTTAATTTTTTTTTTTAATAAGGTGTTCTGCAACTGCTGACTCTAATGTGATGGCACACTTATTCAAATTATTTAGTTGATGCTTTCTAATACACCAAGACATATTGAGCAATTGTCTTCTCTAGCAGATGAGTGTTCCTATTTATGTAATCAGCTTCATACTGACATATAAATTGGTATATTACAGAACTAGTTTTACAGATAGGCAGGACATTTTTTAATAGATTTCAACAGAGGTCAAGAAGAGAGTATTAAGATAAGTATAAACATTTATAAAAATAATTATAAATAAAATGGAAATATTAATCATCGCTTTATAGAATACTTCAATTTGGTTTCTAAATTAGTTTTAATACCGCCCTATAAAATATGATAAACTAATGAAGTTAACTATAATTGGTCATTCACAGGAATATTAATGAAAATCAGTAAAATAATATTAGTAGTTAAAAGTGAAATTTATTAATACTAAATTTTGTAATTCTTATTTAAAATTTGTTTTCTCTTTTGTTTCAACATCGACCTTATATCAGAGATTGACACATTGGAGAGTCACATGTGTATGTCATCAGTATAATGTTGAAAATCAGGAATTGAGAAAATTTGATATGGCTATAGAAAGAACCTGACCTAGCACTCTGAGAACCCAAGGGGAGCAAATGCGACTTAGCAGTCTGAGAACCACTGGTCTCTCTATTATGGGCTTGTGGCCATATTGCAACACCAGTTCTCATATAATCACCAAAGTGAAACAATGTTTAGCCTGGTCTGTACCTAGATAGATGACCACTTGGGAATACCAAGCACCGTAAGCTTGGATGTACAGGTGATGTAGTGGATAATAGCTCAGGATTGGAAAGCAGAGAGCACAGTTCCAATTCCCATCAGGTTCATTATATTCACTTATGTATAAATATCCTTGGGCAAGATATGAAATTGTGCCGATCTATATCACGCATACACACACACACACACACACACACACACACACACACACATACATGCATACACAAATACAAATCACATACGCCAAGCATTCATTGGTTAATAAATCACCACTATGTTATTATAGACAATTTACAAATCGCAGCAATGTGACAATTTTGTAATCGCTCTATTTTCATGTAGTCAATTTTGTTCAAATGGATCCCAGAAGCTTTCTTGAGTCTCAAAATGCACCCAGAATGCTTTCTTGAGTCTTTAAATGTTTAAATAATTCTATATTCTAAAATGAATGCAAGTTATTGTTTTTTTTAAAAAAAAAAAATTATTGTTTTATCTTTTTTTTATAAAAGATACACTAAGTATAATTTTACAAAATAGCTGTAGTTTATTTTTATAATTGGTTAGATATCAAAATAGGAAGGCTTAAAAACATTCTTGATGTGATGAAGGAATGTCGGATGAAAGCACCTTATGCTTGATAACCTGTTGTCTATTGTTTTCTGTTTATTATCAGGGAGATGGTGACTGGTTAAAGGAACCCACACATTGATGAATAGATTTTCCTTTGTTGACCTTTCAGTCTGTCTCCCTTCCTGTCTGAGTGCATAAGATGGTCAATTTCCCAATTTTATTTTTCATCTCCTTTTGTTTATCTTCATTGCTTCTCTTTCTCTCTCCTCCTCTCTCTTTCTCTCTCTTTCTCTCTCCTCCTCTCTCTTTCTCTCTCCTCTCTCTCTTTCTCTCTCCTCCTCTCTCTTTCTCTCTCCTCCTCTCTCTTTCTCTCTCTCTCTCTCTCTCTTTTTCTCTCTCTCTCTTTCTCTCTCTCTCTCTTTCTTTCTCTCATATACTCTTCTGGATTCTTTATTTTCCTTTTCTTAAGCTCTTTTATTTAGCTTCCTCCTTTCTTGTAATATCTGAAGGTTCAGTTCTTTCTTTCTTCCACCTCCCCCTCCCTGCTTTGTTTAACTTTTCTTTCTCTCCTTTTGATTTGCAATTCATCTTCACACCTTCAGTCATCTATGGCATTGTCTTGTAATGGGTAATCTCCTGCTTATCAGCTTCTTCTAAAATGCTGTCAATAGAATGCCATTTAGTTAAACCAAAATAATCCTCACTGTTACAGACCAGCAGATATACAGATTTAAAGCCGTGTTCTTTTAAACAATATAAACTTTTCATATAACAGATGAGATACAATACAACCATTGAAAAACTAATCAAAATGCTATCAATGTTTTAAGAGTTGCTCTCTTAATGGGGGTCAAAAAAAATAGACCTACATAATCTTTCATTATCAGATGATATGGCTTAGCTCAGGTTAAGTAAATTTTATAAATATTCATTTCTTTGCCTTGTTATATTTTACAGTCCTATTTATTACTTTTAGTTTGAAAATTCTTGAAAAAGGTATTTTCTCCATATAAGAACACATTGTCAAAGTAATATAGTTGAATTATGAACAGTCTAAATATTTTGTTGTGAATGATGACAATCCAAGTAAACGTTATTAATGACCCGATCACCCATGAAACTACAACAGTTTTCAATATTTATTTTTTTAAGCATTTCACCCCAAGCAAGGTGGGAGTGTCACTAGCATGCATGAGGTTACAGAGAGTAAAAGTAAAGAGGGGAGTTTGGGGAATATTTCATGAAGTAATTATTTATCATGTCTTCAATTATTTCCTTCTAAAAAATCTGGATTGCATGACCTTGATTCTTCCAAAAATGTCCTCAGGATAAGTGAGGATCATTGAAGCCTTTAAATATGTTATTGTTTTGCCTTTTAGTTATAGTGTCAGGTCATTTTTTTTTTTTTTTTTTTTTTTGTCTCATCATTTGTCTTCAGTTAAAATTTTATTAGAAATGAAAAGTAGAACAATGATTTTACTTTTATTTTTTTTTTAGTATTGCAAAAAAATAAGGTTTATTTAAGATTCTTTTGTTTACAATATTTTTAATTTACCTGATAATCTTTTTAACATTCAACATGACTATTGAGAACATTTAAATTAGTTGTGGTGAGGACATTAGATCTTTTGGTTTCAAGTTTAAAGCTAAGAAACACAACCTTTTATTCACTCTCATTTGTTAAAGGAAATGAATTTGAATAATTATAAAATCTGCCTTTTTATAGTGCATGTCCCCTGAGATGATTTTTGATATTTTCATAATCTGATAAACATATTTTGAATTTATCTTGTACACATCTGGACTTGAATCATTTCATGATAATCAGAACATTTTGTTTTTATTTCAACATAAAATTTCATTCAAAGACAGTTTTAATAAACTTCCCTGTGTCTTTTTTATAAATATTTTCATGATAATTAATCTGATGGATACCTAGACTTTATGAATTTAAGCACAGTTCTAGATTGGCAACTAGGTCTCATCATTTTGCAATTCGAATGGCTAGATCTAACAATAAGGTCTGTGCGAACAACAATTATTTTTTTCTTCTTTCTGGAACTCTCTTCTGGTTTCTTGCCTTCCAGTCAAGATTGATCTTTGAGTTAGCCTGAAGTTTTATTTGAGTTTTCTTAGTTTTTCGGCATTGTTAAATTTAATATTTTTACTTCTGTCTATAAATGTTTGTTGCAAATTAAAAATCCTTACATTTATCTTGACAGTCTACCAGAGGATGAAACTTATCAGCTAAGTTTTCCTTTTGTCTTTATTGTCTTTTTACAGATATATTTTTAGATACATCTGAATTTTTACAGACACACACACACACACACTAATGGTTCTGCTTTTGTGAGGTTATCTTTTGTGAAACTTACAGATTGAAAGGAAAGTTGCAAGTCTTGAAATATAATTAGATGCCTGTATTATGTTGGCTTTGTTGATTTAAGGTAAATGGTGGTTTGGTTTTTTTTTTTGGTTTTTTTTTGTTTTTTTTTGTTTTGTCCTGTTTCTGCTGGTAAATATTACCTTTGGCATTTGGGTACAAACTCACCTTTGAAAACTCTAAATATACATTCTTCATTTTTTGAGAAGGTTCAGCTCAATTTAGTGTGTCTATTAGTAACTTAATTCTGTTTGGGCAACTTTTTCTTTACTTATTAAAGAGACACATTGCTAAATTTTTTTTTTTTACTGCCCTCTGTTTTTTTGTTTTTTACTGCCCTCTGTTTTTTTGTTTTTTTTTTCATTTGTATTCTTGGCCTCTCTCTCTCTCTCTCTCTCTCTCTCTCTCTCGGGGTTTCTCTCTTTCATATGTACATGTATGATATATGAGTTTAACATGCTTCTTACTCTTAGCTTCTCTCTCTCTCTCCTCCCTACTTTTGGGGAGCTTTTGTCTTTTTCTCTTAATTAATTTTAATCTATTTAAGCATCTTTTTTTTTTTTTTTTTTTTTTCTCATTTGTTTTCTCTTTCACTGTATGTGCATTTCTTTATTTCTTTTTTTTTTCTCTCATTCTCTCTCTCTCTCTCTATCTATATATATATATATATATATATATATATATATATATATATATATATATATATATATATATATAATAAAAATTTAAAAATTTTCTGTTCTGTTTTATCTTTTTTCTCTCTCTTCATTTTTCCTTTTAGCTTTCAAGCATCTACATACACTGTCTCTTTTTTCTCTTCTCTCTCCCACTTATTACTTCATTTCTTTATTCCTTTCAGTTTGCTTCCTATTTTTATTTGCTAACATCTCTGCTTCTTTCTCTATTTTATTTCTGCAATGATAGAAAGAAAATACATAGTAGATATTAATAGGTTTTTTCTTTTCTCCTTTTTGGCACTGTGGATTGAGTAATCACCTAGTGACCACTAATACTCTACTAGTAACTGAGCTATCACCTAACACTATTTTACTGACCCGTGTTTGTACTTATCTGCATACTGGCAGTTGAAACCTAGAAGTAGTTACCTCTGTCCTAACAACCTCTAAATCTTGAGCTATTTGTTGAGCCTGTTTTTAAAACAATTGTTGAAGCTGTAAATGTTTTACTCTATTGTGGCATTGGCTGCTCTTCTCCTCCTGCAGCTGCTGCTCCCATTTCAGTGCATTTCGCATGTTGACTCTCCAACAAAGTGGATCATTGGCTTCACCTATTTCCACCTCAAGCACTGCCCCCCCCACCATTTCTGCTTTGAAAATAAACAACTTACTTTCAGGCTCAGTTGTTAACCAAGACAAAAACAGATTTCCTTCAAAGACAATAACTTTTTATTTGCTTCTATTTTTAGTACTCTTTTGAAAAAAGAGAGCGAAAAAAGGGATGTTACCAAACTGTAGCTATTTTGTCAGGACTAAAGAATCCAATTGTGCTTGTCCCTCTCTTTGTTAGTTTGCACAACCATTATGTCCTGCCAATACCTCATAAATAATGAAATTTTCCATTTTGATCAAATGGAACAGGGGGAAAAGGCACTACTTGGTTTCACCAAGAAAAAGAAAGAAAGGAGGGAAGATTTAACAGCTGTTTCAGTGAAATGGAAAAAGTTGTCAATTTCAAATCTTCTCATTTGTATCCACTTCTTAAAATAATGATCACTATTCATATTTATGATTGTTATTGAAATATTTAATGATGCAATAGTGGAATTTCTACAGATATTATAGAACTTGCCATGATCTTACTCAATCATTAACTTTAAAGATTCATCAGAAAATTCAAATAGGAAAACTGAAATTTTCATAGGTTAAAACTACTTAATAAATAATTGAACCAAGAAATAACAACATACAAGTTTATTGTCATTAATCCAATATCATTGGGTCCTGTAGTTACCAGAGAAGTGATTTTTGCCAGTTTATTTTTGGATACATTAAAAGCTAATGACTTCATGCTACCTTTAAATCAGTACATGTATTCAATAAAAATTTAATAAAAAAAACTTTTTTTTGTTATGGACCACATATGATGTTTGCCTTTCATATCCTGAGGAGCACTTCCTATATTCATTGAATCCATGACAGGGATTAAACATGTTAATAACAACTGTAAATCTCTATCAAAATGGCCTGACAATTAGAACCGCCAACCAACACGAACCAAACTACTGTGTTCATATTTCAAACCACAGACCAACACAACACAAATGATTATGAATTGAGCACTTTTTGCAAGCCAGCTACAGAGATCCAATAGCATATTGTCTGACAGATTCTGTTCCAGTTTGTCATTAAGTAAGAAGCACAAAGACACCTCTATTAGGGATTTCTGCCTAATTCCGACACTCACATTACACACATGCTAATCTTTGTCTTTTTTTCCTTTTCTATAAAATTTCAGCAGGTTGTAAGAAAAATGAATAAAAGACAATGAGAAATGCCTTGCCAGTGTTTGAAAGTGCTAAAAAATGGCAGATGCAGTAGCAAACCATGACAGGTCTGGATTACTGATAGCCAACTGGCACTCATCAAATGAATTAAGACAAAACAAGTTTATCAACTTATTGCTATCACTAGAAAATGATATTTCATCTATCCTATAATTGTTACTTTTGCATATAAATAACAATTATGAAACGGCTGTAGTAGTAGCTACTAAAGAAATATTCCTTAAAAGGCAAACATTTATGTAACTATTTTGTCAGGACTAAAGAATCCAGTTGTGCTTGTCCCTCTCTTTGTTAGTTTGTGCAACCATTATGTTCTGCTTAAATAAACAGTTGTTTACACTCTTTAAGTGTGAATGTATTGAACAAGTCAAAGGCAACAACAAAGATAAAATATTTGAAAAAAAAATAAAGACTCTTGTGATAATAATCACAACATATTTTGGTGAGAGGTACAAAAAATAATTCCATAAAAACATAGTATTGGACTATTGTCAATGATAATCTGCAGAGTCTTTGCGACTCGTGAAGAATCGTCTTGTAAATATCAAAGATCAGTTATTAAAAAATAATAAATACTAATATTGCTTCAATATCATACATTAAATAGTAATCATTTACTTTATATGTAATTGAAGTATACACTATTTAATAAACATTTAAAAACAGTTTTCCTTATGATTAAGTTTATGATGGGATTAATTTAAATTGCAGAATTCAAGTTCTGCTTAAATTATATTTTCTATTTCTTGGATGCAAAATAGTGAATGGTTAACTTCATCTGTTCCAAGAAATGTGTTGTAATAAATTTTACCTAAATCCCTTCTGATTATCAGGTAACTTTGTTGGGTTGCCAGACAGGGCTACTTTTGGAAGGCCAATGTTACTAAATTTCGGGTTTTGCTAATTTTTTTTGTTTGACATTTACAATAAACAAGGTTAAGTTGGGTTGCTAAGGAGAGGAAATAAATTCTGAATTTGCAAGCAGGCATTCAAATGTCACCTAATTCATTGCTTGTTTGTAGCACAATTTGGCAACCTTGGTTGGGAATATGATAAAAATGAAATAGAAAAACCTTCTAAAAATATTGAATTCAGAATTGTCTTTATTATTTAAATGCAGACTGTAACTATGAGATTTATCTTTGTAAAGATTGATCTGAAATTTCAATTTATTGAATTCATTTCTTTGCAAATTCTACTATTTATTATTAGAGTTCCTCCTTTTTTCAAAAGGTTATCAAGCTTTCTAAATGACCTTATGCCAAGCCAAATGTTATTTTACCCCTATTTTATTTACTCTTTAAAAGTAAACAAGTCCTTCAGTAAAGTCAATTTTTTTTTTTTTATTTTTTTTTTTTTTAGTCTGTTGGAATTCAAAGATACAATTTTAGTATAAGACATTTTGAAGTCATTTATCAGTTATGATTAATGAACCCCAATTTCTTTTTATTTTCCTTCTTTTTCCTTTTTTCCTTCTTTTTCTCTTTTTCCTTCTTTTTCTCTTTTTCCTTCTTTTTCTCTTTTATACTGTTGTTTTTTTCCTTGTATTTCTTTGGTTTTTAAATATGCATGCCAGATACTGAGTATTAGATTTTCTGCTCTTGAATTATATCATTTTATATTTCTAGTTTTGTTTCTATGAAAACATTTCTTAAACATTTCTTGCATGTACAAGATAATGGAACATCCCAACATGCAAATTACAAAGTGGAGATACTAAATGAAACCAGGACAATTTAAATATCTGAGAAGTGACAATAAGTACGACACTGAAAACTGGAGGCACATTAGGAAAATGAAAAGACACCTTCCAAATGCTAAGCAAAGTATTAGGGAACCGGAAAATTTTGTTAGAAACAAAGAAAAATGTACTAAACTGTGATGTAATATCAATCCTCCTATATGACAGTGAATGCTGAGAATACTATGGACAAAACATGTGAGCAACAACAATGTTCTGGAGAGAATGAAAACGAAAAGGACACTTATAACAATGCTTGTATGATGGAGCAAGCTTTAGGAGAGATAACATTAAAAACAAGATTTATTAAGAGCTACAAAGGATAGGAAATTGTGGAAAGCCATGATTGCCAATGTCCTGAAGGAACATTGCAAATAGAAGTGATGTTGATTATTCAAAATCAAGACACCTTCAAAACCAGAATGTCTTGTTTATTAAAGTCTTTGTAAAAAGTTGATCAGATTTAATGTGTTATGTTTTTAAAAATATTCAAGTGAAAATCAGTGATATCATTCTGATCTCTTACAGGCAATGGCTCTATTTAAGTATCTAACAGCCATTTTGAAGACCTCAATAAATGAGCACAATTTCTTCATTTTAAGAAATACAAGGATCAGCTTAAACGTTCATAGGCTGACCAAGATGTAAATATAAGTAGACACACCAGTTGGTAAACTAAAAGTCATGCAAGTGTACCAGAATACAGCAGCTAGTTGGTCAACTTTTGTATGTCTACTTGCATTTATATCTTGGTCAGCCTATGGACTTTTCAGCTAACCCTCGTATGAATCCATATTACTTCTGCTTTTCTTTGTCATAATAGCATTATTTTATTTGATCATCTTTTATAAATAGTTGCTCTCTCACTCAAAGATTTTAAATAACCTTTTCATTTCAAGATATTAGTTTTAAGATTTGTCCCTTTAAGACAGAAGATGATCACAGCTTCCCAGAGACACCTTTTTCTTTATCTGTGGATTGCAATAACTTCTTGAGGAAAATAGTTGTTTCTTGTTACATTCTCAGTGTTTTTGAATTCAAAATATTCTCCTATGCTAGTTACCATCAAAGGCTAAAGAGCCCAATTTTCACTGTTGTTTAATCTATAGCTGAGGGGAGAAGAGATAAAGACTGGATTTTAAAAATACAAATCAGTTTTTAAAAACCTTTAAATTTAGCCTGGATCAGAAAAGGAAGTGGAGTTTGTAACAGAAGTGAGGAATATAGGATTGTGGAATATTTTCTAAAAAAATGTTTATTTACTTGTTTTGTTATCCAGTTATTCTCTCTCTCTCTTTTTTTTTTTTTTTTTTTAACATGTTTTCAGTAAAAGTCACTGATGGAAGCCAAAGTTTTTATTTTCCTCTATTTTTTTCTCTGAATGGTCTTTGTTAATTAACACAAAGTAATTAATGATGTTCCAATTAGCTAACATTTTATGATTAACTAACACATGACTTATTTGCTGCTTTTAAATAAGCACAACAGTTCTTAGAGTTAATTTGTGTTTTTCAGCATTCAAATATATACACTTTTTAACTCCTAGATGCTTTTGATTTAAATGCTAATTCTCATTTGAATGTATTGACATCTTGGAAATATCATTAGTAAATAAAACTTTGAGTCTTTGTATTTTTGGATTTTGTCTATATAAGGTGTACTCCTTCCTCAAAGATTCCTCCAAAAGTCACACTGCATCTTGTACAAGATAAAGATTACCAGTAGTTGATAAGTACATAAACATTATCTATTTGACTTGCTTGTCTCCTGATGACTCCAGAATTAAATATGTTGATGTGAAACACCTATATAGCAACATTAGATAAATAGGAATTTGCCATTCTGAACTAAAAGCCCTGAGAAAGTGAGATAATTAGTTAAGGAAATAGTGGTATAGCTAGTAAAAATCCACCTTAAGAATCGTGGCAAGAGGTTTTTAAACCAATGGCCACATGAGAACTGTGTATGGGTTTTGAAGAAGCATGGCATATTAAAAATGTGAGGTTTTGATAACAAATTAACCTAAATAACTGTAACCTTCTACATATAAGTTCTGTTTGAAATGCTGTTAAAAAATTTAACAGGTTTTCCTATTTCAATTTTCTGATGAATCATAAATATTAAGTTAATGATTGAATAAGCTCCTTGTAAGTTCTGCAATTCTAAAATATGCATGGAAATTCTATTGCAGTGTTAATTATAGCCTAACTTTGATTATATTCCACCCTCCACATACATATATATAATTCCATCAAGAAGACTGTTAATTTAGTTTGAAGTCTTTTTAGATGACAGAGTATTACATAGAATTTTTTTTTTTATTTTGTCATTCAATTACTAAATTATTGACAAGATATTATGACTAATACTACTAATGTATGTAAACAAATGTTAAATATGGTAGTTGCCAGGTGTTTAGTGGGAGGTAATGAAGAATGAGATTATGCAATTAGAGTTGAACTTTAGCCATTTGGCTATTGCCAAACAAAGACAGACTTCTGGAAGTGGGGTGGGTGAAAGTTTGAAGCTTATCTAAAGATAAAATTTTATTTCTAATTTGCACAGTTCAATAATAGATGTGTAAAATCAGTGTGAGTAATTGCACTAAAAAGCTGATGAAATTAAAAGAAATACTTGAGTGTGCTTGTATGTCTGTTTATACCATAGGGTGGTATAAAAAAAAACGTCATTTGTCCAATCCATGTCTTAAAATCTGAGCAGATCATCAAACATTACAATTTTTTTTCTCTAATGAGTTCTTGGTTTGGCCAAGAACTTTTTTTTATCACTCTTGGGTGTGTGAGATATATAAATATAGTTTAAACTTTGCTATATTTTATATTTGTGAAGTGTGTAGGTGGGTGGTATAATGAATAACTGCTTAGAATGAGAAATCAGATCGGGTTTCAAATTCCTGTCAGGTACATTACATGTGCAAATACCCTTGGGAAAGAAATGAATCCATCTATTCTCCTCCAGCTATGGGTTAAATAGCAGACTGGTCCTTATAGCCTTGGTGGGCAACCAGTCTACTGTGGGAAATCTTCTGCCTAGACACTCATTAATCATTTAAGTGTGTATCACATATGGCACTTGATGACATATTCATGGGAAAGAGCACTCCGTATCATGGCTAGCACATTTGTAAATAATATCTGATGATCACTTAAGTCATGAAACTGACAGTCCTCATGCAGTCTTGATTTTTTTTATGCCCATGCTGGTATACAATGTTGTTTTCACAATTGGTAATAAACATCCAATATTGGTACAATGTTCAGGATATATTGATGAGGAATATTTTGTGATTTTCAGTTTACTTTATTTTTTTTAATCATTTCAACCCAAGCAAGGCAATAAAGTCACTAGAAGGGGTTACCGAGTATTAGAGAATATGAGAAAAATATACTATTAGAGAGGACAATAAAAGAACAAGATTTAAAAAGATAAAAGATAATGATTAACATTGCATTTAAATTTTTGAAGACCAAAGTTGACTGGGAAGCAAAAGAAGCCAGAAGAATTTCATGAATGAACAGTGCAATAGAAGGAAATGTTAGCATAGAAGTTGTAGTTCCCTCTTTTGCCATTTCAAGTGTAAAATGGAGACCTTGCCACCAATCTAATACTGTGCTTAACTTCATAAAGTCTAGGTACCAAAAAGGAAAGCTCATAAGAACAATTACCATGAAAGTATTTATAGAAAAAGCACAAGGAAGCTTCATTAAGGTGGGAGAAGGACTGAAGCCGAGATGCCAAGTCAGGACCAATAACATTGCAGATTCTTTTTTAGATTTTATCAAGAATCTCTAAATATATAACAGGAGCACCAAACCAGATGTGGCAGCAATATTCTAAGCAAGGATGAATGATAGATTTATAAATATGTAAGATAGATTCTGGCAAGAGAAATGGTCTAGCTTGACATAATGAACCAACTTTCAGAGCTGCAGATTTAATTCGATATATTCTTTCCACATCATGTCGGCGGAAAATGTTAGTCTGAGACAATGCAATGAGTCCCTCTCCTAGAGGTTAGCATTAACCATGCTGATGGAAAGTGAAAAAGGTTCTCGCAGATGATTAAAAGAGAACAGTTTCATTTTGCAGGCGTTAAAATTAATGATCCACTCCTTGCCCCTTTTAACAGATTTTAAGTCGTTTTTAGATTAGTTGACAATTTGACCTTATCAAACCAATCACTTGGTATTAAGATAGAAATAAATAGTTGTAATCAGCATAAATACTGAGCTGAGAATAGATGACATCAGGAAGGTCAACTTAGATCCAAGGATAGAGCCATAGGGAATGCCTGCATTAATACAAAAAAGATCTAGAAGAGTGGCCATTCAAGATAACTTCAATTTTGCAATTTGATAAGAAAGACTGAATCAGTTCAAAAATACCATGACCTTTCAACTTGTGACGAAGACCAGTATGCCAAACCTTTGTCAAATGCCTTCAGGATATGCAAATCAACAGCCTGAGCTTCTTATCTAAAGCTTGATAGATTCTTTCAGCAATAATCATTAATACATCAGCAGTTGACCTAGAGAAACAAGTCATATTGCTTATCTGAAAGAAGACCCTGTATGGTGAGATATTTAACTAATACAAAATTAAAGCTTCTAGTACTTTGCCAAAAAGAGGTAGAAGGCTTATAGGCAAATAGATAGATCAAACAGTTCACACAAGTTCTTAAAGACTGGAACTACAGAAGTGGATTTCCAACAAGCAGGAAAGCAAAAAGCAGCAAGGCATTTATAGAGAACTGTCCTTATTAAAAAATATTGCTAATAACTTGTTTTGAGAATGTTGGGTTTATATATAAATAAATCCAAAGTATATTTGTCATAGAAACACAATATTTCATATATCTAAATAAGTTATTTTAATATAGACTCTTTGATATTCTGTGATTTTCATCAGACTTTCAGTCATTAATTTTTTTGGCAAACATGGACCTTTGTGCCCGCAATAAGATGTAGTGTCAAAAGAACTTTTTTTCTTTCTTCCCTTCATGACACCTGTTTTTAAACTACCTTCACTCTTTGGCAACTTATATATTGTTTAAAAAAAGTGAAGATTAGAATTGTAATAAAACTTAAATATATGAAAGTGAATTTATACATTGTCTTTATTCTTGAGAATTAACAAAACTAATAAACATTATTTATTTATTAGATTGTTTATTAACACTATTATATTAGTTATTGGAATGGTTGGCAAAATATCAGCTAATTGCCAATTCATTCAAACTTTATAAAATGGTAAATAATAAGGATTTCCTTATAAGTTGGTTCACATATTTTAATAATTTATTCAATTTATGAATAAAAAATTGTTTTCATATTTATTTCCTTTATAAATTAGTAATTGATAAATAATGCATTGCATTAGTTCTAATTGTATTAGTTTTAAAATGTTGTAAATATAAGATTATTCTTGTAAATGAACAATTTAATAGTGTTTAATATTTTTGTTGTAAATTCTCAAGAAGAAAAAAAAATGTAAAAACTCACTTTCATCAGATGTTAAGTTTTCCTCCAATTCTAATCCTGATATTTATAACATTAAACATTAATGAAGAGTGAAGATAAATATATATGTATCTGATTAGTAGAGTGAAGAGATATAAGTATAATTCTATTATAAGTATAAAAGAGTGAAGAGATATATATCTGATTAATGTGAATAAAAGTTTGTCATTTAACTGATTGATATTACTTTCAACATTGTGACTCCAAAGTTTCATAGACAGACTTGTTCATCCACTCTTCAGGAGCCTCTCAGAAATTTATTGCTTTTATTTTTTTCTTTCCCCTCCCACCCTTTTTTTTTTTTTTTTTTTTTTTTTTAACACATTTAGCACTAGTGTAAATTCTGTATTCTTTGTGTTTGCTTGTCAGTGCAGATGTGCTTCATGATCATTTTGCCCTTTTTTTCATTTTTTAAAAAATTTTTTTATTTGTAGCAAACTTAGTCTGGTTTTGTTCTGACTTTAGATGTGTCCTGTGTTTATTTATTTATGGGCATTTAGTGTTTTTGCTAGGGAAGTTGTATTTCATTTATTTAGGTTTTATATAAATAATTGGTATAATGCTTTGGTAATTATATATATATATATATATATATATATATATATATATATATATATATATATATATATATATATATGTTTGTGTGTGTTAAATCTTAAATAGTAAATACTAATACATATGTTCATGCATACATACACACATATATATATATATATATATATATATATATATATATATATAAAGAAATATAATCTTAAGGTGTGCTATATTTATGGAATAAAGTGCTCAATATCAGAGATAGAGCGTGTGTAAATATAAAAGTGAACATAGAAGTCAACACTTAGAGGCGACAGTCTGTTTCATGCTATATGCAATCGTCAGGCCACATATGCTGTTATTTTTTCGGCTATTTATATTTATATATATATATATATATATAATGGGTTAGTGGTGCATTGTGGGTATTCTATTATATGGTTATTTTACCGGAAGTCGTTTGTTTATTTATTTGGGTCAAATTATATTGCTCGTTTTTTTTTTTTTGTTTCTTATTTTATTTATTTATTTATTTATTAACGTAGTAAAAATTTGTTTATATCACTTATTTAACAGTTTTGGTTTGAGAATTTAATTGAAGCTATTTGTTCAATTTTTGGGATTGGTTGTTATAGTTCATTCTAACTATTATTTTGGCGGGAACAGTTTTTAATTTGGGATTGGTTTGTCTATTTATTTACTTGGATGAATTTAGGTCAATTTATTTGTATATTTTCTCTTTTCGGTTTTTAAGCAATATAGTATTTATTTATTTTATTTTATTTTTTTCTATTTTTTTATTAGTTTATTTATTTGTTTTTTATTTTATTTTTTCCATTTTTCATTTTTTAGGTTACGTAGTAAAAATTTATTTTCATGCCTGCATTTTGAGATGAGCTCGGATCTTTTATTTAATAATTTATTTTGGTCGGGGAAAGTAATGATAGCTATTTTTTCCTCCAAGCAAAGTTTGCAAGTTTTTGATTGGTTGTTGTAGGCTGATGACTTTTTCCTTATTTTCCAAGTGACTTGCAGCAGTTTTCATTGCTTTCCAGAGATCTTTGCTTGGGTATTACTATTGTCTTATACATCTCTTTGAATGACGGCACACAAGTTTTTTTATCATATTTATATCTGGAGAGGTATTCTATTAATTTATCTACAAAACCTTTTTTTTTTTTTTTTTTTTTTTTTATAATTGCCAAGGTTTTCTGTCTCTGTTTTTGGTTATTCTTTTACCTATATTCAAATTATTCCTAATTTACAATGTTGTATTCCAATTACTCAATAACATTACAATATCTTGCTTCTTTTTTGAGATTCTTTCTTATGAACCATAGCAATGTTCATATGTCTGAAACTAAAAAAATAAATATCAATGAGTTTTAGATTTTTTTTTTCTTACAATATAATGAACAAATCTAGAGTTGCATAATAAAATCTCGCACAAGCTGAAATTTATGTGATATATTTATCATATAAATATATACTAAAAATGTTAATGAAATTGGTTGGCTAATGTTTTTATTTTTTTTATTTTTTCAAGCAAACATTGATTTACACAACATAAGATTTTATTATGTATACTTAGTTTAGTCAATTACTGGACTGAAATAAAAGTTTAATTACTTCTGAATATTTTGTATACTTTTGTACATTCTGAAATACAATTGCTTGAATGACTTAAATCCCAGGAAAATAAACTTTGAAAAAACACTATTTTTCTGTTTGATATTCCACTTTTAGTAGATTTGAAAGTAAGCAGACAGATTGTGATATCTTTTGAAACCAATTCATTTTTCTGTTCAAAGCAAAGAAATATTTGAAAGAAAATATTTACTAACTGTAACAGAGAATTGGGTCAGCCTGATAAAAGACTGCAAATTGGTTGTATGTGGTGCTGTAAGCATCAGGAGTTGTGTCCTTTTCCATAATGGGCTGTTGAGAGAAAACCTTCTACTTAGAGTAGGTGGCACTGACTACTATTTGCATGTGAACGATACTGGGCAAGTATTAGCCAATAGTCAGTGTGAGTCTGGAACTGGGAGAGCTATATAACACCAGTTTTTTTCTCGGTCAACAGAGGTGCTCTCAACACATGGATGTGCAAAAACCAGACACGACGAGCACACTAACTTAATTGAGATTTTAATCTAGCATCCTCATTGTCATTATGTAGATAGCAAATCCATTATCGTCCCAGCCTGTCATTGCCTAAAGACTTTGAAATGTAACTGTTTATTTATTGTCTTTCTTCATATCAAACTATCATTATTCCCACAAATGCATCTATCAATATATCTATGTTCTGTTTGCATATTTCCTCCTCGTAATACCACTTGTCATTGCAATTGGATTTTCTTTAACTATTTCCTTGTTCTCCACTTCCTCCTCTTTGTCACTGTGCATTTACCCGTCTCTCATCTATAGCATTCTTTTTTTTTTTCTTTAAAGCTTGTCTTACGTTTTTTTCTTTCTCTCTTATGTTGATTTTATACCTCTCATTATTTTTATGCTAAACTATTATTTATCTTTTTTTTATTCTTTTTCTATTTAATCCATTTCTCTCTCTCTCTCTCTCTCTCTCTCTCTCTCTCTCTCTGGCATTACCTTTTGCAACTCTCTCTTTTCACTTCTTTCATGATAGCACATCTTTGGTCTTAAATATTTTTCTTCCATTCACCTCTCTATTGCCATCTTCTGTTCTTTGTCAATCTTCATTGAATATGTCTCCTTGTCTTAATAAACATCCCCATTATACATTGCTAAGCACTCTTTGTTAGATTTTTTCTATTCACTATGATGTTGTCTACTATGATAAAATGATTTATCAGAGACGAGGCTGTCTTTGTTGACTGTATTCTTATGTCTACCTGTTGATCTGCATCTCTTGTGCATTCTTCCCTCAAGAGGTTTCTAGCTAAACAGAATAATGTCCACTATTATGCAAGCATTATTCTGTGTCTTCCATATGAACACCTTTTTTAATTTGCTTAAGTAGATAGATGCTTGCAAAGAAGGAGAGTAAGGAGGACAAGTGTCGAGTTGACTTGATGCATAAAATCTAGATAAGGTTTTGAGTGATAGCTCATGGCATTAAAAATTACAAGATCTTACATTCAATTTCCAACAATTAGTAAAAGAATGAAGAGATTGGTGACCATCAAATGTTGACTGCATTCTGAATTCATGTTTATTAGAATTGGACAATATTATAATAAGTAGGCATTGAATAAGTGACTCTAAAAGAACATAGTGTACTTTGCATAAATGGGTGACTCTTAGATAGGTAGCTTCAATAATCTGCTGAAAAAACAGTACAGCATGATGAAAAAGGCCCCAAACTTGATAAAAACGAAGTTTTATTGTCAAAATGGTTGTTATTATTAAGAGGAAAGACCAAAGTATTTTTTTTATTATTTCTTCTGTGATTGTACGCTACTCTTAGAGAATAGATTGTACTTGCATAAAAGTCTGTAAGCATTAAAATTAAATATTTTAACAACTATATATAATTGTATGAAATAGATGTGATCTGAGCAATAAAGATTTTGTTTTTAATTTGGACAGATAAAAATATAACAAAGTTTATACTTTTTTTTTCCAAACAAATGAATTTTCATTAGAAAGCAAGTTAGCTTTTTATAAAGTCTCATTTTCTGTCTATATTTCTAAGATAAGGATTGTACCTCATTTTCTGTTTTGTAACTTCAGAGATGTTTTACATTTCCTGATTTATTGTTTCTGAATTTTGTAAACAGCTTAAAGGGCTACACCAAATATTTAAGAACTTATTTTTTTACAATTTAGAAATATTTGACTTTTATAGAACGCTTTTTTGCAAAAGTAATAAATAAAAAAAAATTAAAAAAAATGAACCCAAATTCATTCTACTTATTTAACTGAAACACCATGTTTTTTGTCAACTGTTGTTTTCTTTTTATATTATGCAAATATCCAAATATCTTTTTCAGTATTTTTTAGAGATTTAAACATTGTTATATATTCTTTATTTTCATAGAATCTTTTTATTCTTGGTAGTGAATATCATGACATATGCTAAATGGCTAACATTACTTTTTGTCTCTTTTCAGTTTCTATCCAAACTCATCATTTGTTACATTTTACTCTAAAGAACAAAATTAATATCTTCTATAGAATGTTCATTTTTACTTGTTTTGCAATTTTCACATAATAGGAAGCTCTTTAAATTACAATAAACAATTTTATTAATATCTTTGGTAATGTTAAATAACATTTGATTTTGTCTATTTTTCTTCTCAAAAAATTTAGATATAAAAGATGTTTTATTTTATTTTTTTATAAATTTCTGACACTTCAACCTGTTTGAATGATTGTCCTCATCTTGTTTTAGTCATAATGTTTTGATTATTGTATGTGTTATAAAATAAAATAAGACATATCTCGGCTGATTTACAGGCAAATACTCAAGAGCGAGAGCCAGATGTGAACGGGACAAAGCCCCATCACAAAATGATCATTATCTTCGTTTACAAATGTTCCCGACACACGTGTTCCAGTTGAAAAATAAAATAATATTTAAAGTGTTCTATTTTTCGTCCAATAAAAATGCCTCCCTCCTAATTATACTTGCTTCATTTTTCGAGCCTGTTAAGCCATAAAAAAACGCTATAAAAGGGATCACGCGGAAGTTCAACGGGCAGTCCACAGGTGCCCAGGGTAGAGACAGCAGGGGAGCATCAACCATCATCAACATGTGTGAACTACTATGAGAGATCGACCTAGATCCGAAGCCGGCTTATAAACTTTACCACAAGGTAGCTGTCCCAAACCCTCACGTTCCTGTTGAAATAAACCACGTAAATCTATTTCCGCTGTTGTCGTATTTCTTTCTTGCAACCATACGCTTGTCTATAACATATAGCTTCTTTTTTTTTCTTTCTTTTCACATATGTCATCTTCAGTAAATTAGTAATTTTTCATAGTCCATTATTCATTCCATAAATGTGGCTTGTTCTCATTCCATTGGTTATGGCAAACATCTGAAATGCACGACAATGACCAAAATTTCTTATCACAGAAAATAAAACAGAAATAATGTGAACTTAAGAATTTCTATTAAAGAAATATTTAAGTTTCTTGCATCTTTTTACATTTTTTCTTTGCACTTATTTTTATTACAACTTGAGATATCTGAAAGATAGAAATTATTTCTCTAATTTTTATTTATTTTTTTTTTTCTGGAAATCTTTTTTGGAGTGATATGAATTGTTTTACAAAGAACCTTTTATTTTATTTATTTTATTTTTTTTTTTAAATGACTGCATTTGTTCTTGTTTATTGTATTTTTAGATAAATTCCTCAAATAATGATGTGATTGGTTTACCAGATTTTGCTTATGTTTAAGATAAATAAAATATTAAAAACAAAGAAACCTTTAATCATAATACAAGGAATATTTCATATTGTTAGTTAAATTCTTCTTTGAATAAAAACTAAAGCTAGTATGAGTAATGTTGTTACATGTCTTTTCATGACATAAGCAATAATGACCCATCACAGCTTTTTTAAATCATTTCACCCCAAGCAAGGCAATAATGCTGCTAGGATGCAAGTGGGTTACTGGAAGTGAAAAAGAATGAGAAGACTTTAATAAGGAGAAAGGACAATAAAAAAACAGTATTCAGGAAGACAGAGGATGGTGATTGGTATTGCACTTAAGTTTTTAAAGATTGTGGATTGCAGCGAAGCAAAAAATTGGAATGGAATTCCACAGGCTTTTCTTTAATATCTATAAATTTTATATTGCATGAATATTCTAGTGTTGTGATTTCCCATTGCTGTTTCCTTGGTTTTGAATTCAGTTGTTTTTTTCTTAGACTGGCTAGATTCCATTCTCTCCTGATATTTAACTCATTATTACTTGAAGGGAAGAGATATATCCACACTTGAATTTTAAATCACAGCTGGAATTTAAACTTGTTTTTCTGATTTTATCTTCTTACTCTTAACTGCACCTCAGGTTATAAACTATTATTTGTTTTATACAATGTTTTTTTTTGCTTCAGTTTAATCTGGTGTTTCGAGCCTTCCTTGTTGACAGCAGTTGCTCTCCTGGGAATGACTTTGAGCCTTGTTGACTTTTTGGTTCCTCTGCTGTCTTCTTTTTATGGGCCTGAATCCTGGTAAGTAGATCCCTCACCTTTTTGTTGTTTTTTTGTTTTTGTTGTTTTTTTGTTTGTTTTTCCTCCACCATTAAGAGGCCATCACAAGCCTCTCTTAATGGCATAAAGTTGGGTAATCCACTTATTTTATACAATAAACATGAACTGTCATTATAATGAAACCTTGATTTACAGTCACTAATATCTAAACTTTTTATTTCATTCAATTTCTTTATTTTCAGGATAGTGTAATATTCATTGTAAATCTTACACAAAATTCTGTATATGACTGTTTCTTGGCTCTGCAATGAGCTCTATGGCCATCCAAAATAGGCCTTCTTACCATTGTTGATACTAATCCTAAAAATGTTTTTCTTTTTACTCACTTAACATATTTGTTTGATTTTGATTTATTTGTCATGTGTGTGTGTGTGTGTGTGTGTGTGTGTGTTTTCTTGTTTTTATTTTTAAATTCAGATTTGCATGTCCTAATGTCATATAGGAAGAAAATGAGTAACTCCCAACACTGAGGTTCAAGCATGACACTCTGGAGTTTTCTGCCAGGTGTATAAATAGCGGTGTCAGGCTACTGACTGTAGTGATTGAGTGGAACTATCCAGTTGAATTAGTGTGAATTATTGTGTGTCTATGATTTGGGGTTTAATTTAGAATTTACCAGACTAACAAGGTATTCACTGAAATGGTTAATTATTTTGGTTTACTTTTACTTCTTTGTCTTTAGGTATTTATTTGCAGTTGTAATTAAATACTGTTTTATCTTAACATTGAAGTCTTGAGTTATACTTAATTATTAATGGCCACCGTACAGCACAAAACCTAACCAAAACTGTATATAAAACTGTAAGCAATCTATGGGAATTTTTATGGTTTAATAACTTCCTTGTTTTTCCCCCTGGATTTCATAGTGAAATTTCTGGGTTTTTTTTTTTTGTTTGTTTTTTTTTTTACTTGATTTGATATATACTGGCCAATTAAGTGGTTTGGCTATGGAATGAGATCACATTCCAATACTATCTTGCAAAACCTATATTGGTGTTATGGAACATCTGCTTAAGCAGTGGTTATAAATTACAGAAATTCTTTCATTAGAGAGAGAGAGAGAGAAAAAAACTAAAAATAATACCACTCTATTAAAATAGGAAACTAGAGGAAACAAAATGTCTATCCACTCAGTCATTGGAATATAGTTCAATTAAAAAAAGTGGCCACATTTTGTAGAATATGCCTAGAAAAAAACTTGCTATTACTGCTTCCTCTGGACAACAAAACTTACTTAATAAAAAAAATGGGAAATTGTGACCGTAGACTTGCATAAGAAAAAAAATATCTTCTGGCACACATGGCACCTGATAAGCAAATATTCATAGGTGAGTCAACAATGTCTAAAAAAAAAAAAATCCTGTAATATAGATTGGAAGTAATTTTATATTTGTTCCCCTACCTGAAGAGTCATTTTTTTACTTTTTCTTTGCAAATTTATTTTCACTCTGCTCTTAGTGTTGAGCACTTTTATTGACTACCATTCGATTTTGAAATCCTGTATTTATATGAATTTTGAAATATTTGTTACTAATTCTCTCTCTCACTCACTGATTACTTTATTAGGCATACTCTTCTAGTAGCAGGTTTGACCCTTTTTTCCCCTCTTAGAACCATCTCAATTTTTCTTGGCATGAATTTGTCAATGTTCTGCGAGTACTCTTTTAAAATTTGGTCCATGCTGTTATTGTAACACCACTGTTGGCCCAAGACAGTGGTAACCAAATATGAAACCCCAACTCATCACTCCCTGAGTTCCTTCAGACTACTATGGATGCCATTTAGCTGACTCTTCACTCGTTAGCACATAACTCGTTGTTAATGGTATCATGGTGGTATGTACAATTCCACTTGACCTAGCTGGTGTTTGTTCATGACCATTCACTCTTCTGCCATGTTATATTTTCTGTAATCTGAGAGGGTGAGAAGATTGTTGATGAAGCAAACTGAAGTGATGCTGGAGCTACACAAAAAAAAACAAGAATCCTTTGGAATAAAGAATTAACTCAGGTTAAAAATGTAACAACAATTTGGTTTATATATGATTTATTGTAGACCTCAGTTTTAACCCTTCCCACTTGTTGCTATAATCAAATGACACTGGGATCCCCATCAGAGTCGGCATCTTGTTTTAGTAGTATCTTTAATTTTTAAATTCTTGTCTTCAGGGCTGGTACAAGGTTTTGGTCAGGAGGTATCAGCAAATAATGTTGATAGCAGTAGTGTAGGGACACTCTAAATTATCCAAATCTCTGGCTTATATGGAGTCTTGCATCTGGAAGGGGTGGAGTTGACTAGGGTTTGGGTTCAGTTGTCTTCTATCCTAAGCATCAACCTTTTTTAAATTTCCATATATAAAAATACATTTACTCAGGTCGTTTTCCAAATTTGGGTTTGTCCAGATGCCCATTAACACCAACTCCTTTCACACCTCAGCTAGGGTTGGTGTGACAGATCCAATTTTACAGATGGCCTAGCAAAAACAAAAGGGATTTTCAGTCATTAATCTTTTTTTATTAGCTTGTCCCATGCTGTGATTTCTTGATTGATCAGACCACTCACGAATTGGAAAAGGAAAGAAAAATTATTTCCACTCTTCTTAAAAGGAAAGTTTATCTTTTCTCTCTCTGCATTTTTTTTTTTTTTTTACAATCAACAGATCACACAGCATTTTTTTGGTCCATGATCACTTCAAAATAGTAATTCATTTTTCTTATCACTTGTATCCAAAGGAATCCAAATTAATGTGTGGATATAAAATTTTTCTCTGGATGAATGTCACAGAAATTATAAGGACGAACATGTCAAGTTGGTCTCTATTTTTGTGGGGACACTTGTTTTTTGGGTGGATGATTCAAAACAGATGGCTTTTCCTGTTCCTTTTGTTCAAAAGAATCATAAATGTTATTTTGGTGATCAAACTGGTGTCTTTTATGAACAATATGTTTTTATTTTATCTGACATCTTTGTGGATACCTTAATGGTCTCTTTCTTATTGGTGAGAAGTGGAGAAGGACGGGTAGTCTTGGTTTTGCTCAAACTTACTGAATTCTGTCTAATTAAACTTGAGTTCGATTTTTCTTGAAATTATTTCAAAACATTATTTTTCAACACATTTTGTTTTTAATTTTCTTAACGTTTAAGTTCATCTTCCTGTGAATTTCAACAATTACCATCCAGTTAGTAGACTCTTTCCCCTTCCTTATTTCTATCTTTCTCTTTTTGTTTGATCAACTTCCAGAAATCTCAGTGTTACATTATGGCATTTTACAATTCTTCTGGATTGGTTGGCTGCACATCCAGGATTCAAATCTCCTTTTCCACCACACCCTGAAGGTGCTCAATTGGATTGAGATCTAATGACCATGAAGGCCACTTGTACATAGAAAATATATTTCTATGTTCCATTAACCAATCTGCCACTATTTTGTACTGGTGAAATGGGGTGTTGTCCTATTGGAACAGGCCACCAGAGGATAGCTTCACCATAAATATAAATTGAAGCATGTAGTCAGTCACAATACCTAGGTAGGCTGTAGCATGTAAACTACATTTTTTGGTACCAAAAGTCTCAATGTATTCCAAGAAAATATTCTCCATATCATCGCACAACCAACAACAGCCTGAAATGTTGACACAAGGCAGAATGAATCTATACTTTCATGTTCTTTATACTAAATTCTGACTCCTACTATCCCAATGTTGCAGCAGAAATTGACTCATCAGACCAGGGAATGTTTTTTCCCATTTTTGACTTCCTTAGAGACTACTAGCTTCTGGTTTCTTATCTGACATGAGTGGCACTGAGTATAGTCTTCTGCAGCTATAGTCAGTATACAACAAGGTTCTACTGCTGTAGCCCATCTACTACAAGGTTCTAAACGGTCTGTGTTCAGAGATGTTCTTTTGTATATTTTCATTGTAAAGACTGGCTAATTGAGCTACTGTTTCTTTTCTATGAGCTTGAACTAGTCCTTTTTCATCAACAAGGGGTTCCTGCCTATAGAAATGCCACTCACTGGGGTTATTTTCTTTTTATGACCATTTTCTGTAAACCCTAGAGATGGTAGTGTGTGAAAATCCTAGTAGATGAGGAATTTTTTAGATGCTCAAATCTAGCACCAATGACCACAGCATGTTCAAAGTTACTTATGTCCTCTTTCTTTCCTATATTAATGCATGCAATGAAATTCTATACCATGGACATGTTTAAATATCTATATCCATTAAATTGCTTCTATTTCATTGGTTGATTAGAAATTTGCATAAAACTGCATTTGTTAAAGTGTACTTAAATAGCATTTCAGTTTTGTGACCATTTTTGGCTGTTTATTTCCTTTTTCTTTTCCATGGGATCTTTTATCTCATGCAACTAATAAAGAAGTAGAAATCTTTAAATGTAAGTTTGTTTTTTTTTTTTTTTTTTTTTTTTAACTAGGGATCTTCAAACTATTGCTTGTGGGGCACAGAAGATTTTCTTTTCTATGGAATTGTCACATTTCTCTTTGGCTCTCAATCATATCATGCTAATTATTAACAAATAAACAAACATCCAAATAAAACTTGTCTATTCATTTATAAAACAGATTTTTTTTTCCTTTTCTGGTGGATGTCTTAAGATACATGATGTGCCTTTATACTCATATATTGAGTACTCCTACTGCTAAAATCTAAGTGATTGTGTTGAGAATTTTTATAGGGAAGAGAAGCGTTTGAGGCCTCATAGTTTCTAATGAAGGATATTTATTTCATAATTATTTTCTGTACTATCCTAAATTTGGTAGCCTTTCATATTGCTACTTAATAATCTCGTTGGTTAAATTCTCTCTTGCACCACCAAATTGACATCCAGTCTTGGCCGATCAAAAATTCCCAGTTGTTGATTAGTCAATTATACACGTGTAAGCGATCATGTATCTTTCGATACATGACTGATGGGGCAGATTTTTTCCTACGGTAGGTTGCCATTTCTTTACGTGATCAACCAGTTGCCATCCAAGGCTATAGAACCCGGTCTGTACTGCTATTTAAACATAAAAGCTGGGGAGAAGAGGATTCATACTTTTCCCAAGGGCATTGAGAAAGGTATGAATCCCCTGCTAAATTGTTTTCTTTCTTTGGTCCTTTTTGATTAGTTATATTTTTTTAAATTAGCACCAGTAAAAGTGCTAGTCTTAGACATGTTTTTCTTGAAGGAACAGATAAGGAACCCTAATCATCCCTCATTTGTCATACTGGCCAAATTTTGGGTTTATCAAAATTCCACATCTAATTTCTAGATTTTGCAAAAAATTAATTTTCTCTTTTCATTTTCATCTTAACAACAAAAGATAAAACATTTTTAAAAAAAGATATTTCATCCTTCTTGTAGGTAGGTTTTTGCCCTTCTGAGTTTTTTTATAAGGTTAATTTTTCAACTAACCATAGATTTTATGTACTTGTAAAATCTACACTAGTAAGTGTCATATAAGTGTGTCCAAATGAACAAAGCCTGATGCTATGTTAACTGATTTATTTTATTCATTTTTTTTTAATTGTCTGTTTTTCTTGTCTAAGTGTATCATTTTTGCATTTGTATAATGTTTTGAGTTTCTGCTTTACTCTAATGAGGGCAAATGGAAGTGCATTTGTTATAATAATGGCAGACTGTTCCAAGATTTTTACAAAGCTGGAAAGTGAAAACTGAATACAATAATAATTGAAAAAGAAATATTTGAAATAATTTTTTTTTTTTTTTTTTTTTTCTGACAGATTGAGTAAACTGGTATAATAAAGATCTACCTTGGAATAAACAATGTCTCCTCTTTAATCTTTAATGAACTTGTAGTTTTTTACAATATACTCAGAAAATGTTTTGGAGGATAAGGCAGAAATATTCAGAATTTAATTTAAACCTCAAGGAGTCAGTTTTTAAAAGAAATACTCAAAATGAAAATACAATGGAAATGTTTCTATTTCCAAATAGAAAGAGCAGAAAGTGGCTCACTTGTGTCTTAAAACCAGATCCTTCGGGTAGATAAAGCTTGTCAGTCTGGGAAAGTAACTTATCAAGAAGAAAAAATCATCTAATTTTATGCCTCTTCTGCCTTGTGGCTATATCCAAACTTGGAAAAGAGTAGCATCTCTAAGGTGGTTGTCAAAATTAACCTTCTTTTGGTAACACCTGCAGTAAAGTGGCCCCAAACGTAATACCTTTTGTAACAGAGAGAGGTTGACGCACATGAATGCACACACGCAAATATAACATTTATTGATTGAAGATGGAAAACACGATCTTCCATGAAAGTTGCAAACTGTGTCAGCGCTATTAATAGGAAAGGATTTAGAACAATGATATATGAAACCTGAGACGGCTGATGGATAAAGAATAAATTTCAAGTCGGGTTGGCGAGGACTTGTTTATAAACAAATGCAAAAGGGCAGGAGGCGATGTTTAATTTGGGTCATTAAAAAAAAAAATAGACGAAAATAATTTTTGATAAAAACATATTGAAGTAAATTGGATCGGGGAGGTAAGATCAGTGTATGTTTACCGCTAGCAAAATCTGATCTAAACATAATTTGTATCTGCTGAATTTGGTCATCAAAAAGACAATTGAAATGAACATTGAACTAATTAATTTTATCCACTAAGAGATTTGAAATAGATCTGAATTTAAACTTTGCTTATGGCGACACTCATGTTAAACACGTGAACAACCTGGCTTATAACCTTCGGTTTGCTATATAAACACGAGTTTTGCTGAGTTGGAGATACTTGGGCGTTAGACGAGAGTAACGTTGAGAGAGAGACACTGTCGTTGCAGTGAGTCAGTCCAGTGGCGAGTCAGAGATAAGGACTTCAATAAATATCGTCGTTGTAGCATTCGCATTGAAAAGTTGCTGAAACTTAACGTTTTTCACTTACGACAACCAACTGAAAAGCTACACTTCCATGTAGGGCTGGAATTACGAGTCGCATATCCCCCCAAGTTGATTTGGAACGAGTTAATCACACACACACACACACACACACACCTCTCTCTGTTGTTATAATTGGTAGAGGAGTGGTCCTCTGTTCTTATGTTAATTGCTTTTCTATCCTTTCTGTAAACTCTTTCTACTGTTGTTGTTTTCTTGTATAAAAGACATCAACATTTTACCCATTGTTGTTCGGCTTCTGCAGATATTATTTCCTTTTTTGCCACATACTAATTTTCCTGCCGCCCACCCTCACAGCCGTGCATACATCCCCAATCATCCATGAACGTATGGACAACACCCTGCTTACTGGATCTAAAAACTAACACAACGTGGGCAGCAGGCGGAACTTGGCCACTGACCGGTCGAACAATCTACAGGCACTCAGGGAGCGTGCGGCAAGCTACCCCTGAGTTCGGTTCAGACTGAGTGTGTGTCTCAACCCAAAGAGGAAGACGCCGGAGGTTGAGGGGCTGAAGGGACAAGTGGTAGATTTCATTCACTTGGATCTAGTTGACTTTGCTGAGGGGATGGCTCTGTTGTCTGGGCAGTGCAAGGTCTCTATACATTATCACCTAGGATTGTGCCTTTCAAGCATTTATTCCACTCTCATCACCTAATGAGAGCACAATATAGAAGAATCTGCTCTCATCCTCACCAAGAACAAAGTTTATCATACAAGAAATGCTGCTACTATTATCCCCCCCCACCACCACCACCACCACTTTAGGAAGAATGATAATTCATAATTATTTGGTACAAGCATAGTAAAATATGTTATTTACAAAAGCATTATTTAATTTCTTTAGACCAAAGTGTAACTACTTTTCTAGATAAAATCTAGAATATGTATTGTTTAAATATTTTCTTTTTTAATTTAGGTTGAATATAGAAATGATTTTTGTAAACAATATATTTAAATTTTCTGTGATTTTGACTTGATAGTTTTAGCTTATACAAAGAGATAAACAGTAACTCAATAGAATGTCAGTATGTATTTCATCAGATTATTAAACAAAACTTTTATTTACAAAACATCTTAGTCTGAGAGATTACAAGAATTATCTTGAGTGATACAAAGCATGAATGTCATGATTTTTTTTTTTTTTTATTACGATTCTTTGTACAATTTCTATTGTTCTCAAAAGGTTATTTTGTATTCCTAGCCTTAAATTTGTCATGTCAGCCTTTAACATGTAAAAAATATGAAACAATATAGAACTATGAAGGAAAACTTCTACTTTTTTTCAAATTGGTACAATGTGAGTCTTTTTGGTTAAAATCAGTGGCATATCTTACTAATTCCAGGAAATATTTGAAGATCTTATTAAAGGTACAAATTTTATTAAAGCAATAAGAACAGAAGATTTATGGCCACATCACATTGAAACAACAGTTCCCATATAATCACTAAAGTTGAGCAATGTCTAGCTTGGTTAGTATCTAGATGGGTAACCACTTGGGTATACTAGGTACTATGTGGGGGGGTGTAATGGATAATGGCTCAGAATTGTTTATTTGGAGAGGTGAGTTCTAATTCCAGTCAGGTTCATTATATTCACTTATACACAAATAACCTTGGGAAAGGTATGAATCTACCTCTTCTCTCCTCATCTATGGGTTAATTAGTAAGACTTGTATCACTAAAACCATTCTCAAAAAAAAAAAAAATTCTTAAAATCTGTAACAGTAGAGAAAATGGTTTACCTCCAGGACAAAAATGGATTCGGATGTGTCTTGCATGTAAAGTATCTGGAAAAAACATGGCAGCTTCACAAGTTATACATTTAACACAAATCTTGGATTCAGATGGACTCTAGCTGAAATCTCTTTTAACATGGGTAAATTTTAACTGTCAATCAAAAGAGGCACCTGGGAGATGAAGTACAACTGCAGTAGCGAACAGAAGACATGTTGCAGTTGATGTTTGTGGATTGTTCGGCTACTGCTACTGTGTTGGTTAAAGGAAACTGATTATGCAAATTGCTTTCAAGCCAGAAAAAAATGACTACAAAAGTCAACTACACAATCTAAAAATATTTTCCGGCTTTAAATAATCTACATAGTGTTGATAAACCATAGAAAATGAATTCATAAAAACATTAAAAGAGAGAAAAACTAAAGCTACTGTTGTCGGCACTACAAGAATATGAAGAAGAAAAAAAATGGAATGAGTTAACTGGTTATCTTGCCTTGCTCATCAACAGACGATCGAGGAAAGTAAAATTTTTCTGTGTACCAACTAAAAAGGGAAAATGTGAAGAAAATGCATCCATCTCAGGAATATATTGAGAATATGGATATATTTTTATAAACAAATTTCATTCAGTCCTAATAACCATTCCTTCTATTTATGTAAAGACAGTTGTCTTGAGTTAATGATAAAGTTTCAAGGACTTTTAATTGGCACTTAGAATGTGATCTGCACAAAACTGAAAACGTGTCATCTTGGAAGGATGATGCACACTACTGATTTTTTTCATAAGGTCTTTTGTGATTATGGATGTGATGGCACATTTCTTTTCATAATCTCTGTTTTTATTTCTTGGCTAATGGCTACATCACGTTGAAACACTGGTTCCTATACAATCACCAAAGTTAAGCAATGTCAAGTCTGGTCAGTATCTAGATGGGTGATGACTTGGGAATACAAGATGCTGTAAACTTGGATGTGCAGACAGTGTAATGCATAATGGTTTGGAATTGTTAATTGTAGAACCAAGTTCCAATTCCAGTTGAATTCATTATATTCACTTGTATGCAAATACCCTTGGAAAAGGTATGAATCCACCTCTTCTCTCCCCAGCTATGGGTTAATTAGTACGATGTGTATCACTAAATCATAATTAGCTCTAAAATAAAATAAAGTTGCATATAAAATATTTAGATTTCGGTATTAACCCATAGTCATATAGGACATAAATGGATGGAATCAGCTCTTTATGTAAATAAGCAGTTGAGCAGAGTTAGCATTAGGTCATTTGCTAAGTGTATGTTGGTGTAGTAAATCTTCTATTTCATTACTTACCTACAAGTTTGTCTTCCTTATTTCTCTCTGTTATCTCGAAAACATGAGATACAACTGTCACTAAACAAAAGCAACCAACTGTTTTTATTTATTCCATGAAATATATTTAGTCTAAAGCTCTAACTATAAACATAAACCTCACCAGTGTAAGCACACAATCATTATTTCACTTTCCCTTAAAATACACCAATTCTTACTTGGAAATGTGTTTATGTCCCCCTCCTACCACCATGTGTTACAGAATAAAACAAGATTTTGTATTAAAACTGATGGATCTCCAAAATGTCTATAACTCTTTTTAGGAGTTGAAAACCTCAGGGAATGCTTCCTCTTTTCTTTTAAATTCTAATGAGGAAATGCATTCTTAAAATTTTTGAGGCGAGTGGTTATAAAGACTTAAGAGTGGGAGATATCTGGCAGAACTTTTGAATATATTTTTTTTTATTTTGGTATGTAAGATCTTTTCTTTTTTTTGTACCTAAACTTTATCCAAATATTATCAGGCAGCACCACATACCCAGCAAACAAGTGTGTGGCTATACATGTATTTTTATAAGTTACTAAATACACAGGGAAACATTGTATATAATACAGTCTTTCATTGACCTTGCTATTGTTGGGATAACCTTGGAAATGAAGTTGTTTCTTAAAGAGCTGGTTGAAATGGTAAGACACCCACCTCTGTTTTATAGAAGTAATGTTTGAAAAAGAAAGGAAAAAAAAAAAACATGAAAGAAAATATTGTATGTATTTTTCCTTACTACTTGTTGCTTTATGCAATTTATAAGAATGAGTAAAAGGCTGAGTATTTTGAATATGCAACTACTACCCTGGAGCATATACATACGCTTCTATATCAGTATGCTTCATTAGTGTAGATATTTGAATTTTGCTTAATACTAACAGACATTAGAGAAGATCCTGACGAGGAAGCTGCTTAGCACAAGAACAACAAAAAAAAGTACTCCTGAAAAGAACATCTCTTGTCAGCAAAAGAGTAAAGAAATGTCACTAAAATTTGGCATGATTTGCCCTTAGGGCAAATCATCATATTTAAATCTTAGCCCACAAACAACCAAAACTAAAGTCTGTCATCTAGATCTTACTTTTATCACAGAGCAGTTACCATTTGGTGATTCATTTATGCAAGATGCTAACAAAAACAGTTTCAAAAATTTATTAGATTAAAACTATTTTAAGTCATTGACACTCACAATACACAGTTTTATAAATAAATTCCTGATGTTTATTCCTGACACATAATAGAAATGTCGTACATTGGCAGTTTTTGTAATTACTGTGCATATAGCGATGTTTGATTTATGCAAAATTGAATGACTTATATCAGCAGTGATTTTCATTAGAAAAGACGATATTTATTTTTCAGTGTCATCTGATTGATTTTGTTTAGTGACATATCAACACCTCTATGGATTAGTTAATGCTGAAATCTAAATATTTTGAACACAGTTTTTTGGCTTCGATTAAATATATTTTGAACACAATTGTATATCTTCAACTACAGATTTTGTACATAATTTTTATATTTTCAGATTTTGTAGATATGTACTTTGTACCTGATCTGTTGTAGGTGTTATGTTTTCTTATAAACTTATTTCTTTAAGATTGAACATTCTGTTAAAAATGTCTTTCACTGTGGCTTGGCATGTTGCACATGTTGGTTGATCTTCATTCATCAGCATGTATGAATGGGTGAGGTATGTATGGCCTGTGGCAGCCAAGCCAAGTGCCATCTGGGAATTATTAAGTAAAACATAAAAATTTTCTATAACGTTATTGAACAACCAAGTTTCCATTTGGATCTTCTGCCATTTTTCATGTAATTCTATAACTCTTAACCTCACAGAATATGTTCGTTCTCAGCAAACAATTCAAAGTGCATTTCACAGTCTTCCAGGGAATCAAAAGTTATTTTTCACTAAGATATTTCTTTAAATATTAGAATAAATGGTAACCCAAAAGTTTATTATCTGGTGGTAATGTTTCTGCATGTCATTGCACCATCTGTGATGACATCTAAGTTTGGCTGTATATGAATATGCTGTCACTCGCTATGTCCCACAGATTCATCTCAATATCTGGCCATGAAATTAATTAAATTTGAAGAAGGGTGGTCCTCACTAAGACCTACAGGCTTCATTTACTGGTTTTTTTGTTTTTTTTTTTGTTTTTTGTTTTTTTTTTTTTTTTTGTTTTTTTTTTTTGTTTTTTTTGTCTTTTTACACACGTTCCTTCGTATATACAGTGGTCATTTAGGAAGAAAAATCAATAACTTGAAAAACTAATGAAACCAATTTTCCAGTTACAAGTGCTCAGAATTAGTTACAGAATTTCCCATGAAAATGTAATCCTATTCAATATTACACTCTTTTGCCAAGGATCCCAACATTCCTGTCTTTTTAAGAAGATTTCTATGATGTATTCTTATGCAACAATATATTTGTCTATTTTGAAATTTGTTGTGAAATCATCTTTTGTGTTTTTTCCATCTTTCCTATTTGATTTCAATTAATAATTGTCTCTCTCAGTCTTCAGGTAGTTTTTTTTTTTTTTTTTTTTTTTTTATATATTGTGATACGCCATTGGTGACTTCTCATCCTCAAAATATATACTGGGTAGGGAATAGTGCAGGTAAACATAGGTTCACGTCTTTCTCAGAAGTAGGAGTCTAAACTGATTTTTCCATACAAATAAAAGTCTGTCAGAGGTGTTTTTTAGTTGAAGTCAATATAAGCAGAGGATTTAAGCAACCAGAGAGAGACAAGAGACAGCAGCAAAGAGCTACTGAAATCCACATGACTTGTTATTAAGAGAATTCCCGACTTTGAGCCCTGTTCCAAAAATTAGCACTGATAGGAAAAGTATCACTATAAAGATTTTAGTGGGAAGGGTTAATTTTTGTTACACAAAGACCTACATAAACCTAATCAAAAATTAACCCAAAGAATTTATTTTGTCTGTGAAGACATTTTTTTTTTTTTTTTTTCTTTACTTCATAACACAGCTTCACTGGTTCGAACCAATGCTACAATTACTGACGATACTTGGTCCACATGGCTCTGTGATCAAGAAATACGTGGGCAGAGCAAAGTGTGAACTGAGGTAACCAATGACCCATTGACCAGTGACAGTATTGACCAAGTGTGGGAATGACCTTGCAACTTGTCATCCTACAGTCTTGAGCACCAGTATAAGCAGTGTGTGGTAAGGCTCATATTGTCTGGTCACTTCTGGTCAGGCTAGCCAACACACACCCACCCATGCTTTTGGTATTAATGTAGTTTTTTTTTTTTTTTTTTTTTTTGTGAAATTTTGAATCTTTGAATAAGGCTTTTCTTTTTTGTGAAATAACCCAGAATAGAAAAGCCTGATTGTTTTATTTGAAAACTATTAAAACACTGGCAAATTTTAAGATAGTAATAAGTGTTCTTTTTAAAGTTACCAAATTATTTTTGTCATTGCAGGACTGTGATAGAAGAGCAACAATTTGAGCAAATATGTGAACGGATTATGCATGTGAAGGACCATTTTATCAATGCTAGAGACGTAATGATCTCACTCAAAGAAGAGAAACCCAAAGTGGTAAGTCAATATGAAACCTGCTTTTTTTAAAAATCAAAAGAATTGTTATATTCCGTATTTAGTTGCATGGGCGATGTGTAAACAATGTGGGCGAAATACTGCGTTTGGTTGCAAACAATGAAATTCAGAATCGAAAGAACAAGAAAGACTGTAGATATATTTTATAGTCTCTTTTAGTGAGGAATATAAGAACAAGTAAAAAGTTTGTATTTAAGAAGTTGAATGTCTATGGTAGTGGCAAGTAAAGTTCGTGGAGTTAACTTGACTTATGGAAGGGGAAAGGTGCCCTTAAACAAAGCGTCGGACAAGAGTTCATTAGCAGCAGCGGTCACATGCTTCGTTTTGTCACCGGGCCAATGTGTCAGGAGCGAGTGACGTGACCCTTCTGCCTCCGCCGTTGAATGGGCTTCCTTTTGACTTTCCCGTGTTGAACTTATACACGCCTATCGGCTCCAGATGGCAATTTTTTTGACTACGCGGGAGACGGTCCAATTGGTTGATTTAATTCTTTCATTTTTTTTTTTTTGAGTTTATCCCAAACGGAAGTATCTGCGTCGAGCCTATGCGTAGACGTGCAGTTTTCATTTCGAGTCGGGGACTCGTGATGGTAACTTCCGTTTATCGAAGCAGGGAAAGATCTCATCTTGTAACAGAATTAACAACTTTGGAAAGCAACAAAATAAAATGTGTGTTTGTGACAATATCCAAATTGGGTATTGTTCATTTTATCATGCTCTGAGTTATGTATTATAGTGTTTGGAAAGTAATCTTTCACCTCTATATGGAAATCTTTCACCTCTAGGAATTATGAGCCAACCAGTCATGGCAGAACCAAGGTTGAGTGGTACAAAACTGCATGTAGAATTAGTTTATCATTTCTTCTATCCAACAGTATGTCATTTATAGAGCATTTCAGACTTTAATCCCTGGAGAATTATAACTTTAAAAAAAATGAAACATGTCACTGGCTCTGAACGTTTAAATGTGTGAAATTACAGGATGGTGATTTAGAAAGACTACTAATTGGATGATAATTGTTAAAATTCTCAGGAGAGTGGGTTGAATGGTTGAGAAGAGAATTAAAAACAAAACATTAAAATCTATGTATTAAAATAATAAAATGAAATTAAGAACAATTCCAAGGAGAATTGAACCCTGATTTAACGAGACAAAATTCAGTAAGATTGGACAAAACCAACCGTATCCACTGTTTGTCAATAAGAGACAGACATGATTAATGTATTTTCTGAATTGCTTGGATCCTGAGAAACTAGAAAATGGATGTTTACAATATGGTATCAATAAAAAATGTGTGGTTATAGCAAGAAAATGATGTGAATTATTCTGGACAAAGAAGCAGGGAATATCAGGTTTAACCAGGGAATTTGTTATGTTGACCCACTCAGGAAACAAGTATTGTTATAGAAAGATAATTAGGAAGACTGAATATACAAGGGAAATAGCATATAGCCACTTAGCAAGATTGCCTAAGATTAAGATGTGCCTTTTTCTGCAACAATCATCTGCAGTTTTTATAGTTGCCATTATTTTGAATTTCTGGTGTGGATGAGAAGAGCTAGTTAATTTATGGTAATATAGAGATAATGAAATTTGGTCTTTGGAATTGTCATTTTCTGTCACCTGTTTAGGGAAAGGAATTCATCAATTACTGTTATTCAAAGAGATTTCTCTATTTAAAGCCAGGATACATTTCGTTTGGTGGTTATTTTTCCCAAGTGTAGAGCAGATGTCAGACACCAGGGGCACACCCACACTTTGGTGGCTCTGAATGGCCTGAAATTGCTTGTAAGACAGTCACCACTAAAGAGCACACCTACATTTTCCAGTCTGGTGCAAAAACACAGACACACACATAACCGAAGAATTGAGTGAGAATCTATTGACTGGACAATTGTTACAGCCAGAATCTCCAAATTACCATTCCTTCATTAGACTATTTTGATTTGCATTAGCTAAATAGACATTTTATTTGACCAGTTTTTCTTTATATTCAATAAACCTCCTGTTAGAGCCATCAACAGTGTGTTATGCCTTTCCATGAAGGAGTTCTTATTCCGGCCTGAAATCTGATGTGCGATTTTGTCTATAGTACACAATGTGTATTGGAGTGGGTTCATATTGGACTTCACCGTCCATCCCAATATCATAAAATTTTGGGAAATGTGAATCAACCCTATTGAGACAACATACTAGCCCCAAACAAGACTGGAAAAGACAACTGGTATTACTCAACCAAACTTGCAACTCTGAGGAAAAAGAGAAGAGACAGAGCTCAGAGCCAGTGGTGTGTGAGTTTTAGAAGTGATAGATATGTTTATAGACATGACAACAATAAAGGGTTGTCAAACCGAGATATTTACCAATGCTTACAGTATAAATTTGAAAAGGGTAATATTGCCACAGTCATTTAAGAACATTTGTGCTGTGTATATGGATGCAGTGAAGGCTTGTACATGTCAGTTGGGGTTTAAAAACAGCAAGTGGGAAGATTACTCACTTTTGAATTAAGAACGAGTCTATTGAATTGGATCCATGTGAAAGTATTAGAAATTTAGTGCAAGATTTTAATGTTAAACTGGCCACAAACATCTTAAGAAAATTAGGAACACTTGCATTGAGGGAATCTGTGTTCCTCATAAGGTTTCACTTGAGAAATCAACATAACATTTCACCATTTGCAGTATTTGTTAACCAGAAATGCTAATGTCAAGAGAAAACAAAAAGACTGGTTATCACAAAATGGAAAACCAATGCCAACACCACAATCAGGGCTCTATCTGCAGAAGTCCTTGCTTTGTGTCTGATAGAATAAAAAAAAAAAAGATATCGTCCATTACAATCTACATAAAACGTAAAAAATTATCACTCGGAAATGTTTATTGAACAAAACATTATGTCAAAAGTGTTCTGTTTTGGCAAATGGAGATCATGTTACTCTCCAGCATGACAATGCAAGATCACAATCTGCAAGATCACAATCTGCAAAACAAACCTAAAACTGTTAGGATTGAAGGTTCTTCCACATCCTCCATATTTACCAGATTTAATGAGTATAGATTTTCAGTTGTTTTGATCATTAAACAATTTCCTAAGTGGCAGAACACTTGTAAAGAAAAATGAAAAGAATCGTTCAAATATTGTGAGAGGGATTTCTTTAAATGTAAGCTTGAAAATTTGCCTTCCTGTTGGGTTGCAATCATTGAAAATGAAGGTGATTAGATTTTTGATAAATAATATTTAAATAAACTTGTTTTTATATCTTTTAATTACTTTCTGAACAGCCTAATATATTTTTACCTACCCAGCCTAAGTAAAAGTTTTGAGTTTGGTTCTTTAGCACCTTTTGACTATTTCATTCAAAGATAAAAGCTAATCTTTTTAGGATTAAATCTGACTTGATTACTTAAATACTTTTAATTCACTTTTCATGTGTGTTTTATGTTGTACAATGGAAACATTTTTCAGTTTATTTAAATAACTTTCTATTTCAATATCAGTTATGAGGCACAGAAAAAATACAATGACATCATTTTTATCTTTCCTGTTTCATTCTAATCAAATATTAATAACGGCTGGTTTTGTTTGTTTAGGCCATAATTTTGTTTTTCTTCTTGCTTTTTAGTTTTTCGCAGTAACCATGGGGTTGATGTCCTTTCTGGCATGGCTTGGTAGTCTGATCAACAACTTGGTGCTTACATATCTTTTGGGTCAGTAAAATTAACAACTGCACTCACTTAATATATTTTTACATTCTTTTTTTTTTTTTTTTTTTTTTTAAAAAACAAACTTTGATATTAAGATAATTAGAAATTCTTGCATGACTTTCTGGAAATATTTTATTATATCTGGATTAATTCAAATATTTATTACTTGTATTTTTTTAATGTTTACTGTATTTATTCCCATGTAATTTGGTAAGGAATATGTCTACAAAACTAAAACTAATTCATATTAACATTATTTTGATTATAAATCAAAATAATCCTAATTATATTTCACATCTGACATCAGGAAACAAGTGTGTTAAACAGGTGGGTTAAGGTAATTAATGTAATACTTGAAATCTCTACAAAGGCATACCTGAACCCACTTCTTAGGTTATAAGGCAGAGGGTGCTTAAGAGAGGACTTTTTTGTCAGATATAGTATTTAAAGGTTGAAAATAATTTATTATCACTGAAAGATATTATTTATGTATTAAAATAAAAGCTATTAATTATGTATAAATCAAAATATATTATCTGAGAGAAGTGGCATATATATAACAAATTTATTCAACATTATAATAAAATATGGAATTGGTAAATAAGTCAGTTGCTTTGGTATCTCATTCTGTTGCCATTATTTCCTCTAGAACAGTGATTCCTAAACTTTTTTTCTCTTGGCTGCATTTTCATAATAAAAATTGGCTTGTGCCTCACCAAATTTTATGTGATAAAAAGGATATTTAAAAATAAAAAAAAAAACAGAGGGTTAAAGGGAGATAACCGTGGATTCAAAGTCAGAACATTATCATTGATAAATCTCTCCTCCAATTTGCAGACTCTAACTACTATATTCTTAATACTTGATATAATGCAAAAATATCACAATGATAAAATCTGTCAGTAATTATTTATAACTATTTATACAGGGACTCATGCATGCAATTATAAGTAATCCATAATATTTTAAATTTTGTAATCATATTTATATTTGACATATGAATTTTTTGAAACTGTTTCTAAATCTTAGCAAACTGATGATCTTGTATGAATGGATGGCAGATCAGGTGATTGGGGGTGGGGTGGCTTAGCCAAGGGAGAAAATTGCTAAGAACCACACAAGATAGGTGACATTTAAAAAAAAAAAAAATTTCCAAACAAAAATTCATTGAATTATGAGAGGAATCAACTATTTTATAAAAAAGTTATAACCCATATATATATATATATATATATATATAATTTTTTTTGCAAATATAGTGCTGGTGTTAATAAAACAGGACTTTATATAATAGAACAGAGCTATTATTATGTTTTAGTCTTTAAATAAGAACAAGTAACATTTTTCTTTCTCTTTTTTTAAACATATATACAAATCCTGTTTATTTTAATTGCTAAATATAATTTTTTTAAAATTAAAAACTCTAATCCCAATATCTAACTGTGCCAACATTATGATTATATATATATATATATATATATATATATATATTAAATTCAAATCACATGTCAATCCATACTCATGTTAAAGAAAAGAAAAGTGACTGTCAACTTATAGTAGCAACTGCAATAGATTTCTTGTTTCTCAACCACATTATTTGTAGCCAAATCGCAGTTCAAACAGTAACCCATCATAACAGTCCAACAAACAAAGTAGAAACGACAAAATGGGGTCACACATCCAACCTTCCCGTCTCACAAGCAAAAAACGCGTGCTCTGCTCACCAGCTCATGAAATCTTCTGCCTTTATAAGCAAAAAAACAGCAGCTTTGGTTCATCGAGAGATCTTTTTGATTGGTCATGCCATTCAGGGGAGGGGAGAACATTAGCATAGATTCTAGTCATTGAAGTAAATTTTTGCTAACTACTTTTTGTAATTTTTCTTTGGCAGATCGCACACAGAACACAAACTTTTTTTTTGTGGGGGGGGATAAATGATTATCTCTTTCACTACACTCCCCACTGTCACATAAGTGACACTCAGAGGCAGGCCTCTTTATTCTTGAGCTTCTCCGGAGTGGGGCGACTGTTGGAGGGGATTGTGTGGTATGTTCTGAAGACTCGTCTTCTGAAGATTCTTCCGATCTGACAACCTCATGCACAGTCTTCACCATCTGAAAAGGTGCTAGCCCTAACTCCAATGGTTATTATTCGTTCACTTCCTGAGCACTCACTGCTAGTGTCACTTGTTGAAGTATCTGAACCTACATAGCGACACAAGTCTTTTACGTGTCTTGGTATTTCATCAACCAGCACAGAGTGCGAGTTACTTATTCCAGTGACATGCCCCACCCAGTTCCGAGTTGTACACTGGCTATGTGGAGCCTTCACCCACACGCGATCACCCAGGTCATATGGTGCTCATTCTTTTATATGTTCAGTTGAACACGTCGCGTCAATGCCTCTTAGCCGGACTTTGTACCGGTAAATCATGTTGGCTGGTGCAGTTGAGGGTGATACATTGTCTTTTGTGCCAATACACCGCCTCCATTATGGAACACTGCTTCCTAGCAGCGATTTTCTTGATGCTCCGATAACATCGCTCGATCATGCCATTTCCTGATGGGACATATGCATAGCGAAATCTGAGGTGTACTCCCAACAGATCCATAAAAATCTTTAAATAGTACACTGCGGAATGCAGTGTCATTGTCAGTGAGGAGTTCTGTTGGAGGTCCACGTTCAAAGAACAATGCTCGCAAGTGGTCAATCATGCTTTTGGAATCCTGTCGACGCAAACGTCGCTAAATAGTGAACCGGGTTGGGCCACAGTCATTTAGGGTTAGATAGTGAGTTCTATTATAATGGGTGATGTCCATTCCAACACAGTGCCACACTTTGCTCACAATCAGTTGTCCTTTTGGCCATTGCACAGGTGCTGGGTTCACAGACTGACACTCCTTGCATTCTCTGACCACTGCTCTGACAGCAGCTTTGGATATGGAGTGATCAATCTGCCTCACGAAATATAGGGTCTGTTTTACACCGGGATGTCTGCTTTGGCAATGCACAGATTTTAGTAAATCTGAGTTACGGTCACTCGCTGATGCTGCACAGACATGTCCTACCAGCTCTGCCTCTTTCTTAACAGCGTCAAGCCATCTCTGGGGTACCCTTGTTGAAGTATCTGCCAAGTTGTACTCACTTACCAACTTTCCCAGTGTGTCTAGCCGCGTTCGAATGAGCATTTCACTCACAGCCTTCCCTGTAAGAGTGTTTGCTATCCACCTATGCACGCATGCGGAATCTGTGAGTAAATGCAACACCTTTGCATTCCATTGAAGGGCCGCGGTTACTCCTTTGATAATGACGTCTAATTCCGACAGGTTGATATGCTGTGTATCCTTCTCAGGACGCAACCAACACGCATCTTCCACAACAGTTTCATCTATTTCAAGACACGCTCCTGTTGGAAGGGAGCTTGCATCAACCCAGATGTCAAATTCACATCTGCCAACACACCATTTACCACATACGGGGTCATTTTGACGCACCCTGGTAATGATTTCCACTATCATGTGTCTAAGGGAAGCATCATCTGTTTTGTCATCCCAGCCGGAAGTGACAGCAGTCACCCTACGTTTGATAAATACAGTTGCAATGTGGATCCAACTGCTCACAGGAAAATGTCCCACCAGCTTTCCACATAATGAGAACACGCTGCATCATGTCATATGTCTGGGAGCTCACTTCCACGTTTCCAGTAAAGCACGTTGTGCACCCCCCAGACCTGCAAGCCGAGCACACGAGCATCCTCCTCCAGATGTTCTGGGTTCTTGCACTTGAGCCCAAAGTCCACAAGATGCTTTCTCACCTGTGCAGCGGGCACTAAGGTTTCGTTGATGTAGATGTCGTCAATGTAAGCTGACGTCGCTTGACGAATTGTCTCATCCCTGGACAGCACAGCATCCATGATGGCCGGTGCCACATTGAGCCCGAATGCCATTCACGTTAAGCAGTATCTCCTCCCATTAAGTATCACCATCTGAAATGGCCACAGTGACTGGTGCATGCGTACCTGCAAGTAGGCCTTTCGAAGGTCTATCCCAGAGACATTGGACCCCTTTCTTCTCCATTCTCTCAATTTTTGTGCACACACATCAGCATGAGCCGTGTATGTGTCTACATGTTCGTTCAGTTCTCTATAATCTCGTACAGGGCGCACCTTTCCATTGTTCTTCTGTACCACGGCCTTTTGGAGGATCAAGCTCTTTCTCAGAATACAGAGTCAGCCATCCATTGTCCAGCCACACCTGCAATTCATGCTGGTATTCTTCCTTGATGAGGTTTGGGCACCGAATAATTTGACACTCAGTTCTGGAGCTTTTCTGGTGGGTTATTTACTGACCATTTCCCCAGTGCTGTCCATGTCTTCGTCCTTTTGTCAAACTCTGTGCTAAAGTCAGGCTCGTTGATCCTCAAAGCAGCACAGATGAGCAGATCAGGAAACTTGACTTAGCCCGTCTTTGTGATGCGTACGCCGCCCAGCTCCATAATGTCCATCCCAAGGAGCAGATCAAAACCTAATTGTGATACCTACTGGTGGTCGCAGCGCCAATATATGACATCCTCTGGTTGCGACGCCAATATGTGACACTGCACTGTCGGCCCGTGGTCAACTCCCAGTTGCAGTGCAAAGCTGTAGGTTTCTTCCACCAGCATTTGGAGTTGACTCCTTGTCGCTGCCACCAGCCTGTGTCCTGCTCAATCTGTTCGTTCCCGGTTTGATACCAGCTTTGTCGTTCCCAGCTCACTTCCAATGTCTGGTTACCGGAGTAACTGCTTTGATCTCAAGTCTAACCTACCCATGTTGTGTCTTTGATCTTAGGTAGACGAAATCAATCGGGTGTTGGGCCGTAGTGCAAGCTGAATCTGGGGTGAAGGTGATATCGCACAAGCGTAAGTAAAATAAAAAAAAACAATAAGACAAAACTAAGGGATTCAGATATGTTGAGAAATAACAAATTATCTTTATCCATCTGTTATATACAGGTGTGTGTTTCTCTCTCAGCCCGTTTCTATGGATTTGTGACACATTGCGTTTCCTAAGCAAGTTTTGGTATCTTAAGTCGTTAGTCAATATAACTTGCTTTTGGTAGGAAGTCGAAGTCGGAAGGGCGTGGAATTTCTCGATCAGTTTCTGCGAGACAACACTCTGACTCTGTCCGGAACTAAACTCCAACTGCAAATCAACTCCCAAACTGCCCGGGGACGTTCGTTTATATGGACACCGACCAAAACCCAGTGTGGGGCCTGACGTGGTTTGGGTTCCTCGATAATTCTCGATTCTCAACAAGAATTCTTTTTTCTTAGGCCAGGAAAATTAATCACTTCCAATTTTTGGAAGATTAATTACTTTCCATTTCCCTTCGTTGGACCCAGGAATCAAAATTTGTAATTTTTCTTTGGCAGATTGCACACAGAACACAAACTTTTTTCAGGGTAAATGATTATCTCTTTCGCTACAACTCATCACCTGAGATTGCGTTGTGCATGAAACTCATTTGTGCTAGCAATGAGAAGAATCCTCGAGAGAATGCAGAAAGCACTGTGCTTTCTGCATTCGATTGAGGATTCTTCTAGACTATGAATTACTTTGAATGATTATTCACCTCTTCCAAATTCTATCATATATATATATATATATATATATATGGTGCAATGAATAAATTGTCATTTAAATTATGCAAAAATGACACTGACATCTCATTTTAACAGATATATTAATCAAAATTACACAAAGATATCTTGAAAATACTGAAGACTAAATTTATTCAATAAAATCACCATTCAAACCATTGCCTCCAGATGACTTTGGAATCTCCTGTGACTTTTGTGTACGGTTGCAAGGAGTTTTTTTATTTTTTTTCTTGCTCAACTGTGCTCCACACAATAATCAAGTGGGGTGGGGGTGTTACAGTCTGGGGAGTTAGATGGCCACATGTAAGGAGTGATGTAGTCACAGAAAATTGTCTGACAATCATGACTGGGTTCTCCTGTTTGTGTGTCATGGTGCAAAGTCCTGTGGCCAAACGTATGGTCTTCCAGCAGTCACCCTCTTGACCCAGGCAGCACTATCTCCTCAAGACACTTGATGTGGACCTCTGTAGAAAGGTGAATGTACGCATGACATCGCCATCACTTGTGATCACTCCAAACACCTTCATAATCACCATTAGACTCATCCAACTCTTTCTGAATTCTCTTCACTGTCCTCAGATTGACACCCAAACACTCTGAAATGTTTGTATTGAAGCTTCTGGCATGAATGCCAAACAGTACAGCGTGCCATTTCCAAACTTCTGGTAGAGTGAATTGTGTCATGGTGGTCTTTTTCTCACAGATGGTGCCCAACTGACCCTACTATGCTGTGCAGTTGATAAAAACAAACATGCATGTGTGAATTTAAAAATATAAAATGGCAACAATTTATACATTGCATCCTGAGATATGTGTGTGTGTTATAATTATTTCAAACGTTATTCTTAGTTAATACCCTTATTTGAGTAGATACTCTATTTTTTTGTTGTTTTTCTTTTTCTTCGTTTTTGAGTTTGTTTTTGTTTTTTTTTTATTATGTGTATTACATCTTCTGGCCTGAAAACTCTAGTAAACTTAATAAAGAAAATGTCTTTCAGCAGTGTTTAAACCTGCATAATCCTGTCGGAGGGCACATTTTCCTTTAAGTTTTCTTGACTGCACAGGCCAGTAGACATAATACACACTGTTTAAAAAATGGGGCATTTATTCAAATGGAGTTATCCACTAAACACGAGGCATCTACTCAAACAGGGATATCCTCTAAAAGCGGGGCATCTACTCAAGTGGAGATATTCACTAAAATTGGGGCATCTTACTCAAATGGGAGTATCCACTAAAAATAGTATTTGAAGTAATAAAAATGTTGGATTAAAAATAAATGTTTTAATTAATTTAGAAAGATATCATTTCTTTCCATTCCAAATATTATTCTGTGGAAACTAATGTTTTAGTAGATTCCCCGATTTCAAACAGTGTGAATTAAATCTACCAGCCTGCACATTTAAGGGACTTTTTCGTTAGAATTATTCTTTAGAGCAAGATAGACATGTCTTCACTAAAATAGATTGCACACATCTTGATTTATACTTTTGTTTCCTAAAAAACTAACAACAAAAATATTAAACAATTTTTTTTTTTTTTATCAGTCTGTTTTATTTATTTTTCTTTTTTAATTAATTTACTCCAAGCCAGGTGATAATGCCACTAAGATGCATGGGGCTATTGGGAGTGAAAGAGAATGAGAAGACTTTACAAGTAACCAGAAACTCAATCCTAAATAAAGGAATAAACCTCTACTCTTGTTCAAGAGACCGGGGAGGAGTGTTTTTACAAGAATAATGTTTGATACTTTTGTTGTCAATTATTGAGGAAAAAAAGAATGCATAAATCAAATTTCATGCTTGAGTTTTATTAAAATGAACAAAATTGATCCTGTTTCTTCATCTTGCTGCCTTTGTTTCTTTCCTACTTTACAATGTGGTCCACTTCTATTAAAACAAAAAAAAACAAACTGAAAAGCCCTCTTTAAATCATGATAGTAGCAGGAAATGAAGGTCTTTTAAAAGAGTCCTTGTATCTCTTGAGAGGTAGCCAGATTTTCCATTTTCACAATGTATTTGAAGCACATGAAAGTCCTGTAACACTGTTGGATAAACTTTAAAAAAAATATCAAGCTATCAATAACAATAAAAGTAGGTTTTCTGGTTTTGAAACTCCTAAACATTATTCAATATTGTCTTGAAGTCATTCTTGGTATACACAAGCTGCTATTCCCTTAGCTTACTTTTCCTGATTAGATTAAGTGTGATGATTTTTTTTTTTTTTTTTTTTTTCCAGGTAAAAATTTTTGATGATACAAAATACTTTTTTCGTTTTTACTTATTCAGTTGCATTAACAATGAGATATAAATACCAAAAAAAACTAATGAATTATTAAATTTTGCAGATTTAGTTGCTTATATTTCATCCAGTCTCACACACACACACACACACACACACACACACACACACACACACACAAAAAATCATTAAAA
>CAHIKZ030000003.1:4125000-4252500 GCA_903632075.3 Acanthosepion pharaonis
TTTCATGCATTGCTTTAGATGTAATAAGTCTTTGAACACAGGGAATTTGGTTCTTTTCCCATTTTGTATTTTAAAACATCATAATCAATTAGTAATGGTTTTCCATCTTAAAATGCTTAAATCATTACTGTCAGATATATATCTCCTACTTTCTGAATTTTTCAAATAGCTTTAGTAGGTTTGATATTTCAGTTTAAGATAAATGCCTCAAATGTCAGAATTTCATTACTTGTATCCACTATTATATCATTTTCAGACAAAAGGTACAAATGAATCAGGCTGAAGATGGAAAAATAATAATAATAATAATATAGTCAAGTCATAGTTTTTAGGTGTGTATATGAAATAAGCTTTTTAATAAGAGTGTAAAACAAAAAATAAAAATACTTTTGATACATTCTAATATTGAACTTGTTTTTTCTATTAATTCTATAGAAATGGAATCATGTGATTCAAGTATTTGGCTCTAAAATGTTCAAGTGTTTGCAATTTTAGTGATTTTTTTTTTTCAAAATATTTGCACTAGATAAAAACATTCTGAATTTTTTGGAAATAGTACAGCAAAAAATGTGAGCTTGACTGTTTTGTTTATGTAAAATGCCTAAATTGTTCAAATTTTTTATGATCAGTTAATGGATGATTTTGTTAATATTATTTTCACTGAGATTGCTTCTATCATCATCACTATTATCATCATCACTTTCTGTTACAGTTTTGTCACCAATGTTGTTATGATGATGATTCTGATTTATTATTAGTTATTATAAATACAGTTATTAATATTACTGCTATTATTGTTAATACAACTTTTATTATTAAAATTTCTGTATTCATCAGGTCTCTGGTTAGAAATAAATTTTAACTTTCATTATTTATAACCAATTTCATAATATTGTGTATTAGATTTTGGTTGAAAAAGAAGAAAAATATGATGATAAAAATGGTTGTGAATATACACTTAAAGTATAAAAAAAGGAGCACAAAATTCTGGTCTGTGAGGACCAATATTCTATCAGAGTTGGGTTTCCTAATTCCTTCCAAAGATTACAAAAAATAAGTGTCCATCATTTGTGAGGAACCAAATTTTGAACCAGAGAAAAATTTTCTTTAAAATGTCTGCCTGCTTTTAAAGGCTTTTTTTTTTTTTTTTTTTTTTTTTTCTATAAATGTTTCCAGTTCTGATAGTTTTGCTGTGACCTTTCCCCTCTCTCTAGTTTTGTACAAAATGTCTCCATTTGGCTGAAACTTTTGTTTTTCTTCTTTATGGTAATTGCTTTAATATTGACTGCTCTCTCTGTGCTTCCAGCTACATCCTCCTTAATTGGAAATAAACTCACAATTTCTTCTGGGACATTTTTATCTTCCATCCTATGACAGAAAAAAAAAACAATTCCTGATGTATATCTCTTTATTTATATTTATCTCTTTATTTATATTTATTTTTTAAATTAAAAGGAAACTACATGTTTGTAGTTAGTCCTTTTTCAAAAGATACTAACCACTCTAAGAAGTGTTTATTCTCTTAGTGGTCAGTCCTTTTGTAGACACACAAACACCACATAAGGTGATAAACATACACATTCACAGATGCATTGAAAATAATATTTAAGGACAGGGAAGAAGATTGAGAAAAAAATCAATTCACCATTGTTTTGAACTTACTTAAATAATTAGACTTTTTCTTTTTTTTTTTCTTTTTTTTTTCCTTTTTTTTTCTTCTTTTTTTTATAAACAATTTTGTCCCAAATGGATTGAAGAAACTTTAATAATAGAAATAAAACAGAATTATACAACAATTTTGGGTTTGGTTTTCATTGTAATTTGCTTATTTTTATTCTTGCACTTTTATGTTTTTCTTTCAATTTATTAGTATTTTTACTTTAAGTCTTGATATTTGTCAAGATTTTAGTTTATATACTTTTTATTTTGTTTCTTTCATAATATATACTATTGTCTTTTGTTTCTGAAATTTCCATTTCAGAATAAGTAATGTGTATGCATGTCTGTCAGTATATACATCATTTTTATTTTGTGTGTGTGAGATATATAAGCATGTTTGGTTGAATAATCTGGACATATTATGTCCATTTATTTTAATTTTAATCCTCTTGAATTCATAATGTTGATATTAAATTTAATAAGGAAGCTGCCATAGTTTTTTTCATTTCTTTTATTTTCCATCTCATCCAAGATCATGAATTGCTAAGACAAAAAAATTAATGTAATTCATACGTGTGAATATTTTTGTAAATGCACATGAAGATGATCTTGGAAAAGATTGAAAGTACTTGAAAATAAAAGTAATGAAAAAACTATGGCAGCTTCCTTAATGAATTTATCAACATTAAGAAGTTGATCTGTGAATTTGATAGGATTAAAATAAAAATAAATCAACATAATATGTCCAGATTATTCAACCAAACATGCTTGAATGAAGATATGCTGCTTAAATATACATAGATATACGCACACACACACACACACATATATATATATATATATATATATATATATATATATATATATATAATGTGTGTGTTGTATCGCTATATAACTTAATTGAATAGAAGCTTGCTTTTTTCTTGTTTAATTTGTTGTAAATGTTTTCATTTATTCCATTTTTATGATTGATTTTTTTCAATTGTTAAATTTATTTTCTCATGATAGATTTCTTTTTGACTTATGTAATTGATTTCTTTTCTCCTTTTTTTTCTCCATTTATTTTGTCCTAGACATTTTCCCAAACCAAAAAGATTATTGTTTTATTATATTTCTGTTTGTTGGCAAAATTCAGTCATGCTTTCACCAAAGTTAAATCTGTAGATTATGTGAAAATTTAACTAGGACTTCAAAAAAAAATTCTTTTTCTCACAATCATTAATTAAATATTTGTAAAGTACAAGTTATTTTTCTTTTCTTTTTTTTTTTTTAATAATATTGACTGACAATTATCTTTGGCTAATTGAGTAAGTGACAATTTCATTTAATACTTTGTGCAATTAAGAAACCTGTTCAATCAGGATTTGCACATTTCTAGAATTTTCTCAAGAACAATGGTATTGTTAATGGCAATAATACAAAAATTTAATAATATTCTCTTATGTAATAATGGAATAAATAATAATAAAACAATATTAATTAATATGAAAAAAATAATATATATCACTCAAACAAGAAGGGATTTAAAAAAAAAAATGTTCTGGTCTGGTGCTCCTGTTGTATATCTTGACTTCAGTCTCTTCCTCATCAACATGACATGGCTTCTCTGTCTTTTCAACAAATATTTTCATGGCAAATCTTCTGATGGGCTTTTTTCTTTGGTGCTTTGACTACATGAATTTAAGCATACTTAAAGATTGGCAACTAGATCTCACCACTTTACTTCTATTTTAACAGTTTCTTTTCACCAGTGGAGGTCCCTTCTGTTTACTTTCTTCACTGATAAATACAATCTTCCAAAATTTAAATACAATGTCAATTGCCATTTTCTGTCTTCTTGAACCCTGTTCATTTTTTTTTTTTTTTTTTTTTTTTTTTTTTTTGGTCCTTTCCTCACCACATTCTCTTTCACTCCCTGTAACCCCCTGATTTGTAGTGGCATTATTGCCTTGTTTGGAGAGGAGGGGGGGGCAATTAGTGTGTGTATGTAATATATATATATATATATATATATATATATATATAAGCCTGCATCTGAAGCCATTAGCTATTCTTTCTTGAAACTGTTTTAGTTTTGTCTGTGATTTGCAAAGAAAAGAATTTCAAATATTTCAGGTGGTTAAATAGTGAAAGAGATTGATGTAAAACTCATATTATTCGATTGTAATTATTCCAAATTGATTTGCACTATTTACTTTGTTCAGACTGTTGTCAACACTTTTATCCACTGGGCCATGTATCCTTGAGGCCCAGTGGATAAAAGTGTCGGTTGAATCCAGTGACTTGATCCAAAGACTTGTGAGTTCAATACCTGGCTACTGCAGTGGTGAACAAAAACTTGGAGTGTTGAGTTAAAGGGAGATAACTGGGATTACCCTGGTGGACGAAATAAAGGGTTCAATTTCAATTTACAGTCATGTGAAAAAGGCTGGACCATACAATGACTGAAACATCAAGAATATGGCAACAGAGATGAGGACAATAGTCCAAACAATGTAAATAGTGTAAAAAATTACAATGCCTCATCTCAGAAAATAGATATTACAGATTAGGTTTTCAAGATTTTGTTAAGAGGACAACCCTATTAAAAGCAAAGTAAGAAGCAGTCATTAAAACATCTATTTTCTGAAGGCAGTACTTTTAGAATGATTTTTTTCTTGTGATTATCGTTGCAGTTTTTATTAACAAAATAGTAACGACTAAGAATTTATAAAAATAATCACAAATTATAGTGAGTCAGTTCCTGACAGTTTCTTCTTTGATGACTTAAAATTTATCATAGTAATATATACTCCTTTTTAAATTTGACAAATATAGTCATCATAATTACCTATCTCCCTTTCAAAAGCTACAATGTTTTTCTAATGTTGGATTTTCCATATAAACTATAGAAAGTAATTTTAGTTTCTTGCAACAGTTTATATTTATTGGATGTTAAATTTTATCAGGTAATCTTCTTGTTAGCCTGTAAACAATAGAATCTATATAAAAAAATATACAGTGAAACTTAGAAAATAAGCCTCCTTTAGTTAAATGCACTTAATAACTATATATGACCCTTTTGTTATAAGAAACTAATTCGATATTGATCCTTTTGTTATATCAACCTTGTCTTAATATTTAAACATTTCTGTATATAATGCTTTATGTTCAATGCAAAAGTCATTTCTGGTTTGTACATGTTGACTTTTTTTTTTTTTTTTTATCTGATTTTTTTTTTTTTTTTAAATCTATTTTAATAATTGTTTTATTTCTTCTGTATTGCTTCAATTAAGTTTCAAATGATTAAAAATTGCTTTGATTTTGTTTCATGTTGAAATAGTTCATCTCTGTTTATAAATACATCATGGTATCTTAAAGAATAAATTTTTTCTAGACAAGTATTGTAAATCCTAATCTTGTTGGATGGATAAAAGAAATATAACTTGGGGCTAATACATATTTATTTATTTTAAATTGGTTTCTCAGTAAAATATAACTTTGGGTGACCTCTTAGTTATTTACTAAACAAGTTTACAAGTATGGAATTCCCAATGAGTACTGAAATCACTACTAATGAGATATAAGATAAATTTTCTAACCATTAAGCTATGGCAAGGTACCCCATGAAGAAAAAAAAAACATGCCTGCTTTTAAGTTTAAAAACCTATTGATTATTCTTTATAGCTTATACATTTACCAGAGTTTGTAAATCTATTGTGTTTCAGTGGAAGTAAATATCCAATCAGATATTACTTTGAAATTTGCCAAAACATTCTTTCTAGATCGTTAAATATTTATTAATGTTTTGAAGGTAAATGTTTTGTTTATAAGCGTCTGTGTGCATATGCATGCCTGCTTCTCTTTTTTATAATAGCATAAAGTATTAGAAATGCTGTGAATGAAAAGGATTTAAAAATTGTTACACTGTATAATACTGTTGTGAAATTAGTTCTCAAAGTCTTTCTTGACAGAATCAACCCTTCCTATGACATAATTCTTTAACCCAATTTTGGTTCTTTTTAAGTTCTCCATAAATCAAGGAAATTCATATCCTATTGAGAATGTCGGGCTTTCCCCCATGAATTTTATGAAAATGTGAAAGAAACCAAAGGAATTTACAGTACCTGTATATACTCATAAGATATCAAATATATAATAATAATGTACATTTTGAATAAAAAAAAAATGTTCTTTTTGTGGAGAAATAATTGTTTTGCCAGAACGAAAGTAATAGTTTGAACTGTGTTCTTTTATAAATGATTTCTATGTACTTCTCATTTAAAACTGAAGACATTGTGTTAAAACTGGTTTGTTTTTTCAATGTGGATATTAATCATATATCAAGGCTGTTTTCTTTTGCTTGGATGAAACTAAATCTGACATAAGGTCATTTTTAAAGAGTATTCTGTGAAGATCAGCATCTATACTTTCATAGAATTATTTGAGGATTTCTTTGGTCAGTGTTTACTGATTGGTTCATAATAGCCATCTAATTTTTTTTTTAATGAGCTCTTTTAATTGAGGTTGTCCATTAAATAACTGACAATTGAGCAGTTCTTATTACACTTGCCTTGCTTAATCTTACTTTATGTCTTAAAGAAGACATTATTCATGATAGTTTTTGTTAGTTGAACACAAGTGAAAATAAATCTTTTTAAAAAGAAAATGCAGAAGAATATTCTTGACAATGAAATTAGCTTAAAATAAAATGCAAAACTTTCTTGTTTCTCTTAAATATGAAACTGGTTTCCTTTGAACTAAGATTTTTTCTTTTTATTAATGCCTAAAATTGTAGTTTTGAAGGTCATCAGTTTAAACCAAATATTTTCCACTTGAATTAAAATGTTCAAGAGTAAAATATCAAATGACATCTTCCACTTGGTTCTTTGGTCTTTGACCTTAAAAAGGAATTAAATTTGTTGTGGTCAGTCACTTGAAAATATAATCCTTCTCTTTCTTTTATGTTTTTTCTTTCTCCATTTACATTCACTTTTTATGTTCTCTTCTGTTACACTTTCATAAAACAAAAGGTGAAATGCAAAAAAAAAAAAAAAAATATGGCCCCAACAATAAAAAGATCCCGTAAATTTTAAATTGCATGGAGAAAGATTAATGAAATATTTTCCAGCTTTTTTAATTAAACAGTCTATAGGGAGTACAAAACTTTATTAATGCTATAAAAACAGACATTGTATATAACTATATCAGTTATGGGCAAACTGTAGCCCATGACTGAATGGTACACCAAATTTAATGAGGAAAATAATGTCTATTAAAATTTAATGTTTTGTTTCATTCTCACTTGTTCACTCACATTCTCTCTCTAGCAAAATTGTTGAGAGAAGCTGGTGTTAAAGGGAAATAACTATTAGATGCCTGAGTAAGCTCCCTTACTTATTAATGCATTTTGTATTGTGAGTACAGTTTGACTAAATTACATATAACAATGATTAAGTATGTTGAATTTTCCAACCTTTCGTTGAAAGTAAAGTTCTCAGCATTTTAAAGCACTAGCGATTTTCATTAGTTCCCTTTAAAAAAGAGGAACATTCATATTGATATTTTCCCTGGAGAAGAATTTTTTTTCTTTTTAAAAAGATTTTTGTATTTTCAAATTAATAAATTAGAAAAAAACAAGTCACACGCACATGTTAATCACAGTTGTCATCAGTGACAATATACGAAATCTTCAATTTTTAAATTGTAGAAAAAAATCTTTTCTCCAAATAATAAATATCAATCTTTTCTTTATTTCTAAGACAGATGCTTATACGTATAATCTTCTGTAGGGGAAATGATCTTTTTATTTTCAACGAAAAATTACTTTTGAATTTTTTTTTATTAGTGCCGCCGTCTTTATAAAGAGCCATATCTCATGTGGCCCACTGGTTGGAAAAGGTTACCCTGAACTATATACAACAATAAATATAAAAAAAGACAACAACAACAAACGGGTGGGGAAAAAGTGCAAGTCTAATAAAATAAATCACAATAAAGTGAATCAAAACAAGAAAATAAAAAAAAAAAAAAGAGGCTAACTGGATTATTTCTATTTCAACATTCAGCTTCACACTGACATTTGTAATTATAAGCAACTAAGTTCACATGATGTGGTGGCAGAACATCCTTACAAACAGATCTCGACATACAGAGGTTGGGATGAAAGCACAAGTTGTGGATTAGCAGAAAAATAAGATTTCTCACTGAAATATCTTCCTATTGATCTTATGTGATGACCTGCCTTTTATAAAAAAAAAAAAAAAAAATATTCATTGCCTACAATGATATATACAATGCTTTAAATTTTGTAATTATATAATTTATATTTTTGCTTGAACTTTAATTTCCCAAATTTTAAATTTTTAAATGGTTTTGGTTATCTACATAGGATATCAAATGTAAAATAAAATTTAAAAACATAATAATTATAATCAAGTTAATTTAATTAAGACATTTTAATGAAATTAATGATTAATTTAGTCATGTATAATAATATATGATAGTCTTTTACAGATATCTTCATTTGGGAGGGATGTGTGTGGGGCGGGGGTGAGAAAAACTTACTGTTTTTTTTTGTTTTTTATTCCTTCAATCCAGCACCATTTCTTATTGCTATAAGCATTATATTTGATAAGTACATGTGTTAGAGTAGACATCCTTGTGTGTGTTTTGTTTAAAATTGTCAGTTGGCCTAGCGATCAAAGTCCTACTAAAGAAAATGTTCTTCCTGACAGGAAAGAAACCTGTATTCTCCTTTTCATATCAGGGAAAGCACATTTATGCTAAATATACCCCACCAATTAGGTTACAAGAAGCCATCGAGACAAAGCTACCAGGAAGTACATTGTCTTTATTAGTTAGACATTTTTTACAATGGGCAATGTTGACATTAATTTCACATTTAAAAAAAAAAAAAATGGAAAAACTATGCTCCTCATTAAATAGTTTTTATATACAAACATATGTGCCCAGCACGTGTTTATATTTTGACAATTTCTTTGTTTTTTTGCCTTCAACCATGTCCTCTTGAACAGTTTTGCTTTCCATCATTAATATGCAACAATATTTCAATCAATGATACAATTTGATTTTTGATGGTTCTGTTCCCAAATGAACAATAATAACAAACAAATGGTGCATAACATGTAAATTTGTTATAAATTATGCAAGATTTAAATTATCTTGTATGAACCTCATATTTTTTTAATTTTTTATGTCTATAGAAAATGCAGGTACATACATAAAACTGCATAAATTTTTAGCAGTGTATATCTAATTTGGTATATCCACCAGTACATTTGAGCTTTTATAAACCTAACTTACCTAAATGTTGCATGTTTGAGTTAATTTTATGCACATACACACAGTTCAGAAATAGTCATGAAGTATAGACTTGTTATGAAATAAATATTCATTTATAAGTGGAATAAAAAATCACAATTATTTCTACAGAAAGAAATAGATCATATGAACTCTGTTAAGGTTTTTTTTTTTTTTTCTAAAAAGCAAGAATGTGCTAAATGTCCATCACTGTTTTCAAAATTACATCCCCATCATCTTTTGGTTGTTTACCAAAATTTAAGTCTATACATGTCTTCCACATGAAAATATTTTCATTATTGGCCAATTTTTATCAAACAATAAATAAAAAAAATAAACTCTAATTTTCTTTCTTTACCAATTTACATTTTGCAAATCTTTTTTGTTCTCTATTTACTGTTGTTTGCTTGCTTGTCTTTGGTGTTAAAATTTGTAGAATTTTTGAGAGTAAATAACATAAATTATTGAGTAAGAGTTTTGTTATTGGTTGAGAAAAAATATGAAGCACAAATTAAACCAAGACCCTTAACCATAAAAGTTATTTTGAGCTCAAAGTTGGCTCACCAAAACAAAAACTACTTTAATTTCATTTTTTTTTTTTTTTATACTTTGTCATTTTAAGATTTTCTTTTAAAATCTCAATAAATATATTTTTTTTTTTAAGAAATTGCTTTGAATGATTGCCAAGTTGGAATTCTATTTACCAGCTGACTTTGTTTAAATTATTTATCATCATCTTTTTTTTTTTCTTTATTGTTACAATTTAGTATCTAAAAATGAATATCTGTTTTTGCAGTATACTGAAAAGAAACTCATATTTTCACAGAATTTATTGTCTAGCCTAATTTCAAAGATTATATATTTTCTTGCATTCAAGATGCCACTTAAGGCTTGATATTATCATCTTTCAACAAGTGAATTCTTTTTATAGTACACTTTGACAATGTTATCTAGGTATTCAATTTCAATGATGATGTGTTCTTTGTTCAGCAGTATGTAGCAATTTTAAAATTGGATCAGATGTACAAGTAAATTTTACAGATAATTTTCTTTATCCATTATCTTAATTATCACATCTGTCACTTTACAATCTAAGATAAATATAGTTTATTTATTGAATACTTTCCATTTGAATCTTTATTTGAAATGTTTCTTTTTAATGCAGCCAGTCAAAATGAATTTGAATATCATCCTTTTTCCTTTTGTTATCATTTTTATACACCACAATCCATTAAATGTTTTTTTTTTTTTTTCAATTATCCATGTATATGTGATTTACACCAAAACACTTTTTTGTTTTTAATGAAAAATGGAATTTAGTTTTGCCCCCATATTTGAGTTTTTATTAAGAATGCATCATTAAAAATAGATGTTGATAATTTTGAGTATATTTTAATTCTTTTAAATGATTTTTTATTAAATAAATTACTGATGATTCTTTTAATTTTTTTTTATCGGTATCACCCCATGTAAGGCAGTAAAGCAACTAAGACACAAGAAGTTAATAATGAAGAGGAAAGCGTAATCAGGAGGACAGTAGATAGCGATTGACACTACATTTATTTTTTTTTTTTTTTTTTGCAGATTAAAGTTGGGTGAATGGTAGACTCATAGATATGCAAGATAGATTCTGGAGAGAAAAATTGTCTCGCATAACACAGTGAAACAACTTTCTTAGCAGCTGATCCAGCAATGGTTTCAATATAGTCTTTCCACTATTTTTATTTTTTTTTGTCTTGATAGAAGCCTTAATCTCTTCTTAAAATATGGATAAGTAATTTTTTCTTACAGACGTTCTGGCACAGTTTCAATGTCAGTTCTTGATCTCTAAACTGGATTGCTAAATTGCCATGAACAATAATCAAATGCATTGACATTCAGGGTCATTTGCTGGTGGGTGATGGGCCAATGCTTTTGGCAGGTTGTGGGTGGTATTACATTTTGTGTGTCAGACTGATTCTGAGCTAGACTACATACAACTTTGTTATTCCCACCTCCACCTCCAACCTATTTCATGTTTATTCATTGATGGAAAAAAAGAAAAACAGTGTCATCATTAAGTCCTTTATATCTGATATCTTGACAGATTTCATAATTGACCACCTTTACACTAACATCTTGTAGGCATTTTTTTTTATGCTAATGGTTTATGATTAAATTACTAAATGATAGTAGTGAGTCAGTGACCATGATTATATTCAGAGAATGCTACATGATTGTGTTGCCAAATCCACACAGACTGTCTACAGGAATCTTTAAATTAGCTGTTAAAACAATGTATCACACTCCTAAGCAAATTACTACCATAAGAATTGTACTTGTAAATACACATTTCATTTGGGGACAAAAAGAAAAATTATCAAAGTTTTTCACAGGTTACAAAAAATACATTTTCTTTTCAATATTCTTTCGTGACATCAAGAATAATTTTTTCTCCCCCCCCCCTTCCACTCATCACTAAGTTTTTATTTTTATTTTCTTCCTTTGTAGAGCATCATGACAGCAGAATGTTTGATCAAAGAGAGATAAAGATACTAAATTCTGGGAAATCATCAGTGGATTATATATACAAATGTACTAATAATCTTTAGTGCAAAGGTCATTAGCACAGTAATGTTTGTTATTGGCTTTTCTGTTGTGAAAAATCAAAAAAAATGTTACATCAATTGATAGACAGATCTAAATTGAGTTCTAAGAGGACCTTGCTTTCAAATTTGGCTTTGGACATTTAAACTCCTTTGTATCCATGAACATTTCGGACAATCCATTCTTCAGCCTTTGTCCAGTGCACACCTTTAAAAAGGAGGGAGACGACAACTTATTTTTTACAGAAAAAAACAAAAAACATCAAGAATGCAAAATTCAATTGTTCAAACAAAATTTCTCAAAGTTAACCACATTTTAGTTTAAAATGTTTTTTTGTTTTTTTATTTGATAATGTTTTATGTTGCTCAATCAATGTAGACCATGAAACAAAATGCCATTTTTTCCATCAGTATGGAATGAGTGAAAGAATCTATAAAATCTGTCAGTTGTTTCACTTTATGATTTCTTCTTATTTCATGTGATATTCCCTTCTTCAAACATCTGAAAATATTTTCCTTCTTTTATTTAAATTTCAGTTGCAATTTACAAACCTTTTTTTTCTATTTTGCTATCACAATGTCCTGCCATGCTTCTTTTTTTTTTTTTCTTTTCCAAGTTTGTCGTTCCATGAGTAAAAACTTTTGTCACTGTCTGACTTGAAATTCATGGTGTGGATTCATTGTGATTATTACATTGGTTCTAAGACGAAATCATGCTTTTCCAATGTTGCAGTGACAAAGATTGTTACCACATCTAAAGAAAGAAAACATATAACGAATCTGAAGAAAAAACTTAATTTTTGGCAGTTTGGTACAATTCTAGGTGAGCGATAACAGCTACTGAACTTGAGAAACCTATTTTCCAAAAATATTGTGTTAAGACAAAGATTTTATTTCAACTGGTCAATGAATGCCAAATGTTTCCTTATAAGGAAACAGGTAATGTTATGTGGCATTATGCATAATATTTTTTTCATTTGATTACTACAATGATGATGATGATGGCACATGATTTTTTTTTCTTAACCTTAAAATCCTTCCTTTGCCTTCCAGTCAAGAATTTTGACCTTTTATCATTTTGTTGTCCAGTTTTCATCATAACATAAATGCATAACAAAAATAAAGAAAAGCTTGCAACAACACAACCATTTTTATGTTTTATGAAATAATGAAATAATTGGGAAAGAAACAAAAATGATTATTTTTCACTTCTAGTCTCTCAGCTCACACACACATTTTTGTGATGGTTGTTACTATTCTTAAAGTTGCATGATATTTATTGTGTAGTTGAATAGAGAAAGCAATTTCTATTTTGCATTTTAAAATCAGTTTGTAAATTCTCAATAGCCAAACACTCAGATTTGTGGACCCAGAGGAAAATGTGACAAAAATTTTTTTTTTTCATTTGATTTGATTATAAAGGGAAACTTTTTTCTTTTCTTTTGCTGAAAAGGTTTTTTTAAAAAGGGAATGAGATACAAAAATTTCTGCTATTTTTGGTTAGATTTTGGGAAATAAGTTGGACTTAGAAACTTTCCAACACTTTCACCTTGTAAATGATACTTTTTCAAATTATTGATCAAAATCACATCAATGATTTTCTATAAAAGAAAATCATTGTTGTGATTTTGATCGAAAGAAATTAAAAACCAAATACTACTAAAATATTGCATACAGAATGAGACAAAAATTTTGAAATTTGGGGAAAGTTTAAAATTTTTATCTCTATTCTAACAAAAGTATCTGTACTTACTCCACCCACTTGTGCTCCAGATACTGCCAAGAGTGTTAAATTTTTTTTTTTATTTGGTAAGTTTACATTTTTCCTTAAATGACACATTTTAATAAGATTATTCTGTTTTTAGCTTTAAAACTTTGAATGATGTCACAATTTTTTAGAATTAACTGAATCATAATTTAATTTGTTATAAATATTCATGTTTATCTTACTTAAACGTAAATGACATTACAAATATTGAAAATACAATATTTTTATAGACAACCAATAATGGTATTTCACTTTGGAAAACAAAAAATGGTTTGCACAATTTTTTTTTTTTTTTATTTGTGCTGATTATTTCAGTAATTGCTAATTTTCTATAAAATTAAAGCATTAATTTGATTCTTGTTATCTGTGTAACTTTCTTTGCTTTGGAAAATGCAGTTTATATCTTTTTATTGTGGAAAGAGACAATGAGATTCAAAAATGTTACATTTTACCTGTGTATTTTTTTATATATTCAGTACATTAATAAATCACTGAATTTAATTTTTTCTGTGCATTTCAGTTTAATATTTTATTAGATTTGGACCAACATGAAACTTGTGGACTAATTTCATTAGGACAATAAATCATTGGGATGATTAGGAGTACAATGTTGTGCAATTCAAAAGGATTAAAAAAAGTTGATTTTAGATGAGAGAACAAGTTTTAAATAAAATTTCAATCACATAGAAAGTTAATTGGACAAACTGTCAGCTGTCTTTAGCTTTTAATTCTTAAATTGATTTTCTTCTTAAGAAACAATACACTAGAATTCACTCAGCTAAATCTCAAAATAATGTGTCCAGTCTGATAAAATCTAGCAATTTTTGAATCTTGCATAACGCTAGCTATCAAGAACACCATAATTCTTGCATTTAATGCCACCGTCCTTAAGTGTTTCTGTAAAATACAGAGGTTAATAATCTAATTTTAAAAATGATCTATTTTTTGACCAATGGACAAGTGTTTCATAAATTAGTAACCTGCCCCACAGTTGCAGTTAGTTGACTATTTCCTACCATTGCCAATGTTCAAAACCAGGTTAAAAGTCTGGATTTCAAATGTGTATCTTGCTAGGATGGCCATCTTCACTTGCAAGATCAACATAACCCAATCTTTCTGTTTCCTTTGTCCTTGTACCAAATTCAAATGAATTTAACAGAAATGTTTTTATTTCTTACTCTTCTTCCTCTTCAATATCATCATCATAGTTTGGAGATTCAAATATGAACTAAAGACCTAAGGAAAAAAAAAAAATAATCTTTAAACAAAAAATAAAATGCTTTGTATCTATTAATGGTGCAAGCTTTGTTTTTCTTTTTCTTTTTTTCTTTTTTCCTCACTGTATGCATTTTTTTAATTTTTTTCAAACTAATTTAATTTTGATCATAGTTTTTTTTATCTCTTGGTGACTGCCATCTTGGATTCCTCTGACTTGAAACTCTAACCCCTAAATTTGCAATATTACAACTTCAGTCACAACATTTCACTTTACTCTTACCCCAACCTACCCAGCTATCAATGTTGTGAGTTGAAAAACTTGCTGAATTTCAGGCAGCATTTTCATCATTTGTATGTGTGTGTGTGTGTCTTGTTTGACCGCCTTTTAACTGCTATGAAATTTTACTTTATCAGTTTAATAAACTAACTTTAAAAAAGAATTTTGACTTTTTTTAAAAATCTTGTTTCCTCTTTTTTTTTTTTTTTTTTTTACAAAAACAGAATTATAAAATAATGGGAAAATGAATTTGGACTTAAACAAACAAATAACTGAACTCAATAACAGAAATCACATCACTTGGACTTTCAACAGCAGCAATTACTAAAATGGATAGTACATATATCGAAGAGAAAATAATGACATAATCAAAATATTTGCATTCCACACAACTTCAAGCAAAAGGTTAGGAAGGAAACCCTCATCAATACTGGAAAGAGTGATATCAGCTACTGGACTTGAGAAAAACCTATTTTCCTGAAGAAGTGTTTAAAAAGAAAGATTTTATATGTTTCAGTTGACAGGTAGCACTGGCTGCTTGGTCAATAAATGCCAAATGTTTCCTAATATTCTATGTGCTGTGTCCCTTCAGGCCATGGGTGATTATGGCTCTCCACAACTTCCTATCCTTTGTAGCTGTTAGCAATATTTGTCACATTCACTTACATGCTAATACACTTAGGAAAGGTATGAATCCAATTCTCCCACTTAAGCTATGCATAAATAGTAACACAGACTGGGTTCTATAGCCTGGGGTGGCAACTGGTTTAGAAGAAAAATTCTGAATTTAAAACTGTATGTAGCCCTGGCAAAGCACATTCTATGCAACTAAGGAAAGGGATTGTTCGCATTGACTCGATGGTCTCAACTACAGTGAATTCCTAAAGCAGAGTAAGTTGCTACTGGTATTGAGGAAGAGAAGAAGAAAATACTAAGCTTTGCTAAGTCAAGTACAAGGTCATTATTTTAGGATAGCCTGTAAGGATTGAAATTGACAGACACATGGAGAGTCTACAAAATTATCTTGCTCTTCCGCAAGCATTTTAAGTAGAATGTGAGATTTGTTCATTGAAATCACAAATGAACAATTATTGATTGTCAATGTTGATTTGTGAAAAAAAAAAAATTTCTCTCTTTTTGTCTTTTAATGTATATGTCTGTCATTTGGTCAGAATTATGTGTCCTCAAAAATGAAAAAGAACAAACATTTCTACTCACATGATTTCATATTAACATTTTCAAATAAGATAATTTTGTTTGAAGAAAAAAATGCCAAATTTCTTTTTTGTTCTTCATTGAAGATCAAAAATCTTTCTTCCATCAGGTCAAAAGAAAATACATCTAAAATGCATACAAAATTTAGTTTGTTCTATTCTTTAACTAGGATTCAGAATTGCAGATAATGTCATTAACTTTTTTTTTTTTGTTTTTTTAGAGCATATGTAAATCTTGTACCTTGTTAGGATTAAAGGAATAAGATGAATTTATGGTCATGAATGAGAAAATAAAATCTTTTTAGTTTAAGATGGTAGCAAGGTAAAGATGGCAGAAACATGAAACATTGGAAACTGAAAAATGTGGGCTAACATTGTACCTGTAATCATAGGGGCACTTGGAGCTGTGTAAAATTATATATATATATATATATGATTGATTTTAGATTGATTTGAAATTTGTGTAAGAACTGAGACTAAAATCCCAGGTATACTGGGGTCTGCATGGATATAGAGAAAGGTGCAAAGAAATTAAACATACTCGCTGCCACTTTGGCTCTAGGGATAACAACCTGATGCAAATTTATGAAATAATAATTCTGTTACTTTGAGATTAAGACAAATCACCCAATTCTGGCCAGAGGACAAAATCTAGTTATTATAAATAGGGTAAAGAAAACTTGCCAGGTGGTGAATGCTGCTTTTTAAGCAGATGACAGTGCTTTCTGAAAAACTCTACCATTGGTAGGTACCAATGGGCCATGTTATTTATTTAAATAAAATCATATTTGTTAGCAGTCTCATGGGAATAACATTTTTCAGAATTCTCTCAAATGGCCAAGTGGCATATGTGCTTTCCAGAACAAAGAAGACCCTTAGAAATCATAAATTAATAATCAAGTCATGCTAATATATAATTGGTAAAAAGCTGGCAGATTGAGTTTCATATATTAATTTTCAAGGTATTTTTCATTTGTTAAAATCGGGCAGCACCAAATGTGGATTGTCAGACACATCGCTGTCAGTAATGCTGAAATGCATTATTCACTGCCTGTGTCTACATCCATTGATTGGTCTCCATAATACTCAGCAAGTGTCCATGAATATGAATGAATGCAATTTTTCTGAATAGAGGAATCCAATGACGCACCTCTGTTTTGTATATGCTTTCATATCGGGTACTATTTTGCCAGACTGTTGCTATCAAAGCAAAAAAAAAAAAATATATTATAGTTGGAAATGCCAATCTTTATTGACATTCTCTCATTAAAATGGATTGCAGGATTTGTTCAAATTTCAAAACTCCATAGACTGTCATGGTTTTTCTTCTCTCAGACAGATTCTGGCTTTTTTCTGTGGTGGTGAACGATCAGCAATAATAGCATAATTTCAGTTGCATATGTCCAACTTGTCAGTGGCCACAGAAAAAAAATCTAAGTTAAAAAAGCATTTCACAAATTAATGAGATAATTTCTCCATAATCCCATGGATTAAGGATTCGTATCTGCTCTCATAGATCATTAGTGCTAACTAGTTGACTTTGATCCTCCCTGGGTGCACCATATTTGAGACCTTGTGCCCAAACTAAGTTAAATTTAGTATATAACAAGATTTTGTTGATGTGAAGTAACAAGTGTTGTTTTCGATATATTTGTGGGCTACATACCCATCCCCACACAACAACATTCATATCCTCAATGTTAAAATTGGTTTCAATGAATCTGTTTGAAAATCATACTGTGTGATGAAAAGGAAGAATAATAAATCAACCAGATTGTACTATTTTAGTATTCAAGGATCCTAAGCTCGGAGACTCCAAAAACAAATTAAAATTCAAAAAAGTCGACAACCCAAAAATCAGTAGACACACTAACTTCACAAGGATCTGCTTGCTACCAGACACTTCAAAGGAACCACCACCAATCGCCTACTTAATTTCCCTAGAAAGCTTATGCCTAAGGATACCAACTAAAGTTTTAACAGTCCCCTTTTTCTCAATGTCTGTAAATCCACTCCCTTATTCACACAGACAAATCTAGGCATTTTATTTCTACTTCAACAAAAGAATATTCATTTCATTCAACATCTTTCCTATTTGAACAGAATTTAAATTACATCAACTCATTTCACTGAGTTTGTATCTCAATTGTTTATCAGAACCATGTATAAAATTACTGCACAAATAACCTTATTACATAACAGTTCTTATATATTGTTAATCCATTTATTAGTTAAATTCACTATTATTTCTTTATTTAGAGATTGTTGTAAGTTAAAATTTTCTACAGAATTTTGGGATTCACAATTAATTTAAATGGGCTTTCAATTTTTTTTAACATTTCACCCCAAGAAAGGCAATAAAACCACTAAGATGCAAGGGATTACTGATTGTTAGAGAATATGAGAAAAACAAAAAACATCATTAAGAAGGGAGAACAATAAAAGAATAGGAATTAAGAAGACAGAAGATAACAATTAACATTGATCTTCAAAAATTTAAATGCAGTATTGACTGGGAAGCAAGGAACTGGAAGAGTTCAACAATCGAAAAGTGCAAGAGAAGAAACTGTTGGCATAGAACTTACTGTTACATCAAAGCCATTTCAAAAGTAAAATGAAGAAATCTTGCTGCCAATCTAGTACTATACTTAAATTTGTTGAGTCTAGATACCATAGAGGAAAGTTCATTAGAACAATTACCAAATTACCATGAAAATATTTATAGAAAAGGCACAGGGAAAATACATTTCAACAGTGGGAAAATCACTGAAGCCAAGAGGCCATGTCAATAGCAGTATCATTGTATATTCATTCTTCTTTCTATTTCATCAAGAATCTCTAAATATATGGCAGAAGCTCCCAACTAGATGTGACAGCAATATTCAAATCATGGATGAATGATAATGGTAAATATACATCTTTTTATAAATCTTTTTGTAACAGGATTTGTCAGTATATAATGGCATTAGGTTACCTGTTTTTATAGCCATTGACCAATGGTCAAGGGAAATATATATTTATGTGATAAGTTGTAGTGGAGATATTATTGTTACATGAGGTTTTTTTTTGCTGTTGAAAAGGTGATAGTGTAATGATAGTATTGTGTTGTATGCAATGTGACACATAGTTCACTGGGGACTTAGAAGGGAATATTGACTGCTCTCTGTGTGCTTCCAGTTACATCCTCCTTAATTGAAGATAAACTCACAATTTCTTCTGGGACATTTTTATCTTCCATCCTATGAAGGGAAATGAAACACGGCTTGTCCCTACGGCATCCTCTGGGTGAAGAGGGTTTATGTCCTTTTCTTTTATTCTGCTTTATACAATGCCATTTAGTGATCATTAGAAGTCCTCTAGCAGACAAGATGGGATAATCCCACAGTATTTGCCATTTGTGATAGTTTTATTTTAATCTTTACTTCTTTAACCGTTACTTACTTCTGTGCCTCTTCAATTTTTATTTAATATACTAACATACCGTATTACATAGTATACACAAATGATAATAATACTCACAAAGTTTCATTGTACTACGTTATGGTATTTCTCTGACAATATGGCATCACAACTGAAAGTGATAATTTATTTCAACACTTCATCCATTAAAAGATGAAATATATAATCAAAGGTTATTTTCATGTTAAAGTATTTTTTTAAAAAGAAAGAATGACAATAAACAGGTTTCTAAAACATCTGTTTTATTTTAAGTAATGAAACTGACACCACAGTGAAAGCTTTCTGTGGAATGTCGGTTGTGCAGGCTTTATACTAGTTGGCTTATGATTGCAGTGAGAATTGTAAAAGAAATTCAAATTGTTTGCTTCACTGACAAAAATTACAAAAACATATATGTCTTAAACTATGTCCGTGCTCTGTAAATAAAAAGGAAACATGCATATTTTTGCACCCTCATTTCGACATGTCTTTAATGCCAACCTTCCTGTACTTTTAGGTGAAACTGGTGTTGTTATCTGTCATTGTTATCCTATTTTAAGAAATTAATTCAAAAAAATTCGTTGAAAACAGATCAATATTTTATTTTTAATAATTTGTGTAAATTAAAGTTTCTTTTTAAAATTGTCAATAGATGTTCTTTGTAAAACAAAATTATTTTTAGTAATGAGTATTTGCTGTTACTATCTGGTCATGTCATCCTAATAGGTTAGATTTGAAAGTTACTGGCTTTTTGACTGTCCAGGTACCTCTTGGCACATTTTTAGACAGAAAAGATTAGGACTTCATGGTAGCTGGGTGCTCAAGAAAATTCTCTGTTGTTGAATGACATATATTTTTTATGTTGAATATTTTGAAATGGAAGAAACTTTTTGAAAACTAAAAACCTGAAACAAGTTCTGAGTTAAAAACCATTTCATCATTTATCCTATTGAGTGGTAATAAGAGGGAATTTTTATATTCTGAGTTTATTTAGTCTAAGACTAAATAAAAATGTCACTACTTTGTAGCTTCTCCAGAGGAAAAAGCGACATATTTTATGAAAAGTTGATTTGAAGAAGTTTTTCACTATGTGAAGTTGCTGATATCAATTCAAGTTTTTAAACCCAGCTATAGATGCCTGAATTTTCACAAAGTACAAGGAAGTTGCAGTTGTGTTTTTCCTTTTGAAAAGACATTGAAAATATCCTGCATCAAAAACCAGTAATAAAGACAACATGGCTACCGCTGAGCAGGAAGAGGAGCAACCAGAGATAAGATAACATCACCTGTAAATTAATCCAACCTCCATAGGGTCGCTGAATATTGTGAAAGGAATTACCTTTTAGTAAAGAAGAAGTTGGAACATCTTTTTATTCTTCAGCTATCTGGAGAAAAAAATTGAAAAGTGTGTATTGCTTCATTTTGGAAAGAATGCTAATATGAATTTTACTCATTTTATTTGTGGAAATTTGAACTATGAAGAAAAAATATAATACACATGTAAATATTGCCTTCATGGCTTGTGTAGAAAAAAAATGTTGCCTACTGATATTTTATTCTTTTTGAAAAAAGTGACCATTTTTTAAATAATTTTCTGTCCTGCAAAGACTCTTTTTTTTCTTTTTATTTGTCACATCTAAAAAAAATTGCTTATGGATTTGTATGCATTCCAACTTTATTTTAATAAATTTTTGGAATTGTGAATATTTATTCGTTTTTGTCTCAGACATCATTCTTTTGTTTTTTTCCTATGGTAACAAAATTTTTATTTATCATTTTTTTTTCTCAGATGGAAAATTATTGATTTAAAATGTATATATTAAAACGTTTGCATTTGTTTAAGAATTTTCTTACAAGAACTTTACTTTTGTTTATTGATATTTTAGTTGTTTACATAGCAAACATATTTTTAATCAAAAAATGCTATTAATGTCTAAGAAAAATTCTGTTGCATTTGTTTTACTGTGAAGATACTAATTGAATTATAACTGCTTTTTTTAGTCATATTAACAAACAGTATTAACTTAATTACTTCAAATCCACTTGATTTATGTCATTTAATTTCTTTAAAATCTTGTTGGAATTTAACCATATAGAAAAAAAATAAGTTGATGGGGTTATTAGGTGCACAAGAAAAGAAGGGCTTTTACTTGCAGGAAATTGAAGAAAAAGAATTTGTTTATTTACAGAAATTGGAAGGGAAATAAAACTATGTTGGAATCTGTCTACCCAGGTATTTGTTGTTATCTGAGGGTCAGGACTTCAAACATTTAACAGTTTTTTTTGGTTATCTGAGGATCAGGATTCCAAACATTTAACAACAACAACAACACCACATCTTTTAAATGAAACAAAAAGGTTACTCGCTGAAGGAAAAAATAGAAGCAGAACATCAATTGAATTAACATTTATATATTCTTTTCAGAAATATAAATTAACAATAAAATGTTCAATTTTCCTTGCAGTGAAGTTTGTTTTATCAAGTAATTAAGTGTTCATAAGGCAGTGAGAAATGTGTGGACAGACTTACTTTATGACGGACAGTTTAAAGTGTTTACAAGTTCATAGACAGGCTTAGTCGGTGGCTGCTGGTTAATCCATTCTTTTGTGTGTGCGGACAAGGTCTTCATTGCCAGCTGCTGTCTGTCATCTCTTCCATTGTGTGAATTTGTGGGCATGTGCATATTATGCACATGTAGATTAAACTGGCCTCCAAAATTGTTTTCAGCATCAAAAACTTACATCCATAAGGGACATCTGAAACCTAATTTCATATAGAGGTGTGAACTTTTTGAATACAAGGTTTTCATTAATTAGAAAATAATTTCACACTGGCTTTTTCTTGAATTTGCAGTAGTAGTGAAGAGAGTTATTGTTATTTTCTAAATGGTCCCCCCCCCAAAAAAATATATATATATATATATATATATAATTGCATATGATTGCAAAAGAACAAACGAAAGCAACAACGTGCTGCCAGTGAACTGGAGAGAAAAGAAGACAAAATAAAATTCTAAGTATTGTCGATATTAAGGATTAAAGTGGAATGTCTCTGTGAGTGAAACAATCTGCATGGTGAGGGAGTCAGTAGGGCCTGGCATCGTGAAGATTGTGTTGGGTTGGTTGTCTCAATGCCACTGGTGAATTTGGCAACTGCCAGCCTACTGCCTTGAGTGTTGCAAGCAGGTCTTTTTAAGCAGTCAGGGTGGATACATCACTAAGCCCTGCTTTTACTTTAGTGGCAACATTTGTGATTGGCTCTGATGTTTAAATTGTATTTTATATTTTAGTGGGATTTGTTTTGTGAACCAGATATGATGTTTAGATTCCTTGCATAGAGAGCAACTTTTTTTATTTTTAATTTTGCTTTTGTAGCATTCACATTCCAACTGATAAGTTTTGATGTGGAGTGAATTAGAAAGATATCTAATTTGAAGCAAAGTTCCTACACCCATGGCATCAATCTGCCATTGGATGGCATGCCACTAGCATTTGTTGCTGGTCACCCGTTGTCGGGCCACTGGCATGTTCGTCCCAGCAATGTTACCATTGGCAGATCGCTAGAGGCCCAACTAGCAACTTGCATGTAGGGGTATAACAAAGGCTGGCTTAAAATATTCTTTTCACTGCCTAATAAAAATTAAGCTTTCTAAAGAGAGATGTTCATTTAAAAAAATGGGACTTACTTCATTAACACCTTGTTACAATTTTAAGAGCTAATATTTTCAGTAAATTGGTGACCCCCATAAATTCGTAATACTAACAAACCAATTGTAAAAGTTATAAAAAGACCAAAAATTTCCAAATTTGTAGTAACAACCAATTCCTGATCTTGTATGCACAACACAGCTGACAAATATTAGAATATTTTAATTTCCCACATGAAGATTAAAAATAAATTCTCACATTGAAACCTAAATCTTCCTCAAAATATCTACAAAAAGACGAGTATAAAAGCTTTACTTTCTGGATATTTCTTCATTATGGAAGTTTTGAAAAAAACAAAATGGCAAAAAGGTGGTATTTGTTTTTGATTTTTTTTTTTCATCTCTATCTTGAATGGCCATGGAAGAAAATAATTATACCTAAAAAGAAACGTTATTGGGTAAATTTTCATTTTAACACATGAGCGTCATTCACTGCTGAACTATTTTCTTTCAGAAATTAGTACACACTTCCATAAAGCGATTTTTTTTTGGTACTTAATTTAAGAAGAAAGTTAACTTTCAAATATATGTAAATATTGACAAATAAAAGAATAACAAAAGAAAAAAACACACCTAACCCTAATTTGAAAGTTAACTTTCTTAAAAAAAAAATTACTTTGTTATTCTTTTATTTGTCGATGTTTACATATATTTGAAAGTTAACTTTCTTCCTAAATTAAGTACAAAAAAAAAAGTCGCTTTACTGAAGCGCGTACTAATTTCTACAAGGAATTACTGTGAAGGAAGTAAATAGGCTCAAATTGTATACGTCCACCAACAAAATTCAGCACTGAATTACTTATCAATAAGCCGGTAATGGCTGACGAAAAACCAGGAAAAAGTCCGATTTTTTTCTGGTCGTTAGCATCCAAAAAGGTAGGTTTCTTCAATATCTAATTGTTGATTTGAGTTCAGCATATACATTTGCACGGAAATAAGACTATTTTGGAAAAATTTGAAGGGATAATAGCGCTCGGGTGTTAAAATAAAAATTTACCCGTTATTGTGTACAAAGAATTGTTTTAAGTCTTAAAATTTAAAATTTTTCTCCCACCCCCAGCGATGTCTTAAAATTTAAGACATCGCTGGGGGTGGGAGAAAAATTATTATTTATAAAAAAAAAAAAAAGGATTAAAAAAAGGTTTCAGTTTTTTGTATGTTAATCATTTGAGTCATTCCGACATTTAATGTCGCTTTAGTTTAAAACAAAAAAACATTCATTAAGTTAAGATGAACAACCCCAATAATTCATGATTAATTGTATGAAATTTATACAAGGAAAATATTTCATACTGAGTAATAAACACTGAATAAAGTAGACGTAAAAAAAGATGCCAAAAGTTCATTTTTTTACCTATTATTATTAATGCTGTCAATTTGTTTTAAAAAGATTATTAAGTAAACAAGAGAAATATATTCATGATAGAAAAAGATAACACAAAAAAATCTTTTCTTCTTGCAAAGAGAACAAAGAGGAAAAAATAAATGGCCGTTCAATGAATGTTTTTTTCTTTATTTCAGTCTTAATAAATAATTTAATAAATCATAGAGAATTGTTCATAAACTGTAAATAAGAAAATTATTTTTAAATTACACACATTAATTTTTTCTTAAATGCTTCTAATTTTTTTGGCTGGATGTCTTTTTTCCTTCAACTAAATTTCTTAGATTTTTTAAATTATTTCTTCATAACCTGCCTTTAAAAAATTGTAAGCCTTGTAAAATTTATAAAATAACCAAATATTTCATTTATTTTTTGCAATAAATTCTTATTATACTTAAAAACTTCTAAGTTTTGAAAATTCTTAGTGACACTAAAATTGTGACAACCATCATCATTTAATAAGGGAAGAAGGTGATCCTTCATGACAAAACAAGACCAGGTAAAAAAGCTGCTTGTTCATAGGCATCTCTCTTTTTTTCTCTCTAATTAGAAACGATCCCTTTAAAGAAAACCTCCTAATTTAACTCTACAAATTGAAAGCAAAAATATTTCTAGAATTACCGTTTTTGACAAGCAAACGGAAACTTAAAGGCCAAGGGAATATCTTGCACTTTGGTGTCGGATTCAATTTTCTCTATTTACTAACCTCCCCACAAAGCAAGATGTGGAGTTTTTTTACTTTTTTAACGTGGGTCGTTCCGAGCCCGTGCAAAAATTGTCTACCACCCCAAACAAGACTCACGATATTTATGGTAAAATATACAATTGTGGCACAAGGTTGAAAAAAAAAAAAAAAAAAAAAAAATAATAATAATAAGAAGAATATATGACTCTGCCTTTCGGCATAGCCTTGTCTGGGTTCATCTCTGTCCGGAGGCAGAGATTTGAACGAGAGGAAGGAAAAAAAAAACTCCTTGCGGGAAAACTTAAAAATAAATTGCAAAAAGTAAATTATTAAAAATTAAAATATAGGGACAATTGTTTTTCAAAGATATTATTATTCAATATTGGCACACAACATGGAACAGGATTTGCTCTGAGATCAAATAACTAAGAAATCATTTAGACTGGTGGTGTTCTTTCTTTATTCAACTTTTTATCTCATAATAAAATAAAAATCTGTTTTGAAACAAGACGTTTTTCATTTAGCATCTTTTCTGCATGATAAAACTTTAAAATTGTAATTGTTATTAGAAATACGATGCAATTTTAATCCGAAAATAGAGGATAATCCTTTTTTCCCTTTAAAGAAGAAGAAAACCAATCATATTTTCAAATCGTCACTACACAAAAATGCGTTTTTTTTTAAGATCTTCTTTAAAAAGAGAGAAACATTGCATGAAATTTTGAATTATATACGATAATTAATTTATGAAGGACAGTTGTTTTCAATTGATTTTTTTTAGAATGACTTCTGGTCCTTAAATTATTTTTTGTTCATCTTGGAATTTATCCGGTTAAAAATATTTTTTTAATTTAAAGGATCAATGAAGTGAATAACAAGCTGGCCTCGCAGACCATTTTTAGTAGCAATCACGATCCACACTGGGTGCACCCATATTTGAGATCTTTTGGGAAGATCATAAAAGGCTGGTATTTTTTTCCGCTGGGTGATGACCCTGTCCCGTTTCATTTTACCTAAATTCCTTATACCAGACTAGTTTGTGAATAATTTTTTTTAAAAAAATATATAGATGCTAAATTTAAACTTTTTTTTTTTTAAAATTAGCCTTCATACATGTAAAATTTAAACTAGGGATCTGGAAAATATCCCATTTCCTTAAGTTAAAACGATGTTTGATATCTTTTGTAAAGATTAAATGATTATTATGTTGACTACTGTGCTTTCATTTAAAACTAACATAAAAATACCAAAGAATGTTTAATAAACACTTTTTAAAAAAATATTCTGGTTCAGTTAAAGAAAAAAAGTTCTTTTCGCGCCACTGGCTACAGTGTAGAACCCGACATGAATGTGGCACGTGTTTTACGGGGTTTTTTCCCCATCAATCACAAACGCACAGTAAAATAACGGATAAATTATTAAAAACAAATACATTAAAATTTAAAATAGAAAATATTTGTATGGGAGAATGGCCATATATTGACTTTTATGAAACTGCAAGTAGTAAATCAACAGTAGAAATAATAATGTTTCCAAACAAGACAAAGAGAGATATCCGACCGCGATTGTTTCTTTACGGAGAAAAGTTTCCAGAAAAACTCTATTCAGTTGTACAAGATGGTTTTTTATTAAGTTGGGATGAAGCTGGTGAAAAAATCAACATTGGGGATCCTCCAACAACCCACAGTTTGGGAAAATGGAAAAGTGACGGCCCTGAAAGATTCGAAAATCTAGTCATGGATTTGTACCCTGGATTTGTTCAGATTCCGCAGTTTGCCAATTTAAGACGTCTATTCCGGGAATATAGTTTCAATTGGCATTTGTCTGCCTCGGGACATTTTACGTTCAGCCATCCTTGCTTCCTTAGGGGTAGAACTGATCTCTTGTCCAAAATTAAAACCAGGAGGAAATCTTTGCCGCTTTATGGTTTTCGGCGAAATACCCGGAGACGAAATTTGCTCAGGTCCCCAAGAAGACTGAAAAAAGACGACCCAGATGCCGATGAGGGTTGTATTTACGACGACATCAAAGCCGATAATTCATCTGATTCTTTAAAGAAGACACGGCAGTCCTTTAGAAACGATATCTTGACAAATAATGAAAGCAAACGATCGCCTTCTCCATGTCGAGTCATGGATAAAGATCAACTGAAAAATATCTTTCAGTCTTTTGTTAAGAATGAATTGGAACATGACAAAATTTTACAAGTTGATTGGAGCTCTTCTTCCAAGACTGGAATTTATGAAGATAATTTAGCCTACAACAATTTCTCTTTGATTTGCCTTTCAGAGGAAGAAAATTTAAATAATGAAAACATTGAGGATCATGTCGTTATCGAAAATGGTAATTCCGATAGTTTATTTGAATGGATAACTGGACCTCATGGCTATTTAAGACCATTTTTGAATTCTGAAGGGGTCATCACCAGAACATATTACCCACTGTAAAGGACGACATTTTATTTTTAAGAAATTATTTGCAGTGTACTTTTCTTGTTACTAAAAAAAAATAATATTGTCACCTAACAATTTGAAAAAAAGCAAGCCGGGTATGAGAATTAAAAAAAAAAAAAAAATGATTAAAAAATTATAAATTATTTGTATTTATTAAATAATCAGATATTTTCAATGTTTAAACGTTTATTTTTCAATGTTTTCAACACCTTTTTAATTTGATGACCAATAACAATTATTTGGTAGTTGATATTTAATTAGTGAGGTACTTGGTGAGAATCGAACCATTGCTACAAGACGAGGTGTCTACTGCTACGTAATTAGTAATAAATCATAATATAAATGAATAATGCTTTTTAGTCAACTTAATTGATATTGTAGTGATGGCTGTCCTCACTAGGTGCCCTGGCCATAAAGCAGAAAGCTCACTTTATTTCTTTTTTTTTTGCAGCTTAAGTTTAGTTCCCAACAAAGCAAACGATTTTTTTACCAATTCCTGAACAGATTACAAACAAGCCGTTGTTCACACATTTTTTACTAAAACATGTTTCACAACAAATCCGAAAACTTCCAGTTTTTTTTATTTTTAAATTAAACTTAAATTAAAAAAAAAAAAAAAAAACAAAAAAAAACTGGAAGTTTTCGGATTTGCCTCGAGAATAATTTATATTTCATTACTGCATTTGTAACGCCATAGGAACTAAAAAAGTTGATGCTGTTAGTGTTAAGTGTTAAAATATTAGTTAACCTATGAAAAAAAAAATGTAGATATTTTTTTTTTTTTTTTTTTTAAATGTAGAATTGCTGCTTATTCTATTCTTTGATAAAGAAAGGAGGAAGTCGTAATGATGAATATATGAATCTGTTAGTAAAACGAGAAGTTTTTATTTCATAAATCACACATTAACATTGGTTAGTAGTTTTATAACACGCAGACCATTGCTAATAAATTTGGTCAGTCCTGTCTTTTTTTTTTTCCAGGTCTTGTTGATACAAGTTTTAAAAATATCTATTAAGCATTTCTGGACCATTTTCTGTTAATCTTTAGTTTAGAGAACATATCAATTTCTGATTTCTAAGTGGGAAAAATATTACTTGATGGCTTTTAATAACTATTATTAAAATTAAAATAATTATTATTAATCAATCAAAAGTGTTTTCTAAAATTACATTTTATTATTTTCATTTTAAATATGACATTTTTCCCCATGGTAAAACTCAAGTTTCTTCATTGAACCTCTAAAATCTTTAGAATTAAAAGAGAATCTCATTCTAAAATTTGGCCATTCCATTGATTGTGGTGGTGGTAGGTGGATTTTTACTGCCTTAATTCAAATGCCAATGTGATCTTAAATTTACGAGTTCTACATTTGAGTTGGTAAATAAATACAAACTAAGTCACTTAGTTTCTCCTTACCAACTAACATTTTTAACTGTTACAGACTGATTGACATGAATAGAAAAAAAAAGTGATTTCCACCTTTATACTTTACCCCCCACCCCTCCAAGCACTACTTCTACTTTTCAGGTTGAAAGGAAGAAAATTTATAGTCATTTGCTTGATTTCAAGATGGTGAAGTAGTTTAAAAGTGATTTATTAAACTTAATCAAGCACAAGGTTATGACTGTGGAACACCCAGCAAGACTTGTAATCAGCCCATCTGATTGTACAGTGAAATACAGGAAATTACTAATTGCTAATCATTTTATTTAATCTTGTGAGAGAATATGAGAAAAGAACAGGAGAGAGAATAATAAAAGAACAGGAATTTAGACAATTCTGTCCTATTCTTTCAAAGCACATAAACCTAACAAGAAAATGGAAGATACTTGGAAAAAATAAATTCAAGGCTATTGCCACATTGCAAAGATTTATTTTAGTTTTCCTCAAGAAAAAAAAACCAAAAGGTTTGAACAACAGAAGACAGGATTAAGCAAACAGAATATTTATTTGACAAGTACAAAACAAAATTTCATCTTTCAACTGGCAGTATTTTTTTTTTTTTAATCTTTCTTCCAATTAAAAACACTAAGACAGGCAGAAGGTAAATCATGATGGGTTACTGCAACAAAAAGGACTGACTGGATTTCAGTTTTTTTATTATTATTTATTAGGATCCATTTTTATCTTATTAAAAAGGGATTATAATCACTTGATGTAGCGAGCTGTAATTTTACAAAGATTAAGTGGTTATTTTTTTTTTTAGCATTGCATGCATGTTAATGCATATTTAGTGTGTGTCTCTCTGAAGAGAAATGGAAATCAATCTCATGTTAGGCTTTCATTTGTGGATTGGTGAAGATTTGTATCAAATTTGCTATTAAGACATAAGAACAGCTCAGTCTGGAGCTTGGGAGGGGGGTTTCGAGGGTGGGAGGTGGTGGTGACACACTCTTTATTAAGGCAAGACAATTGTTGACTCATGACCAAATAAAAGAATGAGTTTAAAAAAACTACGATTATCAAAGCGAATGCAGTCTGTATTAAAATAGAGCTTAATATAAAACAAATAGATTCCTTATTTTGGGACAATTTGTTTATTTCAATCGATACATATGCATATTAAGACAACCAAAAGAAACCTCAATAAAGATATTGATTATCTGATGCATCATGTCTGGCCCAATTGTAAGTCCAATTTCTATAATAAATTATTTAATGACGTTCTGTTTGCATCATTCTGATAGTTTCATACAATGTATGAATATAGTTCAAAATAAACAAGTTGTCATGACCCCCCCCCAAAAAAAAACAACCGTATATGTTTGAGAAAATGAAATTAAAAAGGTAATTTATCATAAAATCAAATTTGCCAAAAAAAGGGAGAAATAATATCCTATTTTAAAACATTTGGGTTGATTATTTAAGTTTAATTCAAAGTTCCCTTCTAAATGAAGAAATAATTCACTATGAATTGTTTGTAAAATGAATGCATTAACTAGCATATAAATCACTCAAATTATTTGTTCAGATTGATTTAAAAAAAACAAAGGAAATGTATGTTGTGGAGGAGGAGTCACCTGCAGAAAAAATTCCTTCAGTGCAATTTCCAAATTTACCTAAAAAGTATAAGGAAGACTCCAGTAAATCTTAGTTGAAAAGTTGCTCAAAATGAAGGAAGGAAAAATGTTAACAATTTTTCTTCCATTTGTAAATCTTCAGATAACTTCAAAGGAATCCTATCAGTAGATGACTTTAGAATTATTTACAAAATTATTTTCACAAAGTGAATAACAATTTTTGTACTTGACTAATTTTGTGACAATAAGCATCCTACTGCCTGAGAGAAGCTCAGAAGATATTTGTTTTGTTAAGCTGACAAAAGATGAACAGCATTTGACATTTACAGACAAAAATATAAGGGTGCTTGGCTTATTTCCCAAAATCTGACCAAATAACCAAACATTGAGGCCTTTTTGGGGGAGGGGGAGCTTCTTGATTGAATCAAAAACTTTTCAGTACACTCCTCATATTTTGTGTAAATCTTAATTTCAAATTAGTATTGTCCAGTATTAATACCAAAGAGAAAGAATGTTAAAATTTTGTTATAAACTTACAATCCTAATGCATACCATAAACACAACTTCAAACTTGTTTTATCTGAAAATAATTATTTTTTGATTTAACAAAAAAATCAGAAAATAAAATGATTGAGATTTTATCTTAAAAGTCTTTTGGGCACAATAATTTGGATCATGGAACAATAATATTCGTTCAATTTCAGCAAAATAGAGAAGCTGGTAAACTGAGAGAAAGGATTTATAAAAGGTAAAACTATTTGCTTTTATATACACATGGAAACATGATGAACAGATCAAAGGTTCTCTAAAATATTAAATAACCTTAACTGAGGTGTCAACAAAAGTAACATCAATTCACTTCAGTCAAGACAGTAGGAAAACCTGTAAATATGACAGTGACTTGAAAAGCTTATAAGCTATGAACAAGGTATGCAAAAGCTGTGAAATCTTGTATGCATTAATTTCAATTCTTATTAATAACGGCATTGTTTCTTTCCAGGTAAACTAACATCTGACTGTTCAAAGAAGACTTCAAAAATAACTAGTAGTGACTTCTCTTGAAAAATGGACAAAATTTAGCATTTTAGTGCTATCAAGTATCTGCAGAAAAATGGCTTAGCCCTCAAGGACATTTTTACTGACATATTTGCTACATTAGGGTATGACACCCGGTTTTACCAACAATGCCAAAGGTGGCAGCTGAATTTAGAAGGAGAATGAAGATTCTTGAAAATGACCCAAGGTATAGACATCCAGCAACTGCTACCACCAAGGAAAACATTGATCGTGTTAACCACATGTTGATGAATGACAGGCGATTGATTATAAATCAAATAGTCAATGCTATTAAGCATATCCTGTGAGAGTATTGAGAATATTTTGTACAATGAACTTATTATGACAAAGGTTTCTGCTCAGTGGGTGCCATGTCTTAAAATTAAATGAAATCCATTTAAAAAAAAATATCAGCAGGTGAAAGTATTTTAAACAAATATTAAAAATTGTTTTCTGAAAATTTGATTTAAGGAAATAAATTTATAGACAAATTTTACTTAGTTCATTTGTGAAAAATATTTTAGTCCAATGAGGAAAATCAATTAATGAAATGACCAAATAAATTTTCTAATTTATCAGAATTTGTGGGAGTTTCCAGATTAGGACAGGGTTTTATGTTATCAGAAAAGAAAATATTTTAGGAAACAGTTTTTCTCATAAGTTAAATTGCAAAGGTTTAAAAAGTGTGATGCTTTCATATAAATGACTTAAATTCGTATCAAATCTGCTGTCATTTGAAAAATATGTGAGAATCACCTTAAAAAGAAAGCGATAGATCTGTCTTTGTCAAAACAAATTTGACCAAAAACACAGAACACACTCAACAACTTCCATACAATGATGACCAAAATGCACAAAGTTTTTCCTTCTATGAATGAATTTATGCTTTACATAGAAAGATAGGAGGCAAAAAAGGGGGAGGCAGAGGAGCTTGTTATATATTCAACCCAAAATGTAAGAAGACATCGAAAGAATTGCAAGGTGGAGAAAAATGCAGAGATTTTCTATATATAATTATTTATGGCATGATTTGTTATTTTATAGTAAGGAAGAGAAACTATGAAAAATTGATTTAAAAATAAATAAAAGTAAAGAAAAAATGAATCCAGTAATTAGAGGAGATATTGATAAAACCAACATTATTTAGATTTTAAAAATTACTCATTCCTATAAAACCTTGGATAAATCTTTCTTAAATTTTTTATTTTTTGTAGAGAAAACTTGCCAATGAATTAGATTGTGTGGTAGTTGAATCCCATCAAAGTAAATTCTTTATCAATAAGTTCCAAAATAGGCAAAATATTTGCAAAGTTGGGTTAAGATTATGAAACCTAAATAATTCAAAATTTTTCAAAAAATGTCCCAAACCATTTTTATGAAAAATGCAAATTAATTTCTCCCATTCAATTCTTTTTGTTATAATGTTCTTTGATTAACAAGTGTTTATAAATAACTCCATTTGATTAGGGAGAAGGCACAAATACTTTTGTGAAAAACATTAATGAAAATGATTTGTAAGAAAAAAAAAATGAAATTTATATGTATGACTTAAATTTAGAAATAGAAATGTTTGTCAAAGTTGGGATCATCAAAGCATCATTTGTTTTATGACTAAATTAATTTTTAAGTAACTCTTTTTATCATGACCATGTATGCAAAATGACCAATAGGGAGGCATCCATTTTACTGCCTATAATAATAATAAAAGGAAAAACAAAAAACAGTTCTATTAACCACATAGTTTACATTTCTGTTGATTATACAAACATAGAAACAGTTTGTTCAATTAAAACATCAAATACCTTCTTATAAAATTTAAAAATAGGATTAAAAATAATATAATTTTTAAAAATGGATGGTGAAGAAAATAGGTGGGGGAGATAACCAAAGGCAGCAAATTGGTTTTTGGACGTGTAATTGGCCTGAGATTTAAAAAATAATTTCAACCAAGAAAAATGAAAGATGTTTCTTTGTATTTATTTAATGAAATTCGGTAGGCAGGAATTTATTTGATGAGGCAAAGAAAATAACAATAAAAAAAATAAAACACACACAAAAAAAAAAAAAAAAAAAAAAAAAAGGCCAAAAAGTTTAAACAAAAAGAAAAAAAAAAGGCTCCCTTGTCTAAGACATCCATCACTTTATAAAAAAATGAAATGATCACAATGCAATTTAAGCATCTTGAATTAACTTTAAGGGGTATCCACAATGGAAAAAAGTTGAAAATGATTTGCATTTTTTCAGTTATTCTCAACTAATATTGTGGAGAATCAAGTTCAGTCTTCATCAAAAATATGATGTACATATATTTTTATATCCTGAATTTAAAAAAATAATGGGAAAAAAAAATCCACTCGTTTTATTTTTTTCTTCTGCACTTAATCTGAAGTGAATGATTAAAAAATGAACAATTTTTCAAGGGAGCAACATTTTATCACAGCAAAGAAATCTTTATAACCAAAAATGCAACAATACACACACTACAAAAACTCCCTTCAGGAAAAAAGAAACAAAAATGATTCTTGATGAGTCAAACCTCACTTGTACCAAATAAAATAAACTGATTAAAAATAGTTTGCTCTTCGACTGATGGGCCAATACAATAACAGCAACAATAAAAACATCACAATTATGATGCCATTTTAATGAAGGAAATAAAGCAGCATAAAATAAACTGAATTTCATTTAATGAAATTAAAATTTCACAAGTAAATCATGGATGCCAACAGAATGTCCTTGATGCATACTGATGACCAATTAACATAATGGTAATGTTAGAGTCCTTGATTACTGCAATATATGTGACAATGCAAAAAAGTACATACTTATTTTCTAAATGGCCTAAAATGGAGGTACTGTTTAAAGTGGAAATAAATATGTAATTGCTTGATTTACAGGTGATTTTTATATGTGTATGTGTATACATATATATTTGTATACATTCATACACATACATATTATATATGTCACTGTCACACACACACACACACACACACGTTGCATTAATTTCTTTCTAACCATACAACATAAAACAGAATCAAACAGTAATTTTTTTTCCAAGGACTTCAATGAGTTCAAAGACAAAGGACTGCAATCTAATCAGCTTTGGTTTCAGTTCCTTATGCAACTCCCCCCACTCCAGACTGATTTTGTATTATTAACAAAAGAAAATACAGAACAATTGTTTTAACACCAAACTTCACTTCTTTTATCTTTGTGATTTTTTCCCAAACATTTTGCACAACTCATAAAAATATCAAATTTCAAAAGGGAATTCTTTTATCACAGGAAATCAATTCGTTTTTCTACATTTTCTATTGTCTTTGTTATTTTCATGAAAATAATCCATTTCAAAAGAAATGTAAATCAATGAGAGAAAATTGTTGTGCATCCATTTTTATGGCAATGAGTTTTAGCAACGAACGATGTACAGAATTTATTAAGGTTTGTTGAGATTGTAGGCTTAAAGTTTTTTACTCCATTAGTGTTATTGAGGATCTGGGTGAGCAGCTATTTCAGATTTATACTGATAATAAATATGGCTTTTGCTCAACCGAAGAAAAGTGCTTGAAGGTCAATATTAACTACAGTGATCAACAAGGCTTAATGTTTCAATGTTCCTAATCGAGTGCATGGAAAAAGAAAACATTTGGAAAATTTGTGTGTGTGTTTGTGGGCTCACGGGAAATAATTTTTATCACTAATCAAAGACAAAAAGAGACATATTGCAAATATGCATCTTAGAATGTTTTTTTTCAGAAAATGAAAAAAAAAAATTACTTTTCTTAGGTTTCACTAAGGGGTTTCTAATAATTTATTAGATTGTAAAACACAGTTACTTTTAGTTTAAGATTTAAGAGGCGACACTCATACCAACCCCCCTCACCCCCCAATTCTTTCCAGCATCTCCCATTTTTCTTCTGCGGAATGCACTTTTTTGAGCCTCGATGACCAACTGAGTTTTTGGAATTATCTATGTCATTACACAATTTATAATAATTTTAAGCGATGTTTAAATTCTTTGTTTTTACAAGATTCCTTGAATTTTGTGGGTAAAATATTCTGAGAAACTAATGTTGGCTAGAAGTAATTTCAGTTTAATAAAAAATTTTTTCAACCTTTTTCAAAAATATTTGATTTGTAATTGACAGCACTTTTCGGCAGTTCCTTTTTTGTACAAGAAAGCTTGAGTGAGATGAAAATAAATACTTTCAAAATGGCTAACAAGGCAAGGAAATGAGTAGAAATTATTATCAACTGATTAAGTTTAGAATCACAAAAGTTTAATTTCTGTTTGTTGTTTATTTTATTTTTTTTTACTATTTTCTGAATAAGCTTTCTCTTTCTCATTTACTATAGAGCTGAAGAAAAGGTGAAATGTTGTGTTAACAACAAAAACAACTTTGAAATATTTCAATTTTTGTGACACAAAATATTGAAATATTTCAATTTCTTTCATCTTAAAAGTTTTGCTTATTTATGCAAAAAGCTTTGAGTACTGGACATGTAACTACAATGTTGTTGATTTTAATGTCTTATTTTAATGTAGGAGAGAGTGGAGAAGGAGAGAGAGGGAGAACTGAAAAGAGGAAAAGAATGAAGGTAGAGATGGAGTAAAAAATAAAAAGATAGAATTTGGTTGGGGACATGAATGATACTTAAAAGGAAATATATAGAAGAAACGTTGCAGTCGCTGATGAACAAATGAAGCAGAGAAAGGGAAGGTTGGGAGGTGGTTATAAGAAATATGAGGCACAAGACTAAATTGCAACTATTCAGTCTACATATAAAATGTTAAAATCTTTTTTTTCTTGCATTGGATTCTAAACTCTACCCTCATTTGTTTCCTACAAGTTCAGAAGACACAAAAGGTGAAAAGGAAAAGATTGTATTTAATCTCATCAGCATTTCCTTTTTAAAATTTGGGAATTAGCAGAAAATAAAAAAATAAAACGTGTTGGGAGTAATGTTTACAAGATGTATAATTGTCATGACAAGTGAAAAAGCAAAGAGGAAGAAACATTTATCCAGACCCAAATATGTGGCATTAGATTGCATTGGTTTATCTTTTTGCTTCGTTATTTTCCAAACGATTTGTGTCAGAAATGTTTCCTTGTCCATTGTCATATTTATTGATATTCTGATAGGATGCCAACTCTTGGTGGATTCGGGGAAAAGAATAAAAAATTTTACTGAGTGAAGAGAATTTCTTTTAAGGTTATCAGCAATCCCACTTAAAGCTTGGTTTGTATGATATATGTAATCGGCTGCTCCCACTGTCTGGAATTAAAAAAAGAAAAAGAACATTTAATGTACAAAGATGAATTATTTTAATGTGCAAGAGAGACTTGCAGAGCATTCATTAATAATCAATCAAGACAAGCCATTGTCAGTTGTAAACTCCATGATCCTTTCATTAGCCACATAATATGCACCACCCAAAAACCCAATCTGCTCTACTATTTAACCCATATTTGGGGCTATCCATTACACCACACGAACATCCTGTGTGGGTGGGGTGTAATAGATAGCAGTTCAGAATGAGAAATTGCAGAGCCAAGTTCAAATTTTATTTTAGTTTGTTATACTAACTTATGTGCAAGAGAGACTTGGGGAAAGGGTAGGAATGCATCTTTCCTCCTAGCTATGGGTTAAATAGAGCTGACTAGACTCTTAGTTGGTAAGCAGTCTAAAAGAATGACAACTCTGAATTTAAGAAAACATATGTATCCCTGGTGAAACATGTACAATATGCAGTTAATGAAAGGATTGTGAAGTTCACAATGAGTATGATCCTGACTGCAATTGACCTTGTTATTATTAACGAGTGCATAGTTAAAAAAAAAAAAAAAAAAATTTAATTGCAGAATACCCAGAAAATGAATACGTTGTACTTTTAAGAGAAGAAATGAATGAAGTAGAAACAATCAAAATTAGATGATTGTTTTTTCAGCAAAATAAATGGAAATATAAAGAATGTATAAATTCTTTTAGAAAAACTAGTCAATTGTCCATTAAAATATAAAGCAAAGATGAAAGTGAATTTCATCTTTGCTTTATACTACATTCTAGTAAGAATTGTGGTGATATTGGAACTACACAGCAGACAAGTCTGTCTCTTGCCTAAGGTGGTCTAGAACAGTTCCTCTGATTACAAGCATGACCATTAATAGAGACCAGCACCTGGAAATAATCGGATTTATTATCACATGGTCCCCAAAATCCTCTCACCCATTCCCTTTAGGTCAAAGTGGATGCCACCTAGAAAATTAGACTTCAAAAAGAACCATCTGCTGGCCATAAAACAGAAACACTTGAGATTGAAATAAAACCACATCTCCATTTTCTATGTGGGTGCCCATATTATCACAAACGGGGAGGGGGGGCAACTTGGTAATATGGTTATAACGACCTTGTCTGAAAATTTGGGACCAGGTGTTGTCACCATTGTTTCACAGACTAATTTCATCATTGGTTTTTATGATCTATTCCGAGTTTGATGGAAGACTCTCACACATTTTACCTATATTATTTGACTAGTAGGTCAAGCAATAGACACCAACAGTATATGGAAACCATTAATGGGGTGGGCACTGAATTTGTTGATCCCCAAAATAGGAGAGGTAGTCAAGTTCACATGGTTCACTTAAACATCACAAATTCAATGTGATGGTTAACGAAGAACAATTGTGAGGGTATAATGTAGGTGGAAGGAGAAAGTCATGTCTTACAGCCATTACAACAAGATTACATATAACTAAATATGGCACCAAGGATAGACAAAGAGCACAGCATGTGATGCAAGCATAACTAAATTAAAAAAAAAAAAAAAAAACAATATACAACAATAAAGAGAATTCATTCTCATTGCTGTGTCACGACAGATTTTGTAAAGATAATTTCAAGTTTGGTTTCTGCAATAAAGTTTGAAATCTTGATGTTTTTTTTCTAACTTGTTAATGAAGAATATTTTCTGAAGAAGAATTATGATGACAAATAAAACTAGAGTGGACGGAAAACACTGCAGATATAGCATTGAGCTTTGGTCATTTCAAACAGAAAGTTTGCTTTAGAAATAAGCAGAAGCTAGAGACAATTACCTGAAATTCTAGTTGCGCTTTTTGCCTGTGTCTCTTTCAGCACCTGTTTTAACACAAGGCTGGCAATGTACTGCAGAAAACAAAGAAAAAAAAAAAAAAAAGGAAGCAAATTTAAATACATATAATGCTTTCATAGATACTAACAGAATCAAATAAATAAAATTTTGTTTATACAAAATTTTAATTGATTTTCAAACAGGTAACAACTTACCTCCATGGAGGGGGGTAGGAATTTCAGTGATATATAAATGTGAGAAAAATATAAGACGAGAATTCAAAATGGGAGAGAAATTGAGGAAACCTGGGATTTAAAAGGGAAGAAGGCAATCTGGAACTATTCTGATAGGTTTTGTGTGCTTCTACTACTGGATCTGTTGCAATTAAAGAATGAACATTACTTTTTGATTGAATCGTGTGTGTGTGTGTATATATATGTATATATATATATATATATATATATATATATAAAAACAATGTGGACAGAGTTCAACACAGAATGGTGAAACTGTTTCATGTTTGAATGCAATCTTTAGGTGCAAAGATTGTAATCAAGCATGAAACAGACTTAACCATTCAGTGTCCACACTTCTAAATTTACACATGCTCTATCCTGATTATTGAGCACTTTTATCCTATAAATATAACATTATATATTTCTCATTATTATAAACATAATATTTAATGGATACATAGGTTTGAGTAGATAACTTTGTTTTTTTTTTAAGCAGAATAATTGTTGTCTACCTAACTGGGTTTTCTAAGAGTTTTTGATAAAGAAAATTGCCCTTCAGCAGGATTTAATTGAGTGTTTACTTTATTGAAGGGAAAACAACCATATAACCTGGCATGCTTTTAGACTACTCACCCATGAAGGACTTCACAACAAAAGCAAGACTCAATTATTCTTATGAAGGAAAGCACATCTCATTAAGTTCTTTCAAAGTCCATAACTGCTAATCTATTTTGTTGTATTCCAAATCAAGTCATTATGAAGGAATTAATGGATCTTTAATCCCACATTATTTTTCATTACTATAAATGTTAAGTGGCTGAGCAATTTAAAAGCACATTAGGTTATATAGTGGTTTCTCTTATATAAAGTGGACTCAGTTCAAATCCCTGCCAAAGGTCACATTTTCTTTATTAAAGATTCTCAAAAAACCTGAGCCAGTAGACATCAAATATTCTTTAAAAAAAAAAAAATCTTTTCAAACACGGGTACCCACTAAATATAACATTTATAGTAATAAGAAATAATGTCAAAATAAAAAACTATTAAATATTAATTCCTTCAATATATTCATATTTCCTGATGAGTGGACAGAATGATTGCAAAATGTTTTATCTACAAAACTCCAGAGTTGAGGGTGAATATAATATATATATATATATATATATATATATATATATATATATATATATATATATATATATATATATATATTTAAACATATATTGTTAAATATAACACAATGAATGCCCATCATGCTTGATTATGAGCTGTTCTAAACTCCATATATTTGCTTTAATTTTGGGTGAAAATAAAGTCAAAAATTGTCCAAAATTTGGATATTTTTTATTAAGCTGTTCTTTAATCTAAGCTTTCAGCTCATGTGAGCCATTTTCAGAGTGGTTATACTGACAATTAAAGAAAGATGTTCACCATCAAAGATGATATTCTGTTATGTTGACATAGAAGATTGCTATGCGATAAGTGTCGCGGAATAACAGACGCAGGTCATAAATTCATGATGCAGTCCTATGATGTCGTACCATATGAGAGACCAAAATATTAACAAAAGGACCATATGTCTAGATGCAATATAATGTGTTGTGCCTAGTTTCAAATGTAATTTTGTTGAGTGTGGGTTGCTTTGTTTTTAACGTAGATGGCTTCCAATATCTGAAAATTCTTTTTACTGTGTGTATGTATGAATATTGTTGTGATATCAACTAATATCTGTCTAATATGTACATGGCTATGGTTTTCTAAGAAATGTTTAATAGAACTGAGTTCAGAAATCTGAAGTCTACGGGAGAGCGTGGTTGTAGTGGGCTTATTATTAGTATCAGAGATATAATCTCTGAACAGGTATGTAAACTGATACACTACATTGGTTTTTTGTAGAGAATTTAGTGGTGTGGTTGTAGGGTTATTAGAGACTATGAGGTCAATAGTTTTAAAGTTTTTATAATATATGATGAGCTTAACTTATTATTATTAATGGGTTTAACATTCTGACCTATTATATTTTTGAATGTTGTATCTATTATTCATTTGGTTACAATAGTATAAGTTAATAGTATTATGTTTTTTTTTTTACGTACACTATTATTAATATTATCAATTTTGTTAGAAGTTTATTGAGATACATTTTAATTTGTTGATCAATGATGGAATTAGGAAATCCATTATTAACAAGTGTTTGTTTAATGTTATGTAATTCTTTATAGAATATGGTTTTGGAAGAAGATATCATTTGTGTGCATTGGATTAAGTTTTTTTATAATAATACCTAACTTATATTGTTGGGGGGCATTCACTATTATAATTAGGAAGACACGAGTTAATGCTAGTGGGTTTCCTATACAGAGAAGTAGTAAATTTATGTGTGCTGGAATAATAAATACATCAAGGAATGGAATTTTATTATTTACTAGCAGCAGATCCCGGCGTTGCCCGGGGATATAACAGTAAGAGATAGATCAAGTATCCACCATCATAAAGACTGAAAAATAAAATCGACAAAGATTATTGTTTAAGGTTGACAGACACGCATGTCTTAATTAGTTTTTTTTTTTTAGGAATTGGTCAAACCCAAACATTGTTTTCAATCGTTATGAGTCTCCTGATTGAATAGAATTTTATAAACAATTGTCTCGTAAATGAAATTTTTAAAGCATTCTGAATGTTAAAAATAAAGAAAAAAGTGTGCAACAGAATAAGAAACACTACCTGCCAAAAAAGAAAAAAAAAAGTGAAGTTTTGTTTTATCGGCTGAAAAATATAGGAAATCTGCTCCCATATTTAAAGGAACCTACACACACACACACACACAAACAATCTGATGTGAGTTGTCCGCCTTCCATTTTCACAATGTCTCTTAATTGTGTTTTCAAATTGATTTTGTGCAAAAACAATTATATTTTTCCCATTTTTGGCGCTGTTAGAACCACCACAAGGTAATTTTATGTAGTCCTGTGAAGTTTTGTTGAAATCGGTTGAAAAATGTAGGAAATCCGATCCAATATATAAACGTTACAGACACACACACAATCTACGTTTTATAATAAGTAAGATATTAAGTTCTAATGTAAATTTGAGGACTGAGTGACTTTCAAATTGGTTTTTTAAGTTGTGTGATTTGATCAATATTTTTTAGATAAAATGAAAATGTCATTTATGTATCTTACATATATAAGGGGTTTAGTAGTGTTATTAAGTATTTTATTTTCTTAATGTGCCATATAATAATTAGAGAAAAAGGGGCCTAAAGGAGATCCCACCACAATACTGTCTATTTGAGTATAAATATTACCTAGGGGGTCATGAAAATGTACTTGAGTGGTACATGATAATAATAATAATAATATATTGTTGTAACCTAGGGAAGGTTACTTAAAAGAATAATCACATGAAGGTTGGTAATGAACAATAATACTTAGGACACAAACAACACATGTAAGTTTCACTAGTGGCACGTAGAAGTAATAGTCAACTGCTAGAAGTGAGTCAAGTGAATTCCACAATGAATCTCCAACTACAGACCAACATACAGTATTTACTATTGTATTTATGGGAATAGGGGGGCATACCCATTATTGTTCGTAGCTAGGCTACAACACACACACAAGGTGATGAAAAATTCTCAACCTGATAGACTTTCAATTATCAGTATTTTAATGAGCAAACATCAGAATACTGATTTTAATAACTGGGCACCTCCCTGTGATATTTTGATAGAAAAAAAAAAATTGGGGAGAGTACAAACCTCAATAATTTTGCGGTCTCCATGAAGAATGTTGCAGGTTTTAAGAAATTGTTCTGATGTGTCTTTAAATTCTTTGCTGAGTTTCTCCAGACTAACACAGCTGTCGAAATAGAAAATAACAATCACAAGTAATTATGCCTCACATCATGAAGACATTTTATTAATGTGACTAATGAGAAACATTGAGTCGATTATGAATCTATCATTCCAAGAACTGTTGAGAATATTGAAGTACAACATTACAGCTGTCTTCTTCACTACAGTCTATGAGAGAATTTATTCAGAAAATAGAAAAAAAAAAAATCAAACAAATGAAACTGGCTCATTTCCAGTAATATGAGCCACCAAGATGATTCTAGATGCTGTATACGCAGAACCGTTTGCTAAAAGTATGCATTGATCAAAATGTGCCAACAACTTAAAGGTAAAGTTCAATAATTTGAATAATTCTTAGAAAGACACTTTTGAGACACACAATGAGGAAAGAAGGTTCGGAGAACTTGACATTCACAAGGCACACTGAATGCATGAGAAGAGGAAAATAGCAAGTAACCTATAAAATGAGTCAGTAAAAAAGGTGTTGTATCCTTAAAGAAGGTTACAGACAAAGGTGGTACTCGAGTGAGAGGAACAGCAACACGGGCATAGATGAAATAAAGAGAGGTTTATTGTAAAAGAGAATATGCTACTGAAAGACAGGGAATCGGTTAGCAGGCTAGTTATTCCTGAAACAAGGATAGTTACCTCACCTCCCTGCAAGGCAGGATGTGGTACAAGGCCTTTTTTAATGCTGGGTCAAAACTGAGCCCATAGGCTCAGGCAAAAATTCCCCGTAGACCCTGTATAAAACGAGGTCAGGTAGCTGTCTATCACCCAAGACGATACTCTGCCCTTCGGTATAGTAGAGAATTTGACTAGCATAGCTGGAGATGAACCTCCAACTAATTGCCAAAGCAAGTCCACCAGGTATATCCTGTGCACACTATATATATCTACTGATATAGTCAGTCCACAATAGGCAAGAGGGAGAGTGGAACATTCCATTACAACACCTCCCCCGAGCTAATTTTCCCATGAAATTTTGCTCAATACCTCTTCTTTTTGGATTCAGGACATAGCTAGTTGACTTTTTCCTCTTTCTAGTACTTTTCTGTCTCACCAAAAGGATAGTAAAGAGGCAAGAGCAACAAAGGAAGTTGTGGAAAGCCATGATTACTCATATCCAGAAAAGATAGGGTAGAGAGAGATAGATATTATATTCATTATTTTATAAAGCCTGAACAATAAAAATTAAATTAAAAATGTATCATATTAAATAATTTTTTCCCCCATTTATTAGAAATTAGAAAACAGATTTCCAAATTCAGGGCCTCTTCTCTCTCAAGTTGAACCTCTTCCTGGTTGACATCTACTTCTTTTCTACTGCCTTGGTGTCCACTCTGTCACTCTAATAGTCCACTGGTTGTCTTTGAGATGAGGGACATGGTCAGCCCATCTATATTTGTCCTTCTTGATAGTCATGATTATGTCCTTCACTCCATTCTGCTATAGAATCTGGGTATTGCTCTTCTTGTCACATAAGGTGATGCCGAGCAGGATTTGATACATTTTACATTGGGTCACTGCAAGAGTCTCTGCAATGGTGGTGCTGAGCGGCCATGTCTCCCTTCCATAAAGTCATCACCAGCAGAACATATTCATTAAACAATTTTCTCTTGGTTTCAATTATTGACTTAAGATTTCTCAACATGCTATAAACTTTTCCAAAAGCTGGAAGTAGAGGACTATCTCTTGCAATCTTCTTTCCAAGGTAGACACACATCTGTCTACTTCCTTTATAGTCAGTCTTTCCATCTACAATAACTGGTGATGGCTTAGTGTGGTTGTTAAACATGACCTTGTTTTTCCTCAAGATGAATGTTAAGGCTTACTTGTTGGCTCACAGTGTGGATAGCATTAAATATCTCCTTTAATTCTTGTGATGTTTTCGTCATTAGGATGATGTCATCTGCAAAGTCTAGGTTCCCCCATTTATATTGATACTCTTGTTCTCTCAGTTGATGATGCTGTCTTGTAAGCAACATGTAGTATAATTGTAAAAATCCTTTAGTAGTGTAATGTAAGCAGGGATCACTCCTTGATTCTCCAGTGCCATGAATAGTGGAATGGAGTTAAATGCCTTTTGATAGTCAACAAAAGCAGAGATGGAAGTTGTAATTGACTATCTGGATGTGGTCTATTGCCGAGAATCCTGAACTGAATTGCACCTGCTCTCTTGGTTGGTGCACTTCAAAGGATGCATGAAAGTACCTTTTAAATGACCGGGTAGGTGAGGTTTCTGAGCATCTGCTTCATCAAATATTAAATAGATTTAAGAGATTTATTTTCAAAATTTATAGTTAAGTGAATTTTTTATTTTTATCTCCCCATTCAATAAAAATTGCAACTAAAAGTAATGATGAGGATGTTTCTTCTTGTCATTTCAAAATTTCTTTCTATCAAGTGATCAGGAAAAATACTTTAAAATGCAAAGTACAAAAATATTTTATTTTTTCTTTGATATCTGCCCAAACCTTATTTTTTAAACTTTCATTCTATTGAAAGTTTTAAACAATAATAGAAAGAACAACAAACAAAGAATCTTTAAAGAAGAAAATCTAACTGCAAAATAAGAGTTACCAATGGAATTGTGTAGATCATCAGGAGTTTTATTCAAAGAACCATTTAATGAGAGAGAGAAAGAGTAAATGAATTTGCAATAGAAATGCAAATAGCTTTGAGAAATTTAAGAAAGAAAACTAAGTAAAACAAAAATTAAATTGAGATATTTGTGTTTTGAATTTAAAATATCACTTGAAAATGATTATGATTTAATTTGTGTTCAACAAACTGAAATTAAGAATTTTTAAAGTTTTCAAGCAATCAAACATTGATGAAAATGGAGTGCCAACAGAGAGATGTAAATTTAATAATGATATTTATGGAATGTATTGATAATGAGTCACTACACAATCTTCCAAAATTTCAAATAAAATTAATAATAATGCACTTTTATCTGCTTAAACATTAAAAGAAGAACAGTAATATCAAAGTGATTATCCACTCACATTAAAGATGACATTATGTCACTATAATGAAATGCTAAAGCATATTGCAGCAACAAAAAAATTTTTTTTTTTTTTACATTTTATTCAAATTCAGATTTTGCAGCATTAAGCATGTCTGAATAACTGGCCTCTTGTTCACTTCAGATTCAAATTTAACAATGTTGGCTTATTTAGGCAGTAATCAAATTGAACACGCTCACTGATGACATGCTTCTGGCTGAAAGCATAAATTTCCTGGCAAGTAGTATAAAAAACAAATTAAAAATGCAAAAGACATTTATCTAAAAAAATGACTTTTTTTAAAAAATTTTTATCCTTCAGAGAAGTTTTAATAAAAAGCCAGTGGGTTCAATTTAAAATTTCAAAACTGAACCCTGATTTTGTGCTCAGATTTATGAGTGCAAATGTTTAAATTAACATGTGAATTCAATGTAAAACTGGACCTTAATTTTCTGCTTATTTACATAAGTATGACCCTAAGAGAAAGTCAAAGTTCTATATCAATAAAGACAAGAGATGAGGGCAGGAGAAACTTACAATAAAGAAATTCGAAACATCAAATTGGACTAAGTCAACATTTATTTCAAATTTATAAAAGTTTTTTTTTTTTTTTTTTTTTTTTTAATTATAGTGGCACAAAATCACTAATTTTCATTGCCATATTTGTGCAAAGAGATGCAAAACAAGGGCCTAGTTAAATTGAACACCAGCAATCAATTTTTGTCAAAAAAGTGAATAATTTCCAAAAGAAATGAATATCATATTTTGAACAAAGCAAACTACAAGCTCGGAAATTTTATCAGTTGCTTGTAAAATTGGTAACGGTTACATCTTGATTTGATATTGCTTTGAAAGAGTGTCCAACACAAGTGTAAATAATTTACATTAATATTATCAGAATAAATAAAGTTTATTCTTTACCCATTATTGGAACTTGGATTCACAGATGTCATGCAAAAGGAATGGTAATAGAGAAATGCTTTGGATGACATTTCCTGGAAACAACTGAAAGAAAAATGAAAACAAAAAAAAAATCACAATATTTCCCAGATGTACTTTAATTTTGAAGGTATATATGATGATGATCATCATCATGGCTCAATTAAGTATTATTTCAGTATTTATTAAGTATTATTATTAGAGTATTAACTTGGATATTATTAAATGGCTATATTTATCATTACATACTAAGTATTATTATTTGGTCTCTTAAATATTAGAGAGAAAAAAATATCTGCAACATTTCCATCTAACTTAGCCATTTATTTTGTGACTTAGTGAGTTAAACAGAATCTCCTTTGTTGAATTTGCATTTTTGCTTTTGTTAATTAAGTTTAGAAAACAAGGACTTGCGTATTCAGTCCCTAGTTCTTAAAAAAAAAAAAAAAAAAAAAAAAGTGTGTGTGTGTTTGCCTGGAATTTTTTCCAATGAGCAATATAATCTCAAATCTGCTAGATAAGAAGTAATCCTTTTCAAACTTTGCTTCATTTGTGGATGATGTCATTAAGAAAAAAATGCAAAATGGCAAGCCATATTTCCTTGATAATTTAAAAATAAATATAAAATACATCCAGAAAACAACCATTTTGAATATGTTTACAACCAGTTGTAACTTGGTAAGCAATCAGAGGGGACTTTGCTGTGCATGTCTGTACAGATACTGTCCTATAGAATGATTGATTTGGTAGTGAGATGTTACCAAGTGAGCATGTGCACATTATGAACACTGCAATCACAATATACAAATTCTTTATGCCTATGCAGGGTTTTTTTTGGCAAAACTTCACTTCACCCTGGTCTGCCGGCCCTCATCCTCTATAGTCCACACATCGACCTCTGTAATTTCAAGTTTTTTTTCCCTTCCCCCACCAAATTGAAAATAGACATTGAAATGCCATAGATAAAATAAAGGAGAGTATAACAAAGCAGCTGCTTATGGTGGTGTTCCCAAAAGTGTGAGGGAGATGTTGCTGGGATAAGTGGATGAACTCTCAATGGTGGGGGGGATATCAGTTTGAAGGTGACTAAGGCAACATTGCTATAGTTGACTATATTTCATTAATGACGGGCTAGATCCTTTCTGGAGATATTTTGTATAATTAGCGACATGGCCTGAAATAGCTACATATTAATAAGTGGCATCAATAGTAGATATTCAAACCTAGATAAATGGGCCCTCCCCACTTTAAAGACTAGTGCAACTTTGTCTGTCTACCCAATTTATTTCATCTTGCTCCTATATTTGAGGAAACAAGAGAATCATAACAGCGACTGTATTTTAAATCAAGTCAAGATTTCAATTATTCTTATTGCTACCCACTTACTTTACTAATACTCCCCCAACCGAGATTTAACTATTTTTATGAATCTATATGCTGATGACATTCCTAGTTTATAATAAACATTTGAATTTCATGAAGAACTTTTTTTTTTCTCTTTCTGAAATGACAATTCAAAGTTCTATCTTACCTGTGTATGTACGACAGGTAAACATTTGGGCTGTTTTGAAATTGTTGAAGCTGTCTGAGCATTGAATTCACAATTTTTCCCTAAAAGAAAAACAAAATCAAAATTAATAAAAAACAAAATGAAAGGAATTTTCAGATTTTTGTTTTTTTCTTTATACATGGGCAGATCAATAAGTCCATAGCCTAATCAGATATGTACCTATTAGCTGAATTTTGATCTACTTAATAAAGTGCATTGACAAGGAAGTAGATTAAGCTGCATAAAAGTTCAATGAGAAATTCTCTAAATAACAAAAGTATTTTATTTATATCTATTTTTAAAGCATGGTAATGTCAGACAAAAAAAAAAATCAAAAACATCTTAGAGAATAACCAAGGTTTGGCATTTAAAAACAATTTAATTTTTAACATCTTCAAATATGTTGATAATTCTGAATACATTGTAATTTTCCTTAAGCAATTGTGTTTTTATGCTGATGGGCAAGAATTCACAAGACATAAAAATAATGGTAGGTGGTGCCACTGTATGTTGACATCATGAAAATGCCCAAACTCACATCAATTGTGGCTAGATGACATGAATTATCAGAGTTCAGACGAAGCATGATAGTGGGTATCAGACAAATAGAAAATTCTGAAATTGTGGAGACATTCCTCAATCTACGGTGTGTACTGAGAATACCTATTGGGAGTCATTGCCACTAATCATGGACAGAGCAATGACTGATCTGAGATCCCATAATGATCCTGAACAGACGTGTTTGGCTAGAAATATCTTCAGTAACAGACAAGCAACACTGCCTCAAATAACCACTTTCAATGCAGGAGGTACCAGATGCATATTCAGCAGATTAGTTTAACACTCTTTAGCTTCCATGGGGTATGGGAGCAGGAGACCCACCAGGTTGCTCCTGTTGACACCAAATACAGCATTTCACCTGAGTTCATGACATCAGTAATTGAAATCCTGGAAGACTAGCAATGTGTAGTGCAGTCTAATAAGTCACAAACCCCATAGGCACCATTCAGCCTGGTGGTGGTTCTATAATAATGTGGGGTGTATTCATGTGAAAAATGTCTGCTAGAATGCACTGTTTTATAGATTCCATGTATCCTGACAATAATGGGTTATTCTAGCAGGATAATACACTGTGTCATTGAATTAAAGTCAACCAGAATTGGTTTGAGGAACAATCTAGAGATGTTCAAGAAATGGTGGGCCCAAGACATTTGCTCAACCTGAGCCCAGTTGAGCATTTATGGGACATGATGGATAGATTTTCATCTACACATATTAAGAAGATATAAACCGTTAACCAGATGATATATTTCAATATCTCTCTAGAGATCTGACTACTTTTGGAATCAAGGCCATATTGAGTTGTTTCTCTGGGTTAGAGATGATCCTACATAATATCCAGCTCCTATTCCATGACTTTTAGCACATCAATGTATACTGCAGGACATTTAAAAATTTTTTTTTCTAATTTTGATTATAGCTGGACATTGGAATAGAAAAGCAAGCAAAATTCTGGACACATGGCAGAGAAATGTCTTTTATAAATATTCTTCCCAGAAAATTTTTCTTTAAATTATTGGTTACATTCTTGAAAAATGAAAACTGATCTTGAGGACAAATCCAAAAATGTTTCAACACAAGGAAATCCATTTTTGTAGCATTTATAAATTATTTCTTTTGCCAATCCCAAATTTTTAGCAGTTGAGGTGGCATATACTTTTACCAGGATCAAATAAAAATACACACTATTTTTATATGGAAAGGAAATGTGTGTGTTTATAAATCCAACAATGATAGGCCATTCTTTGGGTTTAAAATATGTTTTATTTTTAAAGAATTACCAATGTAAATAAGTGAAAAACAATTGAATTATAATTATAGAAGCATAAAGAAATTGCTACTTGAATTAGATAATGATGAATACTTGAAGGAATATGTACAAGAAATATTACAACCAATTTAAAAATTGTAGCTACCAGATAAAGACTCTTTTCATTGTCTGTATTCATTTGGGTGGGGGCCTGCTTAATAGGCAACTATTTCAATTAGATTTGCCATCAGAATTTATAAAATTTCATTGGAAGAATTTCTAAAAAAAGTGAAAAAATGACAATATCACAGGATTCAAAATGCACGATTACAACCTCTTTCCCCTATCTTTTTCATGATAAAATTGCTTAGTTATTTATTACTTTCCATTAAAAAAGTGTATTGTTATTTATCAAGCAATACAGTTTTACTATGCTAGTGTCAAGTTTCTGTAGACACTGTCCAAACAGGCATTTTATCTCTGCCAGTCATCTTCCACAAGCACTTTCTCAATTCAAATTTCACCTTCCAAGCAATCATAGATTTCATCAACCCTCCTGTACATGTCATTGCAACCTACACAAAACTTTATTATAAACCCTGGTTCTGTTGTTGCCATCACAACCTAATTAAAAACAGATGTTTATTCCATTTGTAACTTAGTAGCAACAATAAACCTAATTCTGTCAGGTGTGGACATTGTTAACGTTATATAAAATGAGAATCTATCTGCCGATAGGATTGGCATGCCAAAAAGAATTACACAGTTTAACATGTAAGCAGAATAAGGTTGTTCATATGAGCAACTTTGTACTGGCCATTTGTTGCTTTTCACTGCTGATTTGTTCTGTGACAAAGGCACTTCTGAAATTTAACCAAAATATCCAGGTATGGTTATCAGTAAACAGTCAGATTTAAGGTGCAGTGAACTACACATCCTTGTCAAAACTTAATCACATTTTCCTTGCAGGCATGTTTGTGTGTAGGGTGGGGTGAAAAGTAAATTGGAAAGCAAATTTACCTGATAATGTGGGGCCACCACCAACCTTTGCTCAATATCCAAAATACTGACATAGCTCTGAAGGTAGAATTAGAAAAAGAAAATTAAGAATGATCTCTCACATTTCATTATAACACAAACTAAATATTTGATATTGTAATGTTTATTAAAAGAACTTCATAGACATCTGAAGACATAAGGTTTTGGTTTATCTCAACAGCAGTTAACTTTCAATTTTTTAAATATTTTTCGAAATTTTCAATTTTTTTTTTTTAGCATCTTTAAAAAAAAATACACTGAATTGGTTGCTAGTTTTTGTTTAGCAGCATATCAACTTCCATGTGTTGTCAGGAGAATGTTAATAACCCTAAACATTATAATAAAAAAATATATAAGGGGGTGAGGAAAAGTATCTGACTCACTTCCCAAAATTTGATCAAACATTTTTTTTGAGGGAAAGACTTCTTATTTGAGTGGCTGGGAACTCTTCATATATATAAATTTTAATGTATGCTATAATTATGGGTAAAAGTGCTCAATATCATGGATAGAGCATATGTAAATATAAAGATGGACACCAAGGTCAACACCGAGTGGCGACGGTCTGTTTCATGCTTAAACACAATCTTCATGGTCTGAAAAGCATTTTAAGCATGAAACAAAGTGTAGGTCTCAGAGTTCACTAATATATATATATATATATATATATATATATATATATATATATATATATTGCACACACAAATTTGTGTGTGTGTGTAAATAAAGACAAAAGGAAAAGTCAGATGACATGCTTCGTGTTCTGATGGGCTTTAAGGCAAAAGTAAGGATTTTATTTTTCAACTAGTATTTATATGCAGTACATATAGAATACAGCTACACACATTGAAATAGAAACCAATACAAGAAACTTACCATTAGTGACAATGGTATTACACAATATCTTCGTTTAGATGGCCTACACAAACCCACCAATTGCATTTTTGATAGGTCCTTTAAATGTAATGGACGTTTTAACCAGGGAACAGTTCTCTTTTTGTGGTCCCTAAAAACAGATCAAAATTAATCTGATGACAGTAAAGAATTACAATTTAATTATTCTTTCATATTAGAGTGTATTTAAAACACAGATATTATGAATGGCATCTACAAACAACAAATGTTAAAATGTTTTATATGGCCAGGGGTTCAGTGCAAAAGTCAGAAGATAATCTCAAAAACATGGATACAGGATAACATGTATGAAAGAAAAAGTACATGCACTTCCTCTACTCCACAAGCCAGTCGACATTCTTGAATGAAACAGATGCCTGAAGAAGGCTAGACAGTATATAGCTGTAATAACAAAATAAAAAAATTGTTTTGATGAGTGAAATCGTTTAAGTAAACCATTTTTTTTTAAGTTGGAAAAGGGTCAACATACTCCATTTCATTTGGACAATTGAACCCATTTCTTCATATACTCAATATCTTGGCTGAACCACTCTTCAGCCCTTGTGAAGTTTCTTTCTCAAAAAAAAAAAAAAAAAAAAAAAAAGAGATAAATAGAGAAGTTACATCACCTAGACTCACTCAGTTTTTCAACTATTTACTATTCTTGTATAGGTACTGAGAGGAAGCTTTTATACCACTAAGCACAAAGTTTAAAAGTAAAATCCAGTCCAAGCAAGCTAATTACATTCTGGTGAAGAGGGAGAATATATATTCCAGAGTTAAAACATCATCTCAAAAAATCCTATGAAGAACACTTTAAAAAGATTACAGTTGATGAGAACAAAATAAGAATCAAATTATCAAAGCATTTCATTGAAGAAAGAAAATTTAATTTCCTTACAGAATAACACCTGATGAGGACTGAAGAAGGAATCAGTTGAAACATTATGTTTTGCATATCTCTCTGCATAGTAGTAATCGTAGTACAGTCCTATGTGTCCTGAATAGCAACTGGGTTTGCTAGGCATAGCCACCCTATGTTCACCAGTTACTCTCTATTTATACTTGTCTATCTAATTTGCATACAATACTACAATTGTTTTTAACAACAGCAATTATACAAAGAAATGACTCAGCTCCCTGGGAATAATATTAGACAGATAAGTTTGAACAAAAGTTTTATTTTTTAAATGAACCATTTAATTTTGCCTTATAGTTTTGTTTCATTTTAATTTCTTTTTTGACTCATTGTAACCTTAATGAACCTGTTACTCTACCAATGTGAACAAACAGGACATCAGGAACTTATTTCCAATTTGTACAGTTTGCTTGATGCATCAGTAAATTTGCAATAAAGACTAACTCAAAAAATAATGATGTAAGAAAATTACTAGGCAAAATTATTGATGGCAAATAAGTTTTAATCTAAAAGTTGGTCAAATTTGTGAAAATATTAACAGAAAGAAAAAAAGGGAAATGTTAAAAAGTAAAAAAGTGCCAAGCCTCAGAAAACATCAATTCATACACAATCTGCCACAGCCATGACGACAAATAAAATTTATTCATTTAAGTACTGAGTGATAAAACAAATCATTCAACACAAAAAATGACCTTTAATGAAACCAATACATATACACACTTTTCATAAAGTTGAAAAATGTTACCAAAAATTATTTTTTATTTCTCACTTTGGAGCAGTGTTTACTTTGCTTGTTATATTTATTTATTTATAACAAACAAAGTAAACACTGAATTTTTAAATGAATTTATACTGATTTATTAACAATAAAAAATAATATCAGATTAAAACTGTTATATTCCGTAGTGAAAGAGATAATCATTTACCCTGGAAAAAGTTTGTGTTCTGTGTGTGAACTCCCGAAGAAAAATTACAAAAAGTAGTTAGCAAAAATCTACTTCAATGGCTAGAATCTATGCTAATGTTCTCCCCTCCCCTGAATGGCGTGACCAATCAGAAAAATCTCTTGATGAACCAAAGCCGTTGTTTTTTGCTTATAAAGGCAGATTTTCTGAGCTGGGGACTGAAAACGCATTTTTGCTTGTGAGAAGTGAAGGTTGGACGTGTGACCCCATTTTGTTGTTTCTACTTTGCTTGTTGGACTGTTACAATACATCAAAAACAAAATTACTTATATTTTGGGTACAAAAATAAAGCTGAAAGATATAGAGCCTGAAAGGGTCCCAAGCAAGAAATGTATATTCATTAAGTAGGTAACTGAGCCTTGCCTTATTATGAGTCTCCAATGACCCAATTGGTTAAGTGGTAGGGTTCACTTCAGTTTACTGAATATAGGTGAAAATATGTTTTAAAGTGAAATAAAATAAGCAATATCCTCTTTAGTTATGTTTTACCTGAGATTTCCAGGAAGAAACAGAGAAAAGGCATCAATAATAGTCTTCACTTCCTCTTCAGACTGACTTTTACCAATCACTACAACAGGACGGCCAGACAAAATACTGGCCACTAATTGGTTTAGATTTTGGTATTGCTGCAAGATGTGCATTAAACTCTGAGCTAAAAAGAAAAGCAAAAATAAATATAAAATTAGATAAGGGATTTAATGAATAATTTTATTATATTTAGCAAGATGTGTACACAGAAAATTGCTAGTGTGAAAAGTTCCCATTGAAAAAATTGCCAGTGTGGAAAATTGCCATTGACAAATTAAAAGAATGAGCCCAGAGAATTTAACCTCAATGAAGAGGATTTAAATAAAAAAACACCCAAAAAACATTTCTCTTTTTATAAATACTAATTTTGACTGAAACTATCATTTTTCTTTTTATAAGTCCTTATTATTTGAAGTCAAACCTAAATGACAAGAATATTGGAAAGATAAGACTAACCATTTCTCTTTTGAACCAAAACTACAATTTCTCCATTTATATTTTCTTACTTCAAATTGGTACAAAAGAACATAAAAAAAGCATCAGCTGCTTTGTTTTGTTGCTTTTAATCCTAAAATTAATAACCCCCTTCAAATAAACTAAAATTTGCATTTTAGCACCTTTAGAAAATAAAGAAATTAAGAAAATTATTTTTTTTTATTTTTTAAATTCCTTCTAAATTTTTTATCGTTTGCTAAATAAAAAACGAATAATAAGAGGAATTTGGAAAAAATAAAGGTTAAGTGTTAAAAAGAATGTGATTGCTAAGGAAAGATGCTAAATGCAAATTTTAGTTTATTTGAAGGGGTTATTATTTTTAGGATTTTTAGAGAAATGTTAATTTGGGTTAAAATTAGTAGTTATAAAAAGAGAAATGAATGTTTTTTTTTTTTTTTACTTAAAATCTCTTCATTTGGATTAGATTCTCTGAACTCAATCCTTCAAATTATCAATGACAATATTCCACACTGGGAATTTTCCTAGAACCATAAGATGCAAAGTGTATTTCATAGAATACAGATACTACACTGATCATTGACAGAAGGACTGATATTTTAGGAGTTAAAAATGTGGCAAACTTTTTTTTTAATTGTGTTTTTGACATTTTTTCATTTGACGATGTTCAAAAAAATCTTTTATGTAGTTAAAGCTATTGTCTCATCTTGTGGAACATTATCAATCTTTCATACCTGACTTTATATTTCTTCATATAAATCATCAGAATTACTCTTAAGGACATAACCCTTTTGTTAAGGGGTACAAACTTACTCCCCCACCCCTATAAAGAATAATAACTCAAAATACAATTGAGTTATGTCCCTAGTGGGGACTTGAACAATTCATTCCATTATCGTCTTGCTAAATATCTGATTTATTAGAACCATTTATTAAACATAGGGTGCTAGATTCTTTTATGATAGTAAAAGAACTAAATGGACTTAATAAGATGGGGCATTTAATTTTCTTCAAAATAGTTTTTATATTCACTAATATTGCACTAAATGAGATGATAAATTCAGTAGTAGAAAAGATTTTTGAACATGATCAAATAAAAATGTCAAAAATAATATATTTTTGATGTTGCACATAAAACATTTTACAAAATTGTTGGCTCGTATATTTTTTTGCATTATTTTTGTTGAAAGACATAGTAATTATAATGTTGGAAATGATAATAAATTACTTAATTCATGACAAATATTAATCATTTGGTGAGAAAAGAAGTTTTTCTTTTGTAAAATATTGCAATTCTTTTTGTAAAAAGAGAAAATGTCATGCTTGACGTTTATTTACCCTGTTGTTCATGTTCTTTACTGTGAAGAAGATCGGCTAAAATTCTACATGGTTTCTTCCATAAATATGACTTTGGCCTGGAGAAAAAAAAAAAAAAAAAAGGACTATTTATAACCATATGATGGGCAAAAGTTGGTTTAGAAATGAAAATTGTTGTTCAATGCCATCAATATGGGATTAACTAGAAAGTAAAGAGCACAAAATTCAATATTGATAAAAGGAAAAAATAAACTTGCAAATAATTTCCTAAAATGTACAAGACATTTGTTAATAAATCAAAGTATTTAAACACTAGAGAACATCCACTGCACTGATATTACGACAACGTCCACTGCACTGATATAATGAATGGGAAAATGAGAGTGGCCTTGAAGCTTTAAAATGTACAGCTTGAGAGTGAAGGAAGAGTTTTGGTTCATTTGTTCTTATCAGTTAACCTTTAACCAGTTGAATCCTGAGACTTAATCACTTACCAATACTCTGAAAATTTTTGTTAAATGTTCATGATTCCAGAACTGTCTGTATGAGAACAAATCAGGAGTGAAGAGCAACAAATGGCCAGTACAAAATTGCTCGTATGAACAACCTTATTCTACTTCCATGTTAGACTGTAATTCTTTTGGGAGTTAGATAATCATTTTACACAAAGATAATGGTGCCAGTGTCCACATCTGACAGAACTTGATCCATATTTGTATAGACACAGTATATTTTTAATTGTTTGCAGAAATAATTAAACAAGTGGTGCAGTCATTAGATTTAGCTCATTCCTTAGGATACATAACATTATGACAATGGATACAATATTTAAAGTCATTTCATAGTACCTGTCCTTAGTGGTTTGCTGGTACTATAGTAATTAGAATTTGGAGTGTTGTACCAATAAACTGGTACTGTGGGTTCAACAAGTTAGGGCAAACCAGAATCAAGAGTGTGGCCATAGTTTCAAATAAAGAGTAGATAGAAGAAGAATGCATGGGAATCAAAAGAATAAATTAAAATATATTTTGATTTTATTTTTCTATTTAATTTTGATACTGCATTTTTTTTTTTTTTTACAAGTAATTAGAAAAGTTAAGATATTGAAGATTTGTTCCCATTAGCAATGGATTTGTTTGCCTTTGTATTTCATTTGTCTCATCATTCATTTTTTTTCCTCTCTTGAGACTTATTCAACAGTGGACATATCCCATGACACATTAAATTGTTGGGGTGGTTTTTTGTCATGCCAAACAATTTTCTTCCATATAATCTTTGAAGGTAAGAGAGATTAAATTGGCAGTGGTCATCTCCTCTCCATGCTACTGACAACAAGGAATGAACTCTGACCTAACCTATTATCCAACACCTAAGATTCATTGCTTTACAATGATAAAAGGCTCCAACTATCTTCTATTTACCTCATAGCAGGAGGAGAGAAATGGCTTCATATCTTTTTGAAGAACATTAGTGTCTGGATGCAAATTGTTCAATCTAGGGCTTGAATTCAATTTGTCAATTCCATTCTTTAAACCTTAAGATACCCAAACTCCTATTTAGCAGCAATGTGATTAAGACAAAATATATCACGACCTCCCCTGAACCATCCGAGTTTAAGTCACTCGATAATACATCCATCAAAAGAGTTGGTCTTCAAATATCTTGGATCTCACATAATAGATTCCCAAAAAGACTTCAACATCTGTAAAGCTCTTGCATGGGATGCGTGTAACAAACTTGACAAGATTTGGCACTTCAATCTTTCATCTTCCTTAAAAGTTCAAACTTTCCGAACATTGATTGAACCAGTCCTACTGCACGGATAAGAAACTTGGACATTATCTGCTTGTCTTGAAAGATAACAGGATAGAACATATACAAATCTACTTAGAAAAACCCAGAACATCAGTTGGAGATCCCATGTAATGCTTAACACAATATATGGAGAAATGGGACCAATCTCTCTTAAGCTTAAACAAAAATGATTAGTTTGCAGGCCACTGTCACCGAGCGGACAGAGAAATCATCTCATCCTTACTTCTATGGCATCTTTCTGGAAGTGTCTTCTCATGAAAATTGACTTTCCCAGACACCATAGCTTGGGGCTTAGGGTTGGACATTGAGGATAGCAATACAGGGCCAAACAGTGTGGAAAAGGATTGTCAATGGAGTTCCGACCAACCATAGAGAGGTCGAAGGATGATGATGATGATGATTTGGCAGCAGACATTTAATAAAACCTCCAGTTAACATTAAAAATAATGTGAGTACATGTATTCATCCACTGTGTATGAACAAAGAAACCTGACACAGTTATTAGTTGAATACTGATTTGAAATTTTCACTGTATAATGATTAATTTATGAGATTAATATTCATCACTGAATTAAGTGCATTAACAAGGGAGGAGATTATGTTGAAAAATATTTATTGTGAAAAATGTACTCTATGTATTTATGCATGCGTGTGTGTAAAAGCATGAATTTGAACATCAGCTTATAACATTTATAAAATATTTTTTTATTGTGTTATCTGTTGTAAATTTCAAATCTATTAAAAAGTTTCTGTTGATGGTTTAATGGTTTTTCATTAAGAAACTTTCCAACCATCTTCAGGTGTCACTGCAATTATAACCAACTTATTGCAAATCCATTCTATCCGTAATGAAAGATAATCTATTCATTTTCTTCCAAACTATTTTTTTAAAAAATTTGTTCTGAACTGTTTAGCAACATCAATAAAAAGAAAATATGAAGATGAGCAGGCACCATAAAATCAAACTGAACATATAAATGGATGTTATTTGTATCTTCTTCGTCCTCTTTCTGTTGTGGCCTGTTTAGGGACCAGAAAGAAAAACACAGAAGACGAAGGTTGGTTGAAAAAATATATTGAAGATATATACAAAACAATAGTGTTAGTAATAAGTAGATTAGCACTGTGTCTACTACACTTCACACTTTCTCATCAGACTCTCACAGTTTGTATTTATGAGAGGCGGAAGAGTTCATTCTACTATAGGAGGGTTTACCACAACACCCAGCTCTTAAAATCTTAACTCCACAGGAGTCTGAAGAAATAATTTTTTTTTTTTTTCACATGTACCTGACTTGTTTTACATTATTGAAAAAAAAAAAAAAAAAAAAAAAAAAAGACAAGCGTTTACTTTTTACATTTGGCTAGGAATTTAAAACTTGGCTGACTTGTTTTACCAAGTTCAAAGTAGAACAAGCTTGCAAACATCTTTTTGTGGTGTCTTTTTATTTTTGGTACAGTTTTTTGCTGCTGTTTCTCCAGAAACTGAAACCTTTTTCACAAAACACTTACTCCCTTTCACTGGTCCAGGTTTTTTTTTTTTTTTTAAAGTCCAACACAATGTTTTTCTGTTCAAAGTCTGCTGAAACTGATGCAATTTTCTTGCTCTGTTTAGTGATCGAGGCCTGTGATCCTTGAGCCACTTTCTTTGCTTTGGCTACTTTGCCTTTAACAAAAACTTTCCTCTTTTTTGTCTTGTCAACATGAAGCACTTTTGTCTTTACCTTTGCTAATTTCTTCAGTTTCACTTTCTTAGCAGCTAATTTTTTAGCCTTTTTAGATGAACTGTTCTTTGTTTCTACCTTTGATAGATATCCCGTTCTTACTACTGTTGCAAGTTCCTCGTTACTTTGTTCCAATGAGGCAAAAGACACATTTTGCTTCTTTTTGAACACTGGCTGGATGTCATCTTGTAGTTTAATTTTTTGGCAGTAAGAATTTATAGGCAAGTCCCACAGCTGGAATTGTGTCATCCAATCAGTCAGTGCCAAATAGGTTGTTAAAATTGTTCGTACTGAAAAATACTAATTTAAGAGTCTTCACGCTGAACGTTATATTTGTAATCAATTCTCCCTCGAATTTAATTTTTTCTCCTGTTACTGATCTGGCAATCTTTCTAGATTTTATCATGTTTGGCTTACCCAATCTTTTCCATGTTTGCAAGTTTATCATAGTTAAATCAGAACCCAAATCTAGTTGAAATTCTACACTTTTGTTTAACATTTATATGTGCACGAATTTCCTGATATTAGCACCGTCTCGTTCACCCGACCCTGTATTTTTATGCAGCTATTGGTTTTATATTTTGATCGGTAATGTGAACTTTTGTGTCCGACCGTTACAAATGTAACATTTTTTATTCTGGAACATACAATCTTTGTACCAATGTAGGACCCCACATCCGTAGCATGGGTTAGAGGGGTAACTTGTTTTTTTCTTTGTTTCAGTTTTAGGAGACTGTTTCTGTTTGTAGCATACTTTTTTTGACGTGAGCAATACCAGATTCAATATTTTTAGAATCCTGCTTTAAAGACATTTCCATCTCTTATGGAAAAGAGATGTCTTTGGGCTGAAGAGCTCCGTTATTAATTTCACTGCTTCGGTGCATGTCAATTTGCTAGTCTTACGAGGCAGAATGTAGTTAACGAATTTTGTGTGCTCAGATGTGCCAAGTTTCCTCAGAAGAAAACATATTCTTTTCGAGTCACTCCAATTTGCACAATCTAATGTATACATTTTCTCATACCTCCTAAAGTATGATGCAAAGGTTATGTCTTCCTCAGGATTGTATGAAAAATTCTCTATCGCACTCCAAATGGTGTTTTGCGAAAAAGAAAGTTCGTTTTAAATGGGATTACTACAGTTTGTCAATTCTAACACTTCCTCTTGAAGTTCGAGCCGCCCCTCTCGAGTTTCCTCTTGAAGTTCGACCGCCCCTCTCTAAGTTTCCTCTTGAAGTTGAGCCGCCCCTCTCGAGTTTCCTCTTGAGTTCGAGCCGCCCCCCTCTCAGAGTTTCCTCTTGAAGTTTGGCCGCCCCTCTCGAGTTTCCTCTTGAAGTTCGAGCCGCCCTCTGAAGTTTCCTCTTTGAGTTCACATGCCCTCTCGAGTTTCCTCTTGAAGAAAAGCCGCCCTCTCAGTTTCCTCTTGAAGTTCGAGCCGCCCCTCTCGAGTTTCCTCTTGAAGTTCGAGCCGCCCCTCTCGAGTTTCCTCTTGAAGTTCGAGCCGCCCCTCTCGAGTTTCCTTCTGGGTTTGCAGTAATACATTTTCCATTTTTTCCTGTTGAGAGAGCAATTGTTTTTGCCACTTCTCTTCCATTCTTTCTTGGAGTTGTAATTGCTCTGCATTCCGGTATTTTACAAGTTCTAATAAAATACTTTTGAAATCCTCCATCATAAGTGTTTTTTTTACGAAAAAACTCGATTTTCCGTATTTTGAGAGAGTTCCTTTTAATCCCAGTGGTCCATGCAAAATCCTTGTAAATCTTCATCACTGGCAATGGCAAATTTTTTTTTGTTTGAGTCCCTGTGAAGTGCAAATCCTCGTCGCCAAGTTGTTGTGGACACTGGTAACGGCAATTTTTGAGTTCCCATGAAGTGCAAATCCTTGTCGCCAAGTTGTTGTGGCCTGTTTAGGGGCCAGAAAGAAAGACACAGAAGATGAAGGTAGGTTGAAAAAGTATCTTGAAGATATATACAAACAATAGTGTTAGTAATAAATAGATTAGCACTGCGTCTACTACTCCATTTTACTTCACACTCTCTTATCCGACTCTCGCAGTTTGTATTTATGAGAGGAGGAAGAGTTCATTATAATGTAGGAGGGCTTACCACAACACTTTCCTAATTTTGACAAATGCTTACAAATGTAGAAATAGCCAAGTAGGCATAAAATATTCTTACCAAATCAATGACTGAATACTGGAGACTGAATGAAAACTATCATCACTGCCTTCATCAAAGGACAATGTCGAACCTGAAGACAACAAAAAGAAAAATTCAACATTTTCTTAACTTTAGATTTTAGCTACTTAAATTATAAAATTTATATAGAGACTTCAAAGTATTCAGATGTTCGTCCATTCATTAAGAATAGAGGTCACCAAACTTTTTTCACAGAGGGCCAGATAACTGAAAGAATGATGTTTGTGAACCATTTTTCTACACTGAACACACAAAAAATAAAGACAAACATTTATATACCAAAAAGTTATCAAAGCAATAAAATTCAAGAAGTTTTCCTTTTCTATGCTTCTCTTTCAACAAGTCATTTGCTTGAAAATCACCAAGTTCCACCTGTAGTGCAACTGGCATGTCATCAAGGTTACAATCAAATGGATTCTGGAATGGAAGAACGTCACTCAATTCTCTTGAGATCTGAAAATCTCTCTCAAAAAATACTTATTTAAGTCATGAATAATTTTCTTTAAAAACTCAAGTTTGACATCTGTGATTCCAGTGCAAAACTCTTTGAAACACTGAAAATATGAGAAATTTCTTTCTTCCAGTTGTGCTTGACACAACAATAGTTTTCTCCAAAATCCCTTCATAATTCTGTAGAGATCACAGATAAGGTTATTCTTTCCCTGAAGGTTCAAGTTCATTTATATAGGATGTGACATCAGCAAAAATGACAACTTTGACAGCCAGATAGGATCTGACAGAAGTGGATCAGCTCTATCTTTTCTGGTAAGAAAAATATCTATTTCTCTTCGAAGCTTATAAAAATGAAAAATTATAAAAATGAGGCACCTCACTGCTGTGTGATAAGCCAAGTCATAGAATTCAGAATCAATTTCTTCAAGAAAAGCCTGGAACTGGCAGTGATTCAGTTCATGACTCTGAATGAAGTTCACCACAAAAACAACTGGTTTTAGTATGCAGGAAATATCTAAAACTTTCCCCACAGAATGCTTGCTGATGTATAATGCAGTGTATAAACAGAGTGACACATCAAAGCTGATTCCACCAAAGGATAGTTTTCTGCACTTCCATGAAAATGTCTTCTCCAGTTGTACTGTGCATGCTAAAAACAGATGTCAACTCTTCTGTGATGTGAAAGTCCAAATTAATTTCACAAATGAACACAAGAATTTCAATGAATCTGTAGCATTATTTTCTTTCCAAGTTCTTCTGTTCTCTGCACAACTGAACTTGATTAAAGGCTGATACTTCCAAACAAATTGGCTTTCTCAGGACAAGTCATTTGCTGTTCCATCATACATTTGTTGATGAAGTTGCCATCAGTAAACTGTTTTCCTCACTCTGCCATCTTCTGCCCTTTTTGTAACTTGTATGAGTGACATATTCATTTTCAGCAAATATTCTTGTGAAGAGATAACTTTGAGATTCCAACCTACGTTTAATGAACTCAAATTTCTCAGAATGCAATTTTCCAGAAAACTTTGAATATGTTGACAGATGTTTCTTTTCATAGTGACAATGAAGATTGTACTCTTTCAAAATGGCAACACTTTTATTACATATGAAGCAACTAGCTTTCTGGCTGGTTGTTTCCACAGAGAAGTAATTTCCTCCCCATTCTTCATTGAAAAGGTGACACTCAGCATCTACTTTTCTTTTCTCAGTTGCCATTTTTTATTTTATTTGTAGGTATGGCCTTATGGGTTTTAGGGTATTAATAAGGGAATGACATGCTAATGAAGAAGAAACAATTTTTTCTTCAATATTTTACAGGTTGAGTTTTGTTCAGGAAAATTGTTCAATATTCTTTAGAGTTAGAGTATTGTCATATATAGAAATAAAGTTCAATGGTTGACACAAAATAATGTTCAAAACAAAGTTAGTTTTTACTTGAAGTGGTGTGTGATTTGTGTTTGAAAGGTAATGGATGGAAAAAGTCAATGTTGGTTAATTATTACTAACTCAGCTTGAGAAAAAGTATGCTCTAAGTATTTATTATAGGATGGTAGCAAGATAGCATATAATTTTACCAAGGAGCTTGGTCAAAGAGAACAGGATTATATCTTTAATGTGGTAGCAGTCCTTTTGTTTAGAGGACTTTCTTTTTGATAGTAGGGATTTTTCCCTTGTCAGTTGAGTAGTAAGTAGAAATAAAATTGTTATCAGTGTTCAGAAATGCTGACTGCTATTCTTTTTTTCCAGAGTTTCATAGAATTTCATAGTTAGGTATTGTCTTTAAGTTTCATTTATCTTCTTTAAGTCAAATAGGAAAGTTTTTAATTCTTTTTTCTTAGAGAATCTTACGTGTCAATAATAATTCACTAATTCAGTTTATTTTTGTAAAGACAATTTTGAATTTGTCAATGTTTTATGTTTTTAAAACGTTTGTTTTTAGCAATTTTATCTTTTATTATGTATTTGAGTAAGAGTTTAGAATCATCTAATGTATGGTTTTGCTGATTTTGTGTGTGAATGTGTGGGCTCAAGCACAGAAACGGCTTTTTTGTTTTTAATTAATCATTATTAATTTATGTGTTTATTTGTTATCTATTTAGATTTTATAAGTTCAGGCAAAATATGACAATTTGCTGAAGTCAATCCTTTTTGTATACGGCACTCTTCAAACCAGTTAAACACAGCAATGCAAGTTAAAACATGATCGATGCAGCAGGCTCATAATCACTTTTCTTAGAAACATCATTGCATGTACTTAGGCAAAAGCACTCAGATATCAAAAGTCGCAAAAAGATGCAAAATTTTTTATTTCACTGATTTTCCTAAAACTTATATTTTTATATAAGTTTTATATATGGTTCACAAAATTGCAGGTTTTTATTTTTTTGAAAAAGAAGCAATCCAAATTAAATATTATAAAAAAGACGAATATGCAGAAATATCATAGACAAATAGATGAATGAGTATACAAGCCACAGCAATCAAGAAGATGGAAATCAATATTTCATATTAAGTAATGATGATAAAATTATTTATGTTGGGACTAAAAATAAACAATAGAAAAATATTGAGACCAGCAGGTTTCTTGTCGATATTTTGATGCATTTTTCTAAATAATTTTTAAAATTTCTATAAGAATTTTCAATAAATTGGCATCAAAATAAGTTCAAGTATACTGATTGTGTAATTAATACAAATTTAATTTTAAAAAGTAGCATTTTTTTATGTGTTTTATTTTGCTGTTAAAAGCTTGTGGCATTCTTATTTATTACATTACTTATATGTGGCCTATTGTGATGTAAATAATTGTCCTTGTACCAGAAATTCAGATAGATACTATGTATGACCCTATAAAAAGAGACTGGCTTCATTAGAAAAAAAGAATGAAAACTGCCTTACATTTTAAATTGTTTTGAGGAAAAAAAAAAAAAAATTTTTCCTTGACTCTGTAACAACTTAAACATTCACTAAACACATTCTGGCTCTACATTTCATAAAAGAAATTTTAATCAAATAACAACCAAATATTTGTATCAGTCAGATTTGAATTTTGTCATAATTAACTCTGCTACAAGCAACATTTTTATCAAAGGAACTTTATTAAAATGCATTCAAATATTTGCATTTGTAATAGTCTGTATATTATTGTCAACAAGAATTTTACTAAATTGTATATTTGATATTTTCTTTTGTACTATATTCTTGCTTGGATGTAAATAATACAGCCATTAAATTTAAATGTTATCATTCATTCTTTTCTCATATTATTTTCTTTAAATACTTAAAAGAAATAAAGTTGTAATTGTCAGATCATAATAATTCTCATTCACAAAATGTTATATCAAATAATTTATCTTTGTATTGGTTCTCTAGGGTAAACAGAGAAAGAGAAAATTAGATATTGTCCTTTGTGGTAACCCTTTAGTTATCTTACTTAATTTTCAGCATCTTCCACCATATTAGTCTTACTTAATATATGGCGAGAAGCTTAGCAATTATATGATGTGTTTAATGAATACCAAAAGACTTTAGCCGATATTCATGAATTAACAGTTATTTTTAGATTAGGTGGACACCTCAATAGTAACCTCAATTTTTGGCGGGAACCTTTTTTTTTTTTTATTTGAATAAAAAAGCAGAGTAAATTATTCTGAGATCTGAAATTTCTCCTTAAAGCCATCAAATAAACATAGTCCTACCTTTGCTACTGCTTGTATCACAAAGCATGTGGTGAAATGTGCCTTTATCTGCAATTCTTGGTTCTTTACAATTATTACAGGAAGCCTCTTTGGAATGTTCACTACACGTAAAACACAAGGATAAATTTTCATGGCTGGAATTAAAAACAAAAATGATTAAAGTTATCAATAAATAAATGCAAACAACTTTTGTGTCAAATGAGGAGAGAAAAAATGAGAGGAAAAATAAACAGACTCCCTTTTTTCATTTCTGATGTCAGTATTAATACATTTTGATTTTACATCTTACTTGATATTTATACAATATAGGTAAATTCTCAACTCTTCACCCTCCCCTGCTCTACTGTGCAGCTTTCATGTGACTTTTATGATCACTGCTTTGATCATTGAATCAGTCCCTGCACCAAAAAAAAAAAAAAAAGTCTTAATCATTTAAATAGATTCTGCAGACTAATATCCAAGTTTCAAACAAAGCTCAATGCAACATTCACTAAGAATGCAATAGTCATACATTATGCAAACTAATTCAATAGTGACTCACTGCCAACTGAGTAACTCCATAGGAGAGTGTCTGTGCATATACAGTTAGATCCCCTCTAATTATTTGCCAAGTTACAATGTTGCACAATCATTTCTTGAGAGATTAAAAATGGCCAGATTGCATATATTAGTTATGCATTCGGTAATGTGCAAGGGAAATGTACATTGTCATTTTTGGTTTTTGCTATTATCTTTGGAAAAAAGGCTGATGCTAAAATTTATATTTTTTCAAAGAGAGAAGAGAGAGACAGTTTACTGTACAAACAAAGATTTGAATTAACTGAGTTGATTCTATAAACAAGCAATCATTTCTGGTAGCCATTATTAAGTTGGATTTTTATAAATATAAAATTGAGCTAAAATTTTAGTGTAGAAAAAATTATTAACCCTAACTTAGTTGAAGAAAAGAAAAGAAACATTACTTCTGTTCTGATGCCGACTCTGGTTCATTTTGGCTTGATGGAAAGATGATCCATTCTTCATTTTGCTGATGAGGAGATAATTTGGGATTAGGAATAAGATTTGGATGAGATGATGATGATGTGAGTGAACTTTCAGTTGATTGTGATAGGTCAGAGTTTAAGTTAAGACAGGAAGATGATGATGCTGCTGCATCCTCTGAAGGCATTGAATGGATGGATATTCTTGTCAGTTCATTCATAGTGTCATTCTGTGATTTGATAATGAAAGAAAGAAAATAAAAGATTCATTAATTAAAGAACACAAGCAAAATAAATAAAAAGAAAATAAAAGTAAATCCACGTGTAGGTGTTTGTACACATTTCTGAGGTTCTACACAAAAGTTCAGGAACTTAAGGAATGAAATAATTTTTTTTTTGAAATGAAAAAAGAAAACCGGTAGAAAATGAGTGTTGTGATTTTTAGGTGCGTGAAAGGTCTGGTAGGACACAGGAAACTGTGGGTAAATTGACATATGAATAGATTGATCATCCAGTTTAAATTTCACAAAATTTTTGGTAGCACCTCCAATATATAAAATTGGAATTTAATTTTGATGCCATCAATATTAAAATTTAAATAATTCTAATTTGTTATAATCAATTTGTTGCATAATAATCAGTTGAGAGAAGTACATAATACGTGTATATTTTAATTTAAAAAAAAAGAAAGAATCTTAGCATTTGTAAAAACATTTTCAAAATCCGAAAAAGGTCATCCAGTAAGAAAAAGATGATAGATAATTGTAAAATGAAATACTGATAAAATCTGACAGAAAAATAAATTGTTTATTGAAATAAACATATCAATTTGAAGAAAATCACGTCTTTCATCAGATGAAAGAGGTTTTACTTTCTTTGAGGTTCATTGCTATACCTCTCTCCTCATTGCTTTTCCCATTTTGCTGATAATGAATTCAGATAGCAAATTTTCTAAAGTGTTAATATTGTTATAAAAACTTGAAATAAAAAAATATGGGAAGGAATTGGAAAAATGTCCCAAGATTTTTGACTTAATAATTAAGTACAATTATATCCACAAATTCTGCAATTCCCAAGATGGTTCAAGGTTTCAAACACACACTCCAATTTTGACTTGCAACCTTTTTGAGCAAAAAAGGTAAGAACATAAAATTAAGTAAAATTAAAAAGTAACCTTCAGCCTGGAGTTCATAGGATCAATTTTTTTAGACTTATTTTTTATGGAAAAAAAACCCTCCCAAAAAAACTGGTGTCTTTGATGCTGTGAAATCTAATAAATATATTTAATTGTATATGCAACACACGTAAGTAAAACAATCACAAATGATGCTCCATTTCCAAATGCTAAAGAAAAATGTTATTGGATGGAAATTCATCTATGTTCACTGTTTGGCTCAGATGAAAACAGGTTTTTTTGAGGGGGGGTATATTCTACAAAACACTTTTTTTTTTAAATAAATATTTTTTCTTTTTTTTAACTCTTCTTAGATCCTTTGTGATATCAACATCCAATTTACTTGCATTTTGTATCAATTTACTTATCAGGAAATTTCATCAACTCATCTTCTATGTGGTGTGTCCCTTCAGGAGATTGGCAATCAAGGCCCTCCACATTATCCTGTCCCTTGTAGCTCTTAATAAGTTTTGTCATTTTGTTATTTCTCCCAGACCCTGTTCTGCCATTCATTTGCTCAAGCCCATTAATTATGTCATGTGTTGCTTTCCCTTGTACCTCTATCAATCCTGTGAGTATCAGATTTTCTAAGCCCTCCTTCCTCATTACATATCCCAGAAAATTGAGTTGCCTCTTCCTGATGTTAAGTATGTTTCTTCTTTGTTTCCATTCTCTCCAAAACCTCGTTATTGCTTAGATGTTTGGCACCATGCTCCTGTAGAACCACATTTCTGTTGCTTTGAGTCTTCTTCAACATTGGGGAGATTGTCCAGCATTCACTGCCATACAGGAGGACAGCTATCATGTAACAATTCAGTAATCTTTTGTTTCCAACGGAACTTTCCTGTCTTGTAATAATATGTTTATCTTTTGGAATTAGTCTTTGGTCATCCCAGTATGTCTTCAGATTTCAGTGTTGCACTTTCCATCTTCTGTTAGAACACTTCCCACATATTTAAATTTCTATGGATATTTTAGGTTAGGTTTAAGGATTTTATGAATTATCAAAATCTGTTTTTATTATACTTGTATTTATAGGCAAACATTAGGTTTGGTTGATAATTCAGTCTGGAAGTATCTACCCAGAAGGTAACATCTTTTTTAGGTGGATGAAGTCTTACCCTTTGGCAGAGGATGCAGTCAGCTGACAGGGAAAAGTAATTTGAGAGTAAATTTACTTTTTCTTTCAATGTATGTATATCTGTACATTAGGTCATTATCCATTTTATGTCTTTTATAAAAAGTAAAGAAAAAAGAAAATAAAAAACATTTTAATTTTTATGACTGTAGAATTTGTAGATAGCTTCTTTTCTGGCAGATGCAATTGGTAAGAGACATCATAAACAAGGCGTGTTTTGAAAGACACACAAATAAATGCTAAAAAAAATAAAGACAAACAAAACTTGCCCAAAATAGACTAATCCCAAGAATGCAAAGAAACTCGTTTATTTACCATTGATTTCTTTTGACCACCAAAAAACGATTGTGTGCAGAAGAAATTCATCTTTAGTGATGAATATTAGAGAATAAATAAGAAAGGAATATTTACATTTGGACCATTGTCCTCATCTTTGTTGTTATTATCATAACATTTCAGCCTTCATCAGGTACTTGTTGATCTAGGTAACTTTTAGGGAATTTTGATATGAACCCTTTATTCCCTGAAGATTACCTGGATTGACAGATACCAGCAAAAGGTCAGAGGGTACAATAGCCAAAATGTTGTGATAATAACAACAAAGATAAGGACACAAGCCCAAATGTAAAAAATGGTAACTCCTCATCCCAAAAATAGACAAAGAAAAAGAATCCATTAATTGCAGCTGGCTTAAATCAGAATGCAAAAGAAATTTATGAAAAGAGATTTCCTTAATATGTAGGGAAAAAAGTGAAAGGAAAAGAAAAAAAAAGGAAAATGCGCAGTAAAAAATAATTGGTAAGCGAAGAAATATGCTGACAGGTTACAAATAGAAAAAAAATTTATAAACAGGAAAAAAAAAATGGTTGGTGGTGGGGCCATTTTTTCATTCAAACATAAAATTGGACAGAAAAAAATAACTGGGTATAAATATCAACCAACCGGAACAATGGCAATAATCTGTGTAAGCATTGACACAAATTGTGTCAAACTGCAAAACAAGCTTTTGGTCAAAACATTTTTACCTGCATTTGTCATAATTGACTGAAAGAAAAAGAAATTGTTTATCAGACATCAACAAATCAATTGACAGAATTTTAAGGAAAAATGAAAGAGAAAAAGACTTATTATCAAATAATAAATCAAGTGTTAAATCACCTGTGAATCATATATTTTTATCATTAGACTTTGAAATTTTTCATGTTAATATTTTAATAGCTGACAGAATTAAAAAATTATATGGTGAGTAGTGAGAAAAAAGGGCAGGTTGAAAAAGTCCCAAAATATATTTGTTGTACATGAATTAATATTTGATCAACAAAACATTTGATGTGAAAGTAGAACCCACACATGACTAATATGTGTATTTTCTTAATTGTTGCTTTTTATAAACCTATTTATTTAAAGTTAAACATTGGTATTTATATTAAGTTCTTATTTAATTAATCAATTTGTATTACCACCTTTTTTCACTTATGTCAGTTTGGAGATAAAAGTTCACATTAAAATGTAGGGAATGAAATTTGGTTCATTTTTTTTCTATTTTTAAACAAAATTGTGTAAAAAAACAAATCTGCAATTAAAAATTTCTTTCTGGTAATGAACAAATAAAATTCTAGAAAGATATTTCTTCAATTTCTACATGCCAAATAACATGCTTATTAATTGCCCAAGCTGTTTATATAATTTGTGATATCATAGGTAGGATTTATTATACAAATAGTTAAACTGTCATTTATTCTAATGATTACATAAGTTTTGTGAATTACGGTGGCTGTTAATAATTAAGTATAAGTCAAGACTCCAATGTTAAAATAAAACAGTATTTAATTACAACCACAAATAAATACTTAACGAGAACAAAGAAGTAAAAGTCAACCAAAGATAACCATTTCAGTGAATATCTTGTTAGTAGCGTGGCTCAGCTCAATGTTCAGTAAATCCAAAATCAAAACCCAAATCATTGACACACAATAATTCACACTAATTCAACTAGATAGTTCCACTCAATAGTCACTCAATAATCAACTCCAGTCAGTAGTCTGACACCACTATTTATGCACCTGGCGGAAAACCCATATTTATAAGTCCAGAGTGTTATTGTAGCTCTTCACTACTCTGTCCATGTGACTAAGGGCAGATGCTACGATCATGACCATTTCTTCATTGCGTTGCCACACATCCTTCAATTTAAGTTTATTTAGTTTCATAATAAGCCTAATGACTTTGTAGTTCTTTCCATGTTACGAATCTAGTCATAATGCACTTTGCAAACATTTTTGTATTTTTTATATTTCGTAAGACATCTCAGTTTATTTTTTTTTGAGATTTTTAGCACTTTGCAGGACCAGTTAATGCTTACACTTCTTTTCCATATAAGTCGGCGACTTTTCGCCAAATTCAAGGAGGGGAAGTGGAGGAGGAGAAATGCAGGCCCCTGGCCTGTTTTTCTCCTCCTCAGGAGCTTGGACGGGTTATTTATTGATTTACATAACCATTTATTTTTGTCTGCCAACTAAACACTAATTGGCCTTTCCTATCTTTTCTTACTTCTAGCATTCTTGCCCTTCATTATTTTCGACAACTTTCGACATTCTCAGTCTTTACTACTTCTGGCTTACAACGGACCCTTATCTTCTGGCATTTCTAGCCCTTGCTACTACTGGCACTCTTGGCCTTTACTACTTCCAGCTAACACAGACCTTTATTTACTTCTTGACCTAACTCACTGTGTTAATGGAGCTAATGGACACTAGGTCTTCCACCTTTCCTCTCAACCTGGTTTAGGAAATTGATGCATGCATATTGTCCAGACTTTAAACAGCTTATTCCGTACATTTCAGTTAAAATACTATGGAATGTTCACCATTGGATTTGATCAGCAGCTATACAACACCAGCACTGGACATTGAACTTTCTTCTCTTTGGCTATATTGTCCAGAATTCAAATAGCCTACTCTGTACACTTCAGTTAAAATACTACAGAAGGTTCTTCATTGTACTTAACCAGCAACTTTTCAACACTTTCACCAGACATAACCTTCTAACTGTGGACTTACTAATTTAACTAACAAGGATTCTGGTCTGCATTCTAAATAAATTTTGTATCAATTTTAAATATCCTCGTTCTGTTGTCCATTTTTGTTCCACCTGTCAGATATCATGTCTTTCATTTTCAAATGTTAGCAGACCTTCTATGACTATCTTTATTTGGGCTCACAGGCAATTTTATATCACCCCCCCCAGTGTCATGTGTGAAGCTCTGTGTTGTTAGTTACTCATTTTCTTCCTATATGACAATAAGTAATGTTCAAGTTTTATTTATATTATGACAAAGTTTCTGTGTTTGTACATCACAGCAAAAGAGAAAGTACTGTATGCTTATCTGTAACAATCCATAGTGGGACTAACACTGATTGCTAGTAGCCACAGGCACTATGCTTTATTGAAATCCGATTGTTCTCTATAAATAGTTACAAGGGAGTTAACTCTTGCTTCTTAATACATCACAGAAATAATAATAGATTATAGGCTCTAAATGTTATTTTTAATGGATATTCGTATTTGAGTATATGCTCTGTTTATTTATTAAACTGTATAAATATTTATTTTTGTCTACAAGCCTGAATATTTGAGAAATATGTACTCTCCAGCAGGATTCAAACCCGTTTGAATCCTGCTGGAGAGTACATATTTTTTCTCCTCTTTTCTGACATGCTTTGACCTCTTGGCTACAGAGTGCATGAAAGACCAAACAAAGCCAAATTGTGCCTTTAAACACAGATTATAGTAATAAAAATTTGTCAAATTAATAAATTAAAAAAATCCACATTATTTACATTATTGGGACTATTGTCCTCATCTTTGTTGCCATATTTATCACAACGTTTGTATGCTCTGGCCTTCTTCAGGTGGTTGGAATTTCAAACTGAACCCTTTATTTCGCTCACTGGGGTAGACTGTTCTAGTTCCACGTGCCATGTTTGATGGATGTCAGTTATCAGTTATCTCCTGCTAATTTCCCTCTGAAAGTTCTCCACTGCCTTAACCAGGTATCAAACTCACACTCTTTGGGTCCTGTCACTGGATCTAACCAACGCCTTTAAGGACACAGCACAGTGGATAAAGGTGTTGGTTAGATCCAGAAGGCCAGAGTGTACAACGGCCGAAACATAATAAATATGGTGACAAAAATGAGGACAATAGTCCCAATAATGTAAATAATGTACATAATACCTCATCTTAGAAATATAGACAGATTCAAAAAAAAATCCACCCTTTCTTTATATATAGGCTTATGTGTGGTTGAACTTGTAGGTCATTTGAAGTTATCAAAGAGTACAGAATGTCATTTAGGACAAATTAAGTATATCTTAGGAAAGCAGAGTGTGAAACAGAGATTACTGTCAGGTATAAACCACAAACAATTTGGCAGATAAGAATAAATTTGTCCTCTGAAGTCACCAGAAGTCATTGGAGGTAAATTAGTTTGTAGCGTCTATGATTTGTATTTCACTCAAACAATTACATTCTTGGAGGTAAATGTTATGCCGGGAGAAGGTGACTTGGCCAGAAAAGAGGAGAAAAAAAACAGATAACACTGACCTCCAATGATCTCCCTTTTTGAGGTCAATTTTGGATTAAGTCTTGTATTTCATTGTTTAACCAAAAGTTTTGTATTTGCAATTGAGAATTATGCTCACCTTAGCAGAGAATTTTTCAACAGAGGACCTGAGATTTTTCGATGTTCCAAATTCTGATTCTAAATCGCACCTGAAACCAAGAAAAGAATCAAAATTGATTGATATAGATGAGGAACTTCTTTACTGGTTTTTGGAAGTCATTTTCATCACACAACTTAATTTTTAAAAATTCTATCTCTTGTATTATTCTTCTCAACCTCATAAACATACAAATTTTAAACACATACACATTAAAATTTATATACATATATATTGCCCTGAAAAATATAAAACTTGTCAATAGTAACCTAATCCAAAGAGCAAAACTCATTTCCTCATCCTATTATAATTGTGCTTGTCTCTCCTTTCATTAGTTCGCATGACTGTTATGACCAGCCAATAACTTATAAATAATGGACCATTCCATTTTGATCCAATGGTGACCATAATAAAAGTGCCATTTTTCAGATATACAATATCAAATGACAGAAATGGAGCAAAGCAATCACCAAAAATCCTGTCCCTATAAATAAAACAACATCATCTGCTGAATTATTTTAAAATTCTTAGTAAGAGAAATGTTTGTAAGTCAGGATTTAGCTAGAAAGAAATAAGGGAAGATAGAAGTGTTTAAGGTCTCCTGCCAATCCCTCATAAATAATGGACTATTCCATTTTGACTGTATAGAAAAAAAAAAGGACATACACTATTCAGTTTCAGTTAGAAAATGAAAGAAAGCAGATAGAAGTATTTAATGGCTGTTTCTGTGAAATGGAAAAATGTCAATTTTAAATCTTTTCATTTGTACCCATTTCTTAAAATAATGATCAGCATTCATATTTATGATTGTTATTCTAATATTTTGCTAAAGATATAAGCTCAAATATTTAATGATGTGATAAGGGAATTTTTATGGATATTTTATTATTGTACAATTTACCATGAGCTTATTCAATCATTAACTTAAGAAGTAAGATTATATGTCGCTTGACTATATATGCTAGTCATAGTTACATTATAGGTAACAAGGTTAGTTATTTCCAGTTTATTGTATTATTCTAATGGCTAACGAATAAGTGGTAATGATTATTTTCAATTATTCTAATAGCCACTGAATCAAGATAATTGTGAGCCAAAATGTGGTTATTTTATAGCTATTATATAGGGTTTTTTGTTAACTTAAATCATTATTTATTATTAATTACTTATCTTTTAACAACAGAAAATATACAAACAGAATAACTCTTTCTAAACATATAAAGGAAATTAAAAGCAAAAAGTAAAATACATAAAAAAAATATGAAAAATAAGGAAAACAGCACCAGCCTACAACACCTAAAACTGTAAACTTTGTCTGGAGGAGAAAATAGCTATAGTCACCTTCCCAGACTAACACAAATTACTAAATAAAATCTAAAACCTTATTTAAAAATGCAGATATGAAAACATTTTTAATGTGATGCTTAAAAATCAAAAACTAAAACTGAATATCTTGTATACCCAAACAATAATGAAATAGGATAAATAAACAAAGGAAATAATTAAATATGTATGAATGCATGCAAAATCACAACTAAGAAAATTTAATAATAATAATAATCAGTAGTGAATAATTAATAAATAAATAAATACAAACTACTCTAGAGTAATTATAAATAAATAAATACTGATTTCATAGTTAATAAACAACCCTTTACAATAGCCATAAAATAACCATATGTTGGCCTGTAATTATTTTTTATTCAATAGTCATTAAAATAATTTAAAATAACAATTCCCACCTATTCAATTGCCTTTAAAATAATACAATAAACCAGAAATAACTAACCTTGCTACCCATAATGCCCCAATGGCTACCATATAAAATAGTTGAGATATTATCTAACTTGGTCTGAAGATTACATTCAACCATGAAAGACTGTCATTGCTCAGATATTGAGCATTATAAACCCATAAATATAGTATACCTTAAAATCCTATTTTTTATTATTTTTTATATATATATATATATATATATATATATTAGTGGGGGGAAACAAATATTTGTGCACATTTTTAATTTATTGTATTTCCAACTAATGAATAAACATACTTTTCATATAATTAACTGTACACAGATGCATAGAAACTGTACACTAAATATGCATAGAAAACAGAAAATTTTGATTTAATAGAAATAAACCCCATTTATCTATTTTCATGGGTGAAAAAAGTATTTGTACAGTGCAAATTTCAGAGTTTAAAACTTTTAAATTGCTTTAATACTCTAGATTATTCAAGTGGAATATTCTAGATTGTTTCAATAATGTTATCAGTAGTTATTTTTAGCCTAAAAAATACAAACAGAATATTCTGTAACTGATATTTGTGCAAGGTTATCATGGCAATACATAAAGAACAGGAACAATCTAAAGTCACACTCTCCTTGTAAAACTACAATGCTCTTGAAAAGACATGGAAATTTGTTCGTGAACATAAGGATAAGAAAAAATCATATTGGGAAAGAGTATTATGGTCAGACGAAACCAAAACTAAGTTGTTTGGACGTAATTCTAGAAATTCTAGGAGGAAAGATAGCAATGCCTTCAAACAAAAGAGTGAAATTTAGTGGTAGCAGCATCATTGTTTGGGGATTTTTTCTGCAAAAGGTACTGGCAACATATCAGTAATAGATGGTAGAATGAATACCACTGCATATCAAAATATTTTGGAAGCAAATTTAATGATTTCGGTTGAAAATCTTGAACTTTCTCCCATTTAGATATTCCAACAAGATAATGATCCTAAGCACACTTCAAAATCTATGAAGAAATGGCTTGCTTAAAATAAAGTCAATATCCTGAAATGGCCAAGTCAATCCCCAGATTTAAACATAATTGAGAATCTGTGGTGTTATTTGAAAATTCAAATCCAACTGAGAACTCCAGCAAGCATCCTGGATCTGAAGGACCATATGCAAAATACCAACTAAACTTTGTAAATCATTAATTGAGAACTACAAGAGGTTGGTTGCTGTAGAAGTGAATAACAGCTGTTCTACAAAGTATTAAATGAAGATTATGTAATGTCCTGTTTTTGGGGGTCATCAGCAATGCGCATCCACTACCAAGAATCGAACCTGCACCATTATGATACGACGCAAGCGCCATACCCACTGGACCAATGGGTCTTGGTGATGGAAAGGTAACAAACCATACTTGATATAGTGCCAGTTTTTCATTTCAGAATCCTCTGCACTGTCCTCAGATTGGCATATAAACTTTCTGAAATGTTTGTATTGGAGCTTCCGGCATGAATACCAAATTTCTGGTAGAGTGAATTGCATTATGGCACTCTTTTTCTCACTGACACTGCCTAACTGACCCTACTCTACTGTGCAGTTGACAAAAACAAACACAAAATTAAAAATATATAATGGCGACAATTTACCCATCGCACCCTGTGTGTACACACACACACACACACACACACACACACACACACACAGATACCTTGATGTTTTTTTTTTTTTTTTTTTTTAAATCACACTAAACCTTGAACATTTTTAGAGATGCATGAAACAGAGGATTTGAACTATTCCAAAGAGTCATTGCATTGAATGTCATCCCTTCTCTTCACTAGCTCTTCCTTCATAACATCCTCTCTCAGACTATTCAATTTCTTTGGAATGGTAACATCCTTGGTTTTTATTTTCAGTTTTATAAAATCTTCACCTTTGCATGAACAAGGTAATGGTCAATCCAGCTTTTATGTCCATGCATAATGAACTTTTTTAAAAAGCATTTCTTCAAATCTTTTTCCATTTTGTTGTATTATGTTTGTATTATTTGCTTTTGTTTTCATACTTGATGGGCTGTGTTTTCTATTTTCACAATTTCTAAAACATCAACAGTATAAGTAAATTTCAATAGATGTAACAGAAATAGCAATTTCTGAAAGAGGTAGAATTAAATTTTATGGAAATATCATCTCTCACCTGTATAAACCATGTAAGAAATTATTTGTAATACATCCACCAAATGTGACGAGAGCACATGAAGGATCTGGAAATAAAAAAAAAAACAAAAACGACAGTAACTTTCTGTTATATTTCCCTAGATACATACAGAATGCGTTAAAAGTCATGAAAAAAAACAAAAACCACCTCCCCTTTTTTATGGAGCAGATGGAGACAGTAAAGTTATCTTTAAGTTTTATCTGATGGAGCATTGTTAATCATTATTTTTAGAATTTCATTTATCTTCATTTTAATTACTTTATTATTGAAACTGATTTTATGAAGAAAGTGATGAGGAGGTTTTTAGCTTGATCTCAAGTGTTTCTGTTTAATAGCTAGAAGACAGTTCCTTTTGAAGTTTGGTCTTTTAAGCAGCATCGACTTTGACTGAAGGGAAACAGGAAAGTAAAGGAGTAGATGAGGAATTTTTGGAGATCAAGTTACAATAGAACTGGAAATAAGATGCATCCAGATGCTGGCTGGTCTATATTAACAGTCATGCTGGGGATGAAGGAGAGTTCTAGTCTGCCCCCTGGCAGGAGATGAACTTTTCTGTTAGTTGGTTTACCAACCTATCAACTGCCTTGATCCTTTAATGCTGAAAAATGGATTTTTATTTGATAAAATGTTTTATAATTCATGAAATATACTTGAAAACTGGTCGTATAGTTGCATCCATAGGTGAAGTTGTCTGGGTTAAAATTTGATGTATAATTTAATTTTCCTCAAAATGGTTTTTACATTTGTTTTTGAAAAGTTCCTTAAGGCTATTCACTTTTATAAAGGTGTTTACGGATAGGGCTAAATTCCGCACAGTCCATAATAAAATGTTTTACTGTGTATCTCTCCTGGCATACTATGCATTTAGATGGATCCTTATCTTTTAGAAGTAATAAATGTGTGATATTGGTATGACCAATTGTGATACTTGCTAAGATTACTACTTCTTTTCAGGAAAGACTGGGTTATGGTGTCTTATCCCAAGTGTAGATTTGATTTTGTATAATTTATTATTTTGATGAGTATTCCATAACTCTTGACACTTATTTAAGATACATGTAACAATAGCCATTTTAAAATCTGTGTGAGAGACTTTTGCTTTTGAGATGTTCATTTTTAGTGATTATTTAGCTGCCATATCTGCCTTTCCATTTGTTTTAGTCTTAGAGGAAGAGTCTAATTGTAAGGAAGTCAGCATTTTTAATTTGGAAAGTTCTATAATAATTTTAGTAAAAGTTATTAATTCAAAAAATAATAGTAACTGATAACATATTTTCTTCTGTATGGCTTGGAGAAAAAATATTAATCCAAATACTTTAATCTAATTTGGTTAAAAGTATATTTTATGAAGCTAGAATTGTATAGCTATTAAATGAAAAAATTGTGTAGTTATTAATTTAGATTCTTTTAAATAAAACTAATGTGAACATCATCTCCATGCACTAATTCCATCATTTTTGCCAGCGGTTGTATTGCATTTTTAAATTGCTTATATAATTTATGATTTATTAAGTAATTATTAGCCAGTTCAAATAGGCAAGAAAAAAATAATGGCTGTAATTTCTGTCGGCATTTCTGGGATGAGGAGTTATTTACATTCTGAATAAAAGAGACATGGCAGCAAAGAAGTTAAACATAACAGCAAGGTGGTAGCAGTAAACAGGCAATAGAAACATTGGATTTAAGAATCCAAGTCCTAGCTTTTGAATTATCGCAAAGAACAGCAGCCTAGAGAATTAAGGAGTTGGTTTGTGAATTTGCTGGCATAATAATTGTGATTTCAATCCCTGGAGCAGGCAGTACAGACACATACCCAGAGTGTGTGTGTGTGTGTGTGTGTGTGTGATAGTGGTGGTAGAGATGAGATATCACTAGACATGGACAGCAGAACAAGAATAATCTACTCCTTGTAGATTAAATAAAGGGTTCATTTCAAAATCCCCTGACAGTTACCTAGATCAACAGATACCCAAATAAGAACAGAGGGTACAATGGCTAAAACACTGTGATAACAAAGGTGAGGACATTAATCTGAATATATAATAACAGTTATAATTCAACATTGATGATTACATTTAATCCCAGTAGGCATAAGCATGGTACTAACTACTTACTGCTGCCCACTGACATTACTACTACTCCACCACTTCTTCCTTAAGGTTCACTCTTTCTTTTTTTTTTGCCACTCAAGATAGAGGGTTATGAATGAGATTGTTGTAAGGGTGTGAAGAGAGGAGGAAGTAGTGCATATTTTGAGGATATGTAGGATATCTCAGTTGACACTAGACTTAAAGAGGTTATGACTGTAGCAGAGTGGACCTGGGAATAACAGCAATTAAAAGTTATTTCCATGTGCCTCAAAACCTCAAATCTCTCTTGCTGCCAGATACAGTTTATCGTTATACCCAGAACTATTCTGGAGAAGAAGTAGAACTTCCTCCTTACCAAAAAATATGAAAGGAATGAGTATGATTGATGCTAGGTATGTGGCATGGCAGATCCTAGCTGTGAAGGTCTGAACTAGTTGAACTACGCAATGTAGCTTGTCTGAACATTTGCTATAGTAATAATGATAGAGTAGTGAGAGGCTAGCAATGTTTCATTTGTGGGTAAAGGGGTTGTAGGAAGGAAAATAATTCATCACCTACAAAAACTACATAATCATTTTTGAATTCTGTCAAGCTTGGCACAGTGAGGACTAAGCACTCCCAGCCCAGATATGACAGCAATATTCCATTCTTGGTCTGATCTGATTGTTGTGCAGATAGACCTTGGCAGTGGGAGTTAGGTACTTTCTGGAATGGCACAAGAAACCAATTCTTCAAGCATCTTTAGTAATGTCATGAATATACAAATTCCACTTGAGGTCTGAAGTGAGCTTTAATCCCAACAGACATTTGGGGCAAGGAGTCTCATTGAGAGCACAACTGTTAATCAGTACTGGAGAAAACTTAAGGTCTGAAATGTTACAAGACACTTTTCCCCCCCTGTTGAGCTGTACAAGCAAGGTGATATTAGCTACCAGGCTCTGGTCATTTAGATTTTTGGAGGTGCAATCATAAACTGTGGTATCATCTGTGTGTGTGTGTATATATATATATATATATATATATATATATATATATATATATATATTTACTAATGATCTGAAAAGTTCTTAGATCATTAATATAAAGGCAGAAAGAGAGTAGGACAGACTTGGGAGACACAATGTATTTTATGTGCTTCAGAAGACTGACCATTAACAACCTTCATAGACCTGACAGAAAAGACTTGATAACTGAGAAGACTCTTCCAAATATTCCATAATTGGAGAGTTTGTGTAGCTGTCATGTATGTCACTCCTTGTCAAAGGCCTTTGAGATATCTAAGGGGGATCAATCTCAAGATCAGTTTATTATCAAGCATTTCACTGATCCTATAGATGATGATAATTAAGACATCAATGGTAAACCTAGATGAGTGAAAACCATACTGTTTGGCAATGAGGAAGTGGTTTCTATTGAGGTGATCAACAACATTCTTGATGATAGCTTCAAAAAAATTTGCTGATGACACTAAGGAGGCTGATGTGGTGATATTGTGACAGGGAGAAGTGCTCACCCACATTCTTGTAAACAGGACATACAGCTGACACCTTCCAGGGGCTTGGAAAACATTTCTATTTTTGGCAACACTTAAACAGCTTTGCCAAGATTGGAGATAAGCTTTGAGCCAAGGTTATTAAGAATAACCAAAAGAATTTTGTCTGAACCAGTAGCCTTCATACAGTGAAGGCTTTTTGATAAGTGAGAAAACATTCTGAGCTGAAATAAAGACATCACAAAGCTTATGTGTCATGAGAGTGTGTGTAGGAAGGAGTCAGGTAAGGAATAAGCCTCAGGAAAAACAATTTCATGATTCAGTACCAAGTTTTGTAATTTTTGGCCTGAATTTTCTTTGAACAAATTTCAACACCAAGAGGATGCTAAAAAGTTCAGTCCAATGAAAAAGCTTTTCCCCAAAAATTTAATATCTGGACATTTAGATTTTGGAAAGTAAATGAGCTGGTTAACATTTCAGCATCACCTCATATTTTGCATTGAAAATAAAAGAAAATAATAAAAGTTAGTGAGCAGAAATTAAAGCGAGTGTTTCTGTCAGAATAGAACAATTCTATGCCAATAGCTATTATGAGTTCATTACAGAACAAAGGTCTTTTCCGTATTTTCCCATGCTGCTTTTACCAGCAAACTTCTCTATCTCATTTGTTCATCTTCTAAATTCTTTTATTGCATTTGTCACACAATTGGAAATCAAACAACTTTTGTTCCCTCTGTTATCCTTTCTTCTTGCTGCATGTCCCACCCACCTCCAATTTTGTCATTTAATCACATCTAGGATAGCTCTTTAATTGATCTGTTGTTTGATCTATTCATATTTTTTTTTATTACAGTTATTTATTGCATTGTACATTCCATTGAGCTTTGAGTATCTCTCAGTTTTTCAGATGATTTTATTCATTTTTATATTTCAGATATAAATAGCAAATAATAATACAGTCATTGTATATGTTACATTTTTACATATGTTGATGAGGTGCTTTTCATTATGTTTATTAAATGCTTTTCAATCAATTGACATACATTTTATTTCAATAGTTTTTAATATTCTTTCCTGCTTTAAGCAGATGGATTCCTGGATTTTTGGTTCTTTGTTCTCAATTTTGTTCTTTTTTCTGAACATTACAATTGATCATTATTTTTGTTTTATTTCTGTTCAGTTTTAAATCTTTCTCAAGACTTTCCTTATTCATCCAATGATTTGGATATTAGTAAAATGTTGGCAATTTGTATCAGGTTTAAATATTTTCCATTTAGACCCATTATTTTGCAGCTAATTTTCTGGAAGATATCTTAAAACATGCTGTAGATAGTTTAGCTGGAAATGTATCCCTTGTCAATCTTTATTTTATCTTCTCTCTTTCTACAGATGAATTATTGCATTACTGTTACTGAATACATTTTCAATAACTTATGTGTTTTTTGCTACTCAGAGATTGCCAAGTGCCTAACAGTGTCAAAAGCCTTTTCATCATCAACAAGTGCTAAAAGTGAAACCAAACTGATAAAACATTTCAAGCCAAATTCAAATTCTGGATTAGTCTGTTGCATTCACTTTCATGCAAATACTCTTAGGAAAGACATGAATCTGTTTTTTCTTACCTGCAGCTTTAAATAGTAGGGTAGACCAAACTCTCTAGACTTGTGTAACAAGTCTAAGAGGAAAACTGAAATCCACAATGTGGAGAAGGCAATAGGTAACCATCTAATTATCTTTTCCAAGAATGCAGATCAATTCAAAGATAATGAAGTAAAATCTGGAAAGTCATGATCACCTATGTCCTGAATGGACATGGCATTTAAAAAATAAAAAGTATGCCAGTAATTATAAGTTTTCTTTCATTTACCTCTGTACAAACCAACCACCAGATTGCAAAGGAAGCTACCAATTGTCTGATAATAAAAATGAATACATTTTTTTCAAAGGAATGAAATAGTAAACAAACTAATTCATTGAAGCCAGAGACTTAATGAATAGCTAGTACACTAACCCAAGACATTTTGGGTAAATTTCATTATTTCAGAACAAATCAGTCATGAAGAAATGCAAAAGTATAGAATTGCTTGTATGGACAGCCTCATCTTACATGTTAGCTTGTCTAATTTGTTTTTGGTGCTTACATGCCAGAACAATGTATCTGTAAAAGTGAGTGGTATGGGTTGATCACCATGACAAATATAAAATCTGATCAATATTTGAATGGCTTGTCATATGAAGATTGCAAGTCAGCAAAATACAAAAACAATCACTGAAATCAATAACAGGAAAAGAAGAAGAAGAAAGCAGAATTTTTTTTTTTACCTGCTAAACTTTTTTCCAGCCTGTGCATCTTTAGAATGGCTAAATCCTGACTGAAATGCTGGAGAAAAAAAAAAAAGAAAGAAATTATTGAACATCAATTGCATACATTCATTTTACACTATTTACATTATTTGGACTATTGTCCTCACCTTTGTTGCCATATTTATTACAACGTTTCAACCATTGTACTCTCCTGCCTTCTTCTAACGACACATGGCACAGTGGATAACTGACATCCATTAGACATGGCACATGGAACTAGAACAGTCTACCCCAGTGAGCAAAATAAAGGGTTCAGTTGGAGATTCCAACCACCTGAAGAAGGACGAAGAGTACAATGGCCAAAAATGACAACCACCCAATGGAGAGGAACATTGCATCAAATCCCATCCCAAGTGCTTGTGTCCCTCAACTCATCCGTTAATCTACTGTACAGTGCAATCCAACAGGTTTTATAGTTATCAGTCAACAACGGTGTACTGATTATTGATAGCAGAGCATCATTTACAGCACTTCACCTGAACAAGAAAATGCTGCCATTGGATCATGGGAGACTGGCAATGTGACACCTGGTCAGATGAATCAGCTTTTGGTAGACCCTGGAGTCTTCAGTCTGTTAGCAGGATGTTGCGTAAGATGTGTTCTTTTGCAGTTGGCAAGAATCCCTTCTGATTCGGCCGGTTTACCAGACATAAAAATCAAACTGACATTTGCAATAAAAAGCAACAAAAAAAGATGGAAGAAATAACAATTAAAAATCTATTCTCTAAAACATGATGTGACTTTATTGCTCATCTAGTCTGATCTCCCCTACTTAATGAGATATTCCATTGTTATGGCAATAGAAGATATTAATTGATGCCAATGAGCTAATATACTTCATGTTTCCCCCAATAATAGAACATCTTGTTAGTGAGTAATGTGAACAGGTTACTAATCAATTGCTTTTTATTTCTTTTGTTAGTATTTTTTGAATAATTTTAATCATAAAAAAAGCAGAATTATTTCCTATGTGACAATAAATTTAACTGTAGCGAGAAAAATCCTAGATTATTCATTCAGAAAATATAACTAATATAATTGCAATATTAATATTGTTGTCATGTTTTGAAGGTACATATACACTAGTTAATAATAATTGGTGATGCAATATACAAAATTCAATAATATTTGTAAAACAATATTACTCTTGTAATTAAAAATGAATACTGTTGTATTAATTCTTAATTACAAGGACATAATTATAATGATATAATTACTAGATGTACCTGTTGAATGAGTCCCAACTGCTTCCACTGGTCAGTCCCAGATTCATTGAGGCACAGTGTTTTTAGATTACGAAGCATAAATTCAAATCGTTTCCTGCTTGGAGGCTTATACAACTTGGGCTGCAGAAGATAGAAAATTGAATTTATTTTATCCGTTATATAAAGTGTTTACAAATTATCCAAATTTTATCTTTTGTTTTTATACAAGGCATTTTTGTTTTATCAAGAAATTTTTGACAAGTTTCATCTTATGGCATTACATTCTGATAACAATAAGTGAGTATATGATTAGGCAACCCAAATAGAAGGAGAGGGTGTTTCTTTGAAGCAGGACACACTTTCTTCTAAGCAGCATCCACTCAACCAAAGGAGAATAAAAGAATAAATGACAGCTTTTGATGTCAAGCAACAACAAACTGGACATTGATGGTTTCCAGTTGCTGGTGTATATTAACAGTCACAATTGGGATTGAAGAAGTTAGTTCTGTCTTTTGCCATTGGTAAAGGATAGAATGTCTCTTGGGCAAATCCAATGCTGCCTATTTGTGTTGTCAGCTATGTCTCAGGATGTTGATATAAGCAGAGGATAAGAGTCAAAAGGAAGAGTTGATCTGTTAAATCGACATAGCAGAAATTGTTCAAAGTGTTACTAACCCACCAACCTAGATTGAACAAATGAAATCCTGAATAAACATCTAAATATAATAGAAACAGGATTTGGGCTTCATGCCTTACTGTGGCATTTATTTTCACCTTTTGCTTCCTTGTGAACTTACAATGGGCCTTTCCTAATTTTAGGTGTAAACTGATATGAAACAAGAATGGAATTGCAACTAGGGGGTAGTCATTGGCCACTTGGGGGACAGCTGGTCAAGAGTCCCATTGTATGTTCATACAAGCAGCATAAATCAGAAATTAGCCTTTAATAAGATTTGAAGCTTGTGTCCTATATCCATGAAAGTTCATCCAACATGGATGACATCAATTTGGCCAGCAGGCAGAGTTCAAATCTAGACAGAAAGCCAAATCCTTTCTCATCCAATTTTTCTTCTCACATAGAATAGGCTATGCTAGGAGTTTTTTCCCCAATACTGCAAGATACTACAAAACAAAATCATTAACCTAAAATCTTGAGTCAGGTTCTTAAATAGCCTCTTCAGATTGAGACTTTCATATGGATGTCATGCATGTCATCAACCTCGTTCTGAAATATCTAAACTGTCAGCTATATACAATCCTTTTCTTGAATCAATAGTTAAAAACAGCTTTGAGCAAATGAAGCTTGTAGATTTCAGCAAGGACCATCCTTCTTCAAACCTTGTGAACCAGCACTACAGAATCACAAAAGAATTGTACCAAATAACAGAAACCACACCACTTGAGGACTTTCAACAATAGTAACAACTAAAACAGATAGCATATGCCACTTGAAAGACATAACCAAGATGTTGACATTCCACACTACTTCAAGCAAAAGGTTAGGAAGGAAGCCTCCATTAACATTGGAAAGAGCAATAACAGCTACTGAACTTGAAAAACTATTTTTCTGAAAAATTGTTTTAAGAGAAAGATTTTATAAATTTCAACTGACAGTAGCATAGGCTGCTTGGTCAATAAATATCAAATGTTTCCTTATAAGAAAATGGTTAATATTTCCATTACCATAACATGTTTATATTTAGCATTAATAATAGTAGTAGTTTTAAATTGTCTGAATTCCTTAGATGAAGCATGGTTATTATGAATTTTTGACTCATTTCTTTTATGCTGTTATCACAATTTTCAGGTTGTTTTAGATTACCATGAAATAAATAGATTTGAAACTATTTTCTGAGACAATTTAAAATTTTTATCACTATTAGGTGCAATCAATAGAAAATATTAGATGAAAAATGAAAATGGCTATATAACCAGATCTGAAATTTACCTGCTGGTCAGTCTTTTAGAAATAACTTTTTATTTCCAATTAAATCTGCTTGTTTTGTAGTCAGAGATTCAAGTCATTTTATGACTTGAAAGTCATTATAAAAACAACAATAAAATGAAAGATAAACTACTGGAAAAAATTTAAGGTTTTACTTGTAAACCTTATTTTGAAGGTGATTATAATGAGAATTTTATAAAATAAAAGTAGAAGCATTTCTTACATTCAAATATTTGACAAAAATTATCGACAAATCAAAATTTAATACTAACAATCAGTTTAAAAAAGTGTTCATAAACAGAGAAAAGGGGAACAAATTGTAAATTAAATGAAAACCAAAAATTAAATTCTTAATTCTTTTTTATTTACATTATTTGCATGTGGGCAGTTGTCTTCATTTTTATTGTTGTTATCACAATGTTTTGGCGATTGTACTCTCAGACCTTCATTAGGTTTGTGTTGATCTGGGTGACCTACAGGGAATTCTGAACTGAACCCTGTTGGAGTCAACTGTTCTTGTACCACTGACCATATCTAGGGATATCTAATCTAGTTCTTATTTTAGTACTGTTCTTTTATTGCTTCCACCATTTCTACAGAGTTCAAGCATACAATAGCCTAGTGGGTTAAAGCATTGGTTCATGAATTTGGTGACGCAGTCATTACAAGTTGGTCCAGTGTTTACTTGGATTCAGTGGAAACAGGGCCAGCAATAACTGAGCAGTACTAAAATAAGAAATGGGAGGCATGATATTCCTAGACATTTGCAGTGCAACAAGAGCAATTTACCCCATAAATAAAATAAATGTTTGAGTTCAAAATTCCCTTAAGTTACCCAAATTGACATACACTTGATTATGGTTGGAGGGCAAAATATCCAAAACATTATCTTCATCCCAGAAATACAGACAGAAATTAATTCTTGTTATTGACTTATAATACTTGGCTGTGTCAGTAGAGATGGACAATTTTATAAAACTCTTTAAAAGGCCTAATCCTCTTAAATATTTAATTTTTTTTCTGAACAGTCAAAACTCATCAAACTTGGATGCTTAAAAATGGATCAATTTTTGTATTCATTATTGAAAGTTAACTATATAAATACTTCTTTACACAACAGGAAAACACCCAACAAACCACCCACACAAATCAAATCTACATGTAACTGTGGAGCAAAGAACAAATGTCCCTTAAATGGCAATTACTTGTAGAACAATGTAATATACCAAGCCACTGTAAAATCAGTAAATAAAGAAGAAAATAATATATATAGAATTAACTGAAGGATCCTGAAAACAAAGAAACTATACATACAAAACATCCTTTACAAATAGTAAATATGCAAACAGCACAATCCCTTCTAAACACATCTGGGAAATTAAAAACAAAAAACAACTTACACCAAAAATATCATGGAAAATATGGAAAACAGCATCAGTCTACAACAATAGATCCAAAATATGTAAACTCAGTCTGGATAAAAAAATAGCTATAATTATTTTTCCAGAGCAACATAAATTACTAAAACTATCAGAACTCATCTCAAAATGCAGACATGAAAACTAATTTTTGTGTTAAAAATTGAAAATGAACAAAAAATAATAAAATTAAATAAATGAATAAAAAATTAAATAAGTAAATAGAGTAAATAATAAGCAAATTAACTACAAATGTACAGATAAACACAAGTAAACATAATAACAACCAACAATAAATAAAATAATCAATATTAATGAGTAAAAATGTTAACAAATAACATTATAAAATATCCACAAAACTATTCAGATTCAATTATTTCCACTCAATAGTCCTTAGAATAATTTGAAACATAACTGTTACCAAAACCCAAATAACCATTAGAATAACAGACCTACCCATAATGTACCACTATCCAACATACATAAATAGTCAAACAAAAGCACAACACACATGACCTGACAATTGCATTTAAGCATGAAACAGACTGTAGCTGCTGGATGTCCACTTTTATATTTAAATACTTATTTATAAACAAAATCAATTTTATGTTACTCTTGGCTGAGGCACAGAATGAGTGAAAGATACCTGGTCTTTTGGATCTATCTCATAGGCAAGCAAATCTTATTGCAAAAACATGGTGGAATGGGTAGGATTGGAATAAGGTGGAATGGGTAATACTGGCACATGCACACACATATGTATGTAGGGCCCTTTCCACATTAAACCTGAACTGAAGGTGTATTTGTCTTTGTGAGAAGGCAGATCATTTATAAATATAAGTAACAATAAGATGCTGCTAATTCTTACCTTGTAATTGATTTCATCATCCATCAGCAGAACATGTTCAAGTTTATCTGCTCTGCTTTCTGGAAATTAAAGATTCAAATGTATTCAGAAATAAAAGCAAAAAAGCATTTATTATCTAATGTGTGCATATAGGAAAATCTATTGTTTTGAATCATAGTATGCATGCTAGATGCTATCAATACAATAACTTCAGAACCATTAAAATATTTTTCTAGTGTTAGATAAACCAAATGTTTTGTTAATGTATGTTCTCTGTAGCAAAAATCTACTTGTTACTGTTTATTACTATGACATCTGGAAATATTGCCATGTCTGCATAAATGGCCTTCAACCTCATTGACATTTGAAGTTATGCTTGATCTTCTATAATCGCCCCCCCCTCCCCAATGAAGTGGAACGCCAGATATCAGTCTTTGCTTTCTCTGGTCATCAAACATTTCCTTAAATGTTCTTTCAATTTACAATACAGGATAGACTTGCAAACAACACTTAAGATTCTTCTACAGAAATTAATAATTGCAAAGGACTAGTTTCTTTTTACAATCAGAAATTGTAAAGTCATCTAAATCCCTCATTAGATTTTGAAAAACATTCTTTTTTCTTACAAAATTCTTAATTAAATAATTACAAATTATTATTTACAATTTTGAATAAATTGCAACCTATGTAATTAATAAATTTGGGATTAAAATTATATATATATATATATATATATATATATATATATATATATATGTGTGTGTGTGTGTGTGTGTGTGTCAGAAGTAAAACTATTATGATTGGTAAAAAAGAAATTCAAAGATTTACTGTTTTTAAACTTTGATATTTTAAAATATTTTTCAATTTTTGTAGTTGCTTTTGGGATTGCTTTTCCCAGTTTTGTAGAGGAAGTGCTCAGAAAAATTGCTTTTCTCTTCTAATGTGTCATTCAAACAATGTTCTTTCAGCCAAGTGTTCTTTAAAGTTCAGTTTCTAGCTATTCATGATAAAGAAAAAATATACTTTTTGAGCCCAAAACAAAAAGAACACATGGGAAGAACAATTCTCTAGAAGATTCTATTTAGTTTGAGATGTTGAAAGCTGTCATGGATACAGACATTATTTTCTGAATTCTATATTCTTCTATTCTTCATTTCAATTATCAACTTAAAAAAAAAGTTAACGAAAGAAAAAAAACAGAAAAAAAAGGAAAAAAAAAAAAAGAAATTTTTGTTTTCAGCAAGAAACCAAATGTTTACATCTTCCATCAAAAGTTTTTCCAATTTAATCATCTTTAAATTCTGAAGTTTTCTAAAGCATTCTTCAGCCCTGAGTATAAAAACCTTTTTAAACAGAATCAAGTGTCAAATACAAACGCTATATATGTAGTTATAATTTTCATTAAGATAAGTTTTTCCCACAAACAATTTAAGAGAACAAACGGGCATAATTAAGGAGCACTTCAAAGATATCCTTAATCAAGATTAAAATAGGAGTTTTTGTAACATGGATCATAAACAGGATATGAACTTGTATTTTTCATCCTTGGGAGTGACAGCACCTGGTCAATAATTAGGCTATGAAGGTCAAAAGTTAATGTGCAGGAATCATTCAAATTTAGTCATATATCATTCTCCACATATCCAAATGTCATATTCTGCATCTTGCTGGTTTATATTTTTCATGATAGTAGTATTAAGCAGAATATGATATTTGGAGATGTGAAGAATACTGGAGAATCACTTCACAGATGAAGAGGAGACTTGAGGTAGTAGAAATGTGGTTCTACAGGAGGATGCTGACAATACCGTCAACCAAAGCCGCGAGGCTTTAGAGAAAATGGAAATAAAAAGGGAACTTATACATAACATCATGAGACAGTTGAAATTTCTAGGGCAATGAAAAGAGGGATTGGAAAATCTGGTACTCACAGGACAGACTAAAGGCTAGAAGGACAGAGGAAAACAATGCATAATTTAGTGAGCTTGAGTAAATAAATGTATGGCAGAACAAGGTTTAGAAGAAATAATAAAAAGACAAAATTTATTAAGAGCTATGAAGGACAGGAAATTTTGAAGAGCCATGATTGCTAATGTCCTGAAGGGACATGGCACATAGAAGTAGTATTAGATGTAATAGTGTTTGAATTTCTTAAAAAGGAAGAATTGTCAGTTGTTATTAAGTTGGAAAAATTAATCGTTAATTTTTTTATTGACGCATGTGTGTGTACTAACTCGGAGATAAGAATGGTCAACCTCAAGTCAACATGACGTTGAGAGAGGGTGACTGAATCTCTTTTTCCTTAGGATTGCTGCAAAACACATCTGAATTGAATCATTTAAAAGTATCAAGAGAGAGATGATCTCCTTTCCGGAAGTGGGATCACAAACTTTGCAGGTGACAGGAAACCCTTGTTTTTGGGGTTTCCATTTTCATTATGGGAAAATGAAATTATTACATTTATTATTTATTTTATTCTTTATTTAATTTTTATTCTATGAGTAGAAGAAAAACTGACTACCAACATCTTGCAAGATCAATATGCTACTCATAATCACTGGTGATGATAAATTGAGCAGGTAGTCATCTAGCAATGTCCTTTATTTTATTTATGGGGTAAATTGCTCTTGTTGCACTGCAAATGTCTAGGAATATCATTTCTCATTTTAGTACTGCTTAGTTATTGCTTGTCCTGTTTCCACTGAGTCCATTAAAGAAGTAAAACATTAGACAATGAAGAATGTGGTTAAATTTAAATGATGATTATTGGGGTAACTTTCATAGCCTAATCAGTAAGGTATATTGCTATCCTATTCAGGCAAAATCCCCAAAGATAAGGATGCGAGTCAAAACGTCATTGGAAGATTATTTTCTTGTTTTTGCTTCATACTGATTAAATTTAAAAAAAAACAAGAAGGTTCCAACAACAGTAACAAAAGATGAAAGAAAAACTAATGAAAAAATGAATAATCAATAAACCCAAGCAGTTCCATTAGAACATCCAATAATAAAAATTAACCCTACCTTCTTTCCAGTCACTGTGTATGACATTTGACGATCCAATAGAAACTTACCTATCAAAGCTGTTGCTGTGTCAGAATGGTCCAGGGCCGGATGATCCAGCTGTGAAGAAGTGGATGATGTGGAAAAATCAGATTCACTAGAATGAAGAATGACAGGACTTGGTCCTTGCAATATATATTCATGGCTATCTTTTTGACCATCCACACTAGACCAAATGTCCGAACATGAATGGGATCTGTCCACACTACTGACCCTGACATAAAGATCATTTCGAATCATACTCGGCTTCACTGAAGAGTCTGACTTTAATCGAGTCACATGATTGTGGACAATTTCTAAAGGTTTCTGAGAAAAACTGGTGGACGCTCGTTCCTGCCCAGGCTGTATGATATGGGCCTTGCTTTCATGATGATCACACAGTCGCTTCTCGAGATCAGACTCACTGCTACTACTGTCTCCATAAGGTCGATAGGCTAAATGTTTTGTCTGTCCAGCAATATTATGGTGATTATCACTTCTAGCTGCTGATTTGGAATGATCCTTTGAGAAAACTGGAGCTCTCTGATGCAGAGAGTCAAGTTCAGTCTCCTTAAAGCTGCCACAGCTACTGCCATCTTGAGAATCAATATCACATTTACAATCCACAGATGTTGTGGTATGGAATTCTACAAATGAATTCTCAAAGAGAGCCTGAAAATAAAATTTATTTTAAAAAATTAATCTTTGGAAATCATCTTATTTGTTTCTAATAAATACAAGTGTGTGAAACAGAATAATACTTTCATTGACGTTTGAGAAACTTTAAAAAAATTTTTTTTTTTAATGGAATTATAAATATGTAAAGAAAATACAATTTCTGTCATAATTGTTGTTACATTTCATGTAAGAAGCTTGTTCTAAAATAGTTTTTACATTTAGAAATAAAATAAAATAAAAAAAAACTCATTTTTATTGAGTTTATTATTTCAACATTTAGAATCTTTTATTCTGAAAAGCATTTAAATAAAATCATTTACACTTAATAATTTTTGGGCAATTCAGAAAGCATCAAACCAGAGTAATATGATTCCGTTTATGGTGCAATGCATGAAGCTGATATTTTTTTTTCAGAACATTTTAATAAATCTTGTAACACCACATTTTGAATATCATTTGTCATCTTATGTGTTTTTAAATTTTCATCCATGGTTGACATTATCTGCTAAAATATATAAATACAACCACATAGGAAATTTTTAAAATTTCCATTTTTACTTACTTTTAATACCATATATTATTTTTAAAAATATTTTGTGCATTTTTATGTCTATAGCTTGTAGAATTCCAAATACAGCTCATTTTTAAAGTACTTGCCGATTTCCTTCCATTCTTGACAAAGAAAATCCTCAAACTGCTAATTTCTTATAAATAGAATTATTTGACTATTGTGATGATTTTTTTTTTATAAGAGAAATCAAGATTCAATAAATACTAATAGCCTAATTAAAATAACAGAAATTCTGAATTAATTTTGTCTTTAATAATAATGAATTTGATCAGGTAGAAATTTAGATATACACTTAACTAGAGGAAAAAGGGAAATAAGGAAAGAAAGGTTATTTCTACAACTGGTCAGTAACACATAATATAAATGTTAAAACTATGGATTATTGAACTGTAATTCAATTCACATCTTTCATAAATTTTTTACTTAAAGCTTTTTTGTTTTAATTCAATTTGGTTATTGAATTCCCACATACTGAAAACAAGAAATTTATCTCTGTTAATAAAAAAAAAATGATAAATTGATTCTAAAAACCTTGAAAATGTACATGAAATCATACTTTGTTTTGCTGTAGCACTTCTAAGATGGCTTCCGTTTCTTCTTTTAAAAGCTTCACACTTTGTAATGTAATGTTTGAAGAATCTGACGTAACTGATGATTCTTCTGGTGGAGGAGCTGCTAAAATTTCTTCTTGCTTTGATAGTTTGATCAAACAGTCTGAAATTATAAATTAAAACCAGAAATTAAGAGAATTAAATAAAATTCAATAATTTATTTTAAGATCCTTATCTTTGTTTTTATCATATAATGAATATATACAGAGACATAATTAAAGTCAGTAGATTGCCCTCACTGAGAAGATTGTCACAACACTATTTTCCCCACTTCTTCATCCCCCTACCAATTGGTCTTGTGTTAGACTAAATGTCTATTTAGCCTGCTCATATTTATTTGCCCTTAAGACAAAAAACTACACCAACAATAAATAACTAACTTACTTGGAATCTAATTCCTTCATTCACTCAATGCAACAAAGTATCAAAATTGTAAGAATTTTACCATCATGAGATCACTCCTCATACACAGTGACACATGCACTGATAATAAACTGATAAAATTAACAACCAAAAGTCTACAGAAGAAACCAAAATGACAAAATATTTTCTAGAATCATTCAAGTTTATTTAACGACTGTTCTGCTAGCTAAATGATTAACATCGGCTCAAGACTGATTAAAAAATTTATAGCTAAAAAAAAAAAAAAAAAAAAAAAAAAAAATAAATAAATATAAGACCATGAAATTTGCCTCAGTAATCCAGATTGTTTAACAGGTAATCTTTTAGTCTGTCAGTAAGCAGTCATTATAACTATAAGGGAAATGTAAAGTGATTCCACCCCCATCCAATAGATATAAGTTTTTGTGTGATGTGTTTTGTCCTTTAGGACTTCACTGGACTAAATATGTTGAAATCCTAAAAGACTAAACACATCACATGAAAACTTTTTCCCCACATCAATACTGTCCTTCATATATATATATATATATATATATATGAAAACAGAATATTTTACAGGCAAACTACATAGTGTTCTAGCAACCATCCTTTTTGCTTACTGAGGGAAGGTTGCCATGACAATGAAAATTGTTTCTTGGACTTTCAAATGATAATCAGAGTGTGACCTGAACAAAACTGAGTACACATCCATTTTTTGCTACAACATGGCACATTCATGATTTTGTATAAGGTGCCCCATGATTGCAGACCTGGATGTAATGGAAGACTTCTGCAAATTACATAGTCTACCGTTTCTTTTATACATTGCAGAACATGCTCAGCAATACTCCTCTTAAGAAGCCTACGTAGTCAGCTTGGGACTGACTTTTAAATAAGTAAATGACCAAACTTGTTTTAAAAAATAGACAAGTCATCCATATGAACAGATTTCAACACAGACTAAGAAAAGACAATAACTTGTGAACTAGCTGAAAAATAACATTGTACTTGTAAAATCATGAAAGAAGAAAGCTTTAACCAGTTCTTACAAGAAAGTTTCAAGAAATCTACATGAAATAATTTACACAAATTTTAGATAGATAGATAGATAGATAGATGAATTTACAAAGAACTTTGGATAACTTTACCAAAACTGTAATCCAGGTCCCTGAGTTGATGTCTCATTTCAGTTGCAAATAATCTGAGGTTGCCAACTTTGAGATCATGGGAAACCTTTCAATAGACAAAGTTATAATCAATGACTGCTTCAAACTGATATTTACAGAAAAAAAAAAAAAAAATAAATATTAATCTTGCCTCTAAATTCAACATTTAATATTTTCTTCAATTTTATTCAAACCAATTAACACAGACTCTTTATAAATAAGTAATTTACAGTGATCAAAATTATTAGCATAGTTCAATAAAATGTCATTTTTTGTGGGAATAATTAAATATTAAAATGGTAAATAAAAAAGAAAAAAAAGCTATATTTTGATAAATTTACTCTGAATGCATTGAATTCAAAAATATTGAAAATAATATTGAAACTTAATTAAAATAAAATCCAAATCAAACAGTAAAAATATCAATAAGGTCAAAATTATTGGCATGATTAATCAAGTCAATAGTGGTGTACCTGTTTAAGGTGAAGATTTTCTGTAATCTTTTACCAAATTGCTGCATTCAGCTTTCCTTATTTTCTTCCATTTCTGTAATTCTTGGCTAATTTTTGGAAATTCTTCAGATTTCTTTCTCATCCTGGGTATGACGATAAACTACATCTGCATCCTGGGTAAGATGATAAACTACATCCAACAGCAAGGCCTCTGATCAGGAGGTTTTGAGGAGCATGGAATCACCTATTAATTGCTGGTGTTCCAGATTAACCCTGACTCAGAGTGGTAGCATGGGCAAATAGTTAACCCCTAAACTGGGGTCAAAACACTATGAAAGTGTAAAAATATATTTTAATGCCAGAAATCCTTTTTTGTAAAAAAAATTATTACCAGCAATACATTTTTGAAAAAAATATTACCAGCAATAAAAATTTTGTCAGCATTAAATAATCCATTGAGGTTGATATGTCGTAAAACAAAAACAGATTTCTTTGCCTTACTCTCACCATAAACTATCTCCACAAATTTTCTATTGGAATATGGTCAGAGCTTTGAGTTGGCCATCATAAGACATATTTGGCTCCAACCATGTTTTTACTAAATTTAATGTATGCTGGAGATTGTTGAACCTTCATGCAGAGCAACAATGTCCCCGAATTGGAGTTCCCTTGCAGATTCCGCCTTCATGCAGTATCTCAAAATAACAATGTATTACTCCTTTATGCCATCAGCTTTAAATAAACATGCAGGACATTTTGTTGTAAAACAGCCCCAGAACATCATCCTACCATCTTCATGCTACTTTTTTTTTTTTTTTTATCATGCTGTGACACACACCAGTGGTCACAGTTGCAGCACCAATATATGACATCCCCTGGTCGCGACACCAATATGTGACACTGCGCTGTCGGCTCGTGGTCAACTCCCAATTGCGGTGCAAAGCTGTAAGGTTTCTTCCACCAGCATTCTGGGGTTGGCTCTTTGTCACTGCCATCAGCCTGTGTCCCAGTCGATCTGGTCGTTCCCGGTTCGATATCAGCTTTGCCATTCCCAGCTCACTTCCAACATCTGGTTACCGAAGTAACTACTTTGATCTCAATTCTAACATACTCATGTTGTGACTTTGATCTTAGGTCGATGAAATCAATCAGGCGTCAGGCCGTTGTGCAAGCTGAATCCGGGTTAAAGGTGATATCACATTAGCGTAAGTAAAAGAAACAATAAAACAAACTCAAGAGGTTCAAATATGTTGAGAAATAACAAATTATCTTTATCCATCTGTTGAATACAGGAGTGTTTCTCTCCCAGCCCGTTTCTATGGATTAGTGACACTTTTGTTTCTTAAGTGAGTTTTGGTATCTTAAGTCATTCATCAATATAACTTGCTTTTAGTAGGAAGGCTAAGTCGAAAAGGACATGGAAATCTCAGTCAGCTTCTGCAAGGCAACAGCCTGACTGCAACTGCGAATCAACTGCTGGAACTCCTGGAACTGACTAACTGCAAACTGATCAGCTGCGTCGAGACGTTCGTTTATATGGATACCGGCCAAAACCCGGTGTGGGGGCCTGATGTGGGTTGGGTTCCCGATAATTCTTGATTCCCAGCAAGAATTCCCTTTGTTCTTAGGCCAGGAAAATTAATTACTTGCCATTTTTGGAAGATTAATCACTTTCCATTTCGGGGATTTCTCCCTCGTCCGTGATGGAAGGTCAGAGGAGAGTTATCCTCCTAGACTCTTCCTCTCTCACATTGGTATCTCATACCAATCCCCTCAGTGGCTGTTAACAACTTCTCTGTCTTTCTCATACATTCACCTCCGCCTATCGCCTATGCTACCACTTGACCAATGATCTCTCAACAGTGTGGGTGTGGCTAGACTGGCCCTCTTGAATTTATTATCCAGAATTTTGTTTACAAAATCCTTTTTTTTTTTTTTTCTTTCTTCGGCCAAAACATTTACAAATCCCAGATTGCCAAATAATTCTTATCACATCTTTTTTTCTGGGGACACCCAAAATTCACTTAGTCGGGTCTCTCTACTGACTCATCAATCACTGTCAAAACCTGACACATGGTTTCTTCTGCTAAGTCAACTCTTAGTTGGGAGGTCCGTATTTTACCTGAGAATCAAATTCTTTATTTTTCTCATGTCTTAAAATCCTCTTATCACCAAATTCCCATTTTCAAAAGATATGTCTGACGTCAACAGTTTGAATAAGCAATAATACAATTTTCTTCCTCATGCCAGAATTCTAACACACATCAGATGGCTCCCTTCGTTGGACCCAGGAATTAAAATTAAATGATATCTCTGAAAGATAACTAATATCTATTCTTCGTGGTGGTCTCAAGCCAAACTTTTTTATGGGTGCATGCATTGGTTGGCTTTGTTTTTCCTTCTGAATTCTGTTTCCCTTGGCATGTCACTCCTTTATCGTGACATTAATCAGTTTTGACAGAATCTCATATCTCGCTTTTTCTTATGGATTTTCTGTCTCGTGCGAAAAACATCTTTCTTTGTAAATAAAATAAAATCTTTTTTTTAACGTCGATTAGTCTATCTTTCGATATAGCTCTTTCTCACCTTAAGTCTTTCCTGTTTTTAATTTCTATGGTTAATTAGTTAGCCAATTACCATAGCTAAATAGTGTCACAATGCCATAATATTGTCAGTTATGTGCCATGCATGATACACACTTAGGCAATCATGTATTGAAAGATATATGACTGACGAGGCAGATTTTTTCTTACAGTAGGTTGCCATTTCTTTCTGTGGTAGACCAGTTGCCATTCAAGGCTATAGAACTCGGTCTGACCTGCTGGAGGGAAAAGAAGAGGATTCATACCATTCCCCAAGTGTGTTAGCATGCAAGTGAATGTAATGGATTCAACTGGAATTCAAACTAGGTTCTCCATTTCCTCAATCTGAGCTGCTATCCATTATTCCTCTGTCGAGGAAACACACTGAAGTAATGGATAGCAATGTGATGAAATGGCAAGGCTGCAAAAGAGAGGTCTTCCTAGGATGAAATACTTTCTACACACCTCTTTCAAAAATTCTACCCACAATTTTCTGACAAACAATCTAATTCATTGTTTATTTGGGGGGGTTCTCTTACAGTTATTTTGTGCAATCTTATACTGCCATCTTTTGTTGCTATTTGAGTGACAGGATCACAAACATTTAACAACAAACAACAACAATACATCTTTTAAATGAAACAAGTTATTTCCTGCAGGAAAAGAAGAAGCAGAATGTCAGTTGAAATAACATTTAAATATTTTATTCAGAGAAATACAATAAAATGTTCAATTTTTCTTGCAGTGAAGTTTATTTTATCAAGTAATTAAGTGTCATTAGTATGGTGCGAAATGTGTAGACAAACTTACTTTATGGCAGTCAGTTTAAGGAGTTTGAGAGTTCAAAGACAAAAGCCTTAGTTGATGGGTGTTGGTTATTCCCTTTTATTGTGTGCATGGGCAAAGGCCTTAGTTGGTGGCTGCTGGCTTTCATCTCTTCCAGTGTATGTGTGTTTTATATACACACACACACACACATATATATATATAGATCAAACAAGCCTCCAAAATTGTTTTGAACTTTGAGAAGTAGTAGGCTTCTATTTTTATATCTGTGAAGGGATTCAAAATCTAATTTCCCATATATAATCTTTTAGAAGCTGTATATTAATCAGCTTTTATAAATACATGGATTTTCCCATTTTAAAAAGCAAAATCTGTAACCACACCAATAATTTTGCCACTAATAAAAAGAAATTGATTATTAAGGCTTTATTTAAATAATTTAAAAAGATTATTTTAGATGCAATGCATTCAGAGTAAATTTATCAAAATATTGCTGTTTCATTTCATTTACAGTATTAAACTTTAATTATACCCACAAAAATATTTTATTGAATTGTGCCAATGATTTTGATGTCCATCTAAAATATAACTTGATTAATACAGAAACAATAAAAAATACAAAGTTGTTTTTCAAGAGAAAAACGTTTTCTAGAGCTGCATAAAATAAATAAATAAAAAAATAACTTGCCTTAGAGAATGCTTCATGTATTTCTTTGTAAAATGTAACTAACTTTCTGAAGACAGAAAATAATATCAATAACTTCCATCATGAAACAAAACTTATGAATTACTAGGAAAAAAAATCTTAAAAGATCAACAATCAGAAAAGAAGATTTAGGTATTATTTACAATCAATATTATTAATGCAAATGTTACAGATATCATTAACGACAATGCAATTCATGATACAAAATTTTCTGGTTAATATTAATAAAATTTGAATTACTTAAAAGTTTTTATATCAAACATAAGAAATACCATAAATATTGTATCTGAAAAGAATTACTGAAAAACTGAAATATTTCAAAGTTAGAGAAGAATAAACAAATGCAACTTACCTACAATCGGGTGTTACATAAGCCATACAAAATGGCCGCACATATCCACGAGCTTGGGAATCATACAGAATGAAATAATACACCTGCAAAAAATAAAATAAAATAAGATAACATTATGTAAATTATCAAGATTAAAAACCTAATCTTTTAAAAAGTGGTAAGATATTGAGATGTTTAAGTAGCTGTTTAATTTCTTATAACAAACAGCAGTGGTAAGGATTTCTTTAAAAAAAAAAAAAAAAAAAATTAAAATTAAATTTCTTAGATGATACCACAAACTGCAATAATTTTGAATATCTTCACCTTGTATTTACAAAAAGGAATTTAGAAAAATGCATAATATTCTAATTAGTGATTTCTTTCATGATAAGAATCAAATCGATAAATACTAAAGAGTATGAATCTCCAAATACTGCACACCAGCATGTAACCACTAGGACACTTACACATTTTCAAATGTAGCGTATACTCCTTTAAACTGTAAAAAGCTAATGATCAATACTCGTTCACAATATAAAACTATATTTTCCAAATTTAATGCATGGTAATTGTTCTGATGAACTTTCCTCTATAGTAGATAGACTTGATGAATTTAAGTGCAGTACTAGATTGGCAGAAAAGTCTCATCTTTTTATTGTTGAAATTGCTAGATGTAAATCTAAATTTTATGTTAACAGTTTCTTCTCTTGCACTTCTCATTTGTGGAACACTTTTCTGGCTTCTTACTTTCCAGTCAACTTCGATTTGATAAATATAAATGCAATATCAATCATTACCTTCTGTCTTCTCAATTCCTGTTCTTTTATTCTTCTCTCTTTCTTTAATGTTTTTTCTTGTATTCTCTTACATTCAGTAACCCCCATTATGTCTTAGTGGTTTTATTGCCTTACTTGGAGTAAAATGATTAAAAAATGTTAGAGAATGATGCAGATGGAAATCAATATATTTATAATAGGATGATGGATGACTTATCTCCAAAGAGGTTTTATGGTGTGAATTATCAATAATACCTGATGGAGGCTCATTTTTTTTTTTTATATTGAAGAAAGATAGTTTAAATGATAAAGTGCAAAAATCAATTTAGAAAACTGATTTTATTGAATAAATGATGCTAGCATTTGGAAACCATTAGATCAGGGTGGGGGATGTTTACAAAGAATATACTTTGGATGCTATTTGAAGCAAGCATGTGTTGGGTCACCATAATGGAATTTTATAAGATACTTGCCATGAATTTTCAGAATTTGAAGATTAGGTACCTCCACTAATTTTCAATACCTAAGGTTTGTTGATCTATGGTGACTTTAAACATAATATAAGAAAATGATGGGCAAGATTTTTATAGAATTTTTAAGTACTCAGTAATCTTAAAAATGTTGGAAAATATTCTCCATAATCTAATTTTAGGAATGTTGACTTTAAATTTACTATAGTCATCACTCTAATTTCCTGATAATGTCATGTATGGTCAACCATACTTTCAAACGTTACGTAATATTTTACATACATAAAAAAAAAAAAAATTAAATTATTTTAAAAATCTTGGAGCAAAATACTTTGTATTAAGCTTTCCAATTTTTGATTAGTAAATATAGTTTTCACTTAATAACAATATCACCTAACTGGATTAAATTAATGCAGAATTTTAAAAGATTTTTAAGTTATTATAATTAAAAAAAAAAAAAAAAAAATGAAAACAATTCTTATAAAAATTGATTATTCATCCAAAGTGAACAAAGAGATGAATTTTCTTTTTTTTTTCCTTTATAATCTTCTACGGAGTGGGTGGAAAGCAACTAGGCATTAGAAATTGCTTATAGAAATTTTAGTATCATTGAAGTCATGACAAAAACATTTTTTAAACAAACAACACTAACAGGGATTTCTTATTTATTTATTGTCTTATTTCTTATTTTCCAGATGGTTGGTTGGTTGCTTGACTGTTCAGGAGCAAGCTAAGATAGCAGAAAGCTATGAAGTGTGGAATTCCATTGTTGAGGTTCAGGGATGATGGTATGCATGGAAAGATAAGCCTGCAATGCCAAGTCTGGAAACAATAACAAATTGTCATGCAAAGCTGATGATCACGGGCTTCGTGAATGATGCAAGAAGTGGCTATCCAACTACATCCCGATCAGTTGAGAATGTGGCAACAGTGCAGGAAATGTTTAATTGCAGCCCACAAAAATCAACATGTCAAGCAGCTCATGAAAGTGGACTAATAAGACACACAACAATATGTATGGTGTTGCATAAAGGTTTGAATTTTCATCTGTAGAAATCCTATTATAAGTGCAGAAGCTAAAACCTGAAGAATGTGACTGCAGAATGGAATATAGAAAGTTAATGCTAGGTTGGCACGAAGATTGGCCTGAATTGTTTGAAAACAATCTCTAGAGTGACAAGGCTGTATTCCATATTGGTGGTTTCATCAATTGTCACAACTGCCATGACTGGGCGTTGTGTGATAATGATCCAAATGTGATGGTTGAGAGGATGCAAGCTTGGCCAAAAGTGACCGTATGGTGCGAAATGAGGGCAACAAGAGTCGTCAGCCAATATCTTCTGCATGACACCACGAATACAAACTGCTATCTTCAGATGCTCAAAAATGACATGTGGCTGGAATAACATTGGTGACCTGATACTCATGTAGGATGGTGCAACACTCTTACTGTGCATACATGGTTAGACCAACATTTTCCAGGACATTGGATGGAACAACATGAACCTTATGAATGGCCTCCAAGAAGTCCAGATCTCACTATGTGATTTTTACCCATGGGATTACACAAAAGAGGTACACAAGACAAAATCTCACACTAGAGAACTTAGAGACACAGATTCATGAGATTCTCAATGATATCCCAGACGACGTCCTTCAGAAGGTTGTTCATTCCATCCTTGGCTGTTCGAGGAAACTGGTTGGCGCCACCAGTTCTTACAATGAAACGAAGATTTACTTTCATTTTCCCATATAATAAAAAACAGGTATCATTTATTTCAATAAATTTGTAATAGGGATATGGATTTTATTATCAATTTTTTTTCTACTTACTTTTCACCCACTCTGTATATAAATAAAGTGCAGTGTCTGTTCATTTTTCGATCTTGGTGAATCATAAACAACCTAAAGTAACTACAAACAATTAAAAATTAAATAAACAACTCATTTAAAGTTAAATATTGAACAGAATGAAAGGTTTAAAAAAAATAATTCTTTAAAGGTTTAACTTTATTTGGTATATTGTCCTCATCTTTGTCACCATATTTATTACGTTTCGGCCGTTGTACACTCTGACCTTCTTCAGGTGGTTGGAATGTCAAACTGGACCCTTTATTTCATTCACTGAGGTAGACTGATCTAGTTCCATGGGCCATGTTTTAATGGATGTCAGTTATCAGTTATCTCCTGTTAATTCCCCTCTCCAAGTTCTCCACTGCTTTAACTGGGTATTGAACTCCCCAGTGAGTGAAATAAAGGGTTCAGTTCAGCATTTCAACTACCTGAAGAAAGCCGGTGTGTACAATGGCCAAATAAATAATGTAATAATAAATATGGCGACAAAGAGAAGGACAATCGTCCAAATAATGTAAATAGTGTACATAATAACTCATCTCAGAAATATAGACAGATACTAAAGGTTTGACTTTAATTTCACTTTTCATCGCATTTGCAACAGATATCGTCTAATTAAACCATAATTAAAACTTAAGTGGGACATAGAACATTGCTCACATTTTTTTTCTTTTTCTAGCAAAAGTACTGTGACGTATTCAAAATATTACATAGTTTGGGTTCTCTAATGTCTTTTAAGAGTGACTTTATGTGAAGGGATCATAAAGAATGGGGATTTTGAAAGAAAAAAAAAACAAAAAAAAACAGCATGCAAAATAAATGTAAACAAATTATGGAGATTGACTGCATATACGAAGAAAGATTATGCTAAATTAAAGTGTCAAATAAAGATAAAATAATTTTACTATTTCTAAATTCTTATAACTTTTACGCATATAGGATGCTGAAGGCAAAATGACAAAGGCCTTAAAGCTTTCTGCAGGAGCTAGCCTAAAGTTTGCTCGAAGAGATGAAATATAGCATTTCAAAAAAGATAAATAAATAAATAAGGGTAATCTATAATTACTACTAACAATATGAATTAAGATAAATTCATCAGATATTTCCCTCTTGTTTTCTTTAGATTTATTGCAGTTTCATTATTAGTGAAATTAATAAAAGATATAACACAACTCACATAAGCAGAAACCCGTTCAGCTGTCTCAGATAAAAGAACTTGCTTGTCCTCAATAAGTGTAAAACCACTGAAAAAAAAAAGAAAAAAAAAGAGAAAGTTTAAAGCATACATTAAGATATATTATGCAGGATAGATTTCTTTATGTCTCTCTGATAAATGAGAGTTTTTTTTTTCTTTTCTTTTCCACAAGTGATGACATTACAGGCTATTGTCTTTTTTTTGTTTTTTAAATACTAAATTAAAAAGTAAATAAATAAAAACCATATCATTTAGTCCTGTTATGTCAGTAAAGTTTGCATTAATTCCTGACCATTGAAAATTTCTTTCAAGATATTCAAAGAAAAACATACAGATGGAATACTGAAATTTGCCATAACAAATTTTAGATAAAAATTTTGGAAAATTTGGTGCTTAAATTTTGGTAATGTTATGATGTTTAATTTTCTCTAAATGACCAATTTTCTTTTTCTTATATTAAGATGAAGCACTTAACATGAATGGCTATAATAAATTATTGAGGGAGAACATGGAGGACATCAAAATATATCATTTCTCTACTCAAAGTATGCTTCTAAAGTTATTTTGCACAGGTTTTCTTGCAGAATACAGATAAATATTAAATAATCAACTTTTTGAATTATTATATTTGTTTCATCTGTTGAGATGCTAAATAGACTATGAAAATTTTAGCACTTGCATATTTGCAATTATAAGTTTTCAGTAATCAGAATGAATAAAACATTTTAGTGGATCTATTTAATAAACTCTTCAATGATAACAGGAGTTATATAAATAAGTATATAAATATATGAAGTGTGTGTGTATATATATATTATATATATATGAGAATAGGTTGTGTGGCCTTGTTGCAACTTAGGGAGGATATGTGTACATGATTGAACAGACACTCTCCCATAGGATCACTCACTCAGCAGTGCGATATCACTAAGTGAGTTTGTGTACTGTGTGATCATCACAGTCACTGAGTGCCTGTCCTTTCTTCAAGTCTTGTGCACATTTTTCATCAGTAGAGCATCTAGTCACCTATGTCTGTTAGTCAACCTGCAATCTAAATTTGGCTACCTGTGATTCTGGCTTTTCCTAAAGTTAGAATCACCAGTTAAATGTTATGATAAAGATTTAGAAAAACTTGATAAACTAGGCAGGTGTTAATTAAAAAAAAAAAAAATTTTGAAGAATATTTTGAAAAGTAGAAGTGACATGAATACTTTGAAAATGACAAAAGCCCCATTGTCTGAGGTAGGATATATTTTCTATTAATATAAAATGGTTGGATAGTTTTTGTAATGTTTGTAACAGTGATTCAAAATTTTTATGTATTTGTTTAATAAATCCTACTAATGATATGGGATATATATGAGAGAAAAGAACAATTTTTCTTTAACAACGCATTTCATCCATTGAACTTTATCAAAGTAAATGTGGAAATTTTATTTCACAACTTGTATTTATAGACAGAAGAAACATGTTAGATTTTTAAATTTTGTGATTTGAGAATGCTCTAAAATGTTCTTAAAGCTCGAGGTGTAAGGAAATGTAAATTATGGCAAATGTTAATTTATTGCCTAATAAACAAAAGTGTGTAAATGTTGAATTTTATTTAATGTGATTATTTATTTCTATGCATTTTAGTTAATTATTAAGATATTATTTATGTATACATTAATACATAAATAATATCTTAATAATTAACTAAAATGCATAGAAATAAATAATCACATTAAATAAAATTCAACATTTACACTTTTGTTTATTTGTTTCAGTTATCTATTAATTTATTTCAATGAGACCCATTTTATCAGAAATCTGTAGTGCTTCTCATAAAATAATCAGCACACCTAGCCAAAGATTTAATTTCACTACTTAGCACAATTAACTTCTTACATATAAAAAAAAAAAAAAAAAAAAAAAAAAAAAAAAAAAAAAAAGACAAATATATGCCCAGGTTATATATAAAATCGTTATATACAAATTTTCCTGTAAAGAAATGTCTAATAAAAACATATTTAATGGAAAAAATAAAATAAAAAAAAATAAAATGTGCCAATTAATTACTAATCAATGTTTTTTCATTATAAAAAAAATTGGTTTACCAATGGGTTCAACTCTTAGTGGCATTTTAGCTTGTCTCTTTTTAGAGTTTCTAGAAAGTGATCCATTCAAAAAAATGTTACCACAAAATTCTTATTTTCAATACATAGATGATACTCAGTTAATATATATCCACAACAATTTTTCTTGACTTTGTAAATAAACTTAATAGCATTAAACCCACAACTTTTGAAACTGAAACTAACACATTACACTTCCTAGTCATGCTAAGTAGAACCAATAACAACCTTCAATTAATTGTTTACAGAAAATCTACCAACAAGAATGACCTCATAAACTATTATCCTCACCAGTGTAGCAGAATAAAATCTGGAAGCAACATTGTGCCTGGTCAATACCTAAATGGGTGACTGATTAGGAATACCAGGTACTGTAAGCATTGGATGTGTTGGTGGTGTAATTGATAATGGCTCAGAATTGTTAATTGGAGAGCAGAATTCCAATTCCAGTTGTATTTGTTATATTCACTTACAAGCAAATACTCTTGGGAAAGTTATGAATCCACCTGTTCTCCCTCCAGCTATGGGTTAATTAGTAGGACTTGTATCATTAAACTACTATTATCTCAAAAAAAAAATAAAATAAAATAAAATAAATACTTACAGTTTAAAAAAAAAATTTTTCTGGCTTTAAATAACCTACAAAGGATTGATAAGCTATAGAAAACAAACCGAATCAACACAAATTCTGGAATAATTATAGGATTTTATCTAAGAGCCTTAAATATCTGCAGCCCCAAATATTTACTAGAAGAAGAAATATATATTGAAAACACTTAAAAACCTTCACTATCCTTAATATTTCATCCACAAAACTAAGAGAAAGGCATACAAAATGTACAACAATGCAATAACAAACTAAATAAAAATAGTCATATATTATCTACCAACTCTAATATTTATTCAAAACAATCTAAATAATATCAAAGTACTTGCATTATTTACATTATTCGGACTGTTATCTTCATCGCCATATTCACAATGTTTCGGCTGTTGTATGCTCTGGCCTTCTTCAGGTGATTGGAATTTCAAACTGAACCCTTTGTTTCATCCATTGGAGTAGGTTGTTCTAGTCCCACATGCCATGGCTCTTCTGGATGTCTCAATTATTTCCCTTTAACTCAACAAATCTGGAACTAGAACAATCTACCCCAGTGGACAAAATAAAGGGTTTGGCTCAAAATTCCAATTACCTGAAGGAGGCTGGTGCATACAACAGCTGAAACATTGTGAATATGGCAATGAAAATGAGGATAACAGTCAGAATAATGTAAATAATACAAGTAATCATAATACCTCAGAGATATAGACAGACGATACCAAAATAATTACAACCACATTCAAATCTGTTATGGATATGATCACAATCGAAAATGTCCATAACAATAATTCAGAGGCAGGAATATATGAAAAACTATTACAGCTGTTCCTTAAAATATATAGGTGAAACTCAAAAAAAAAAAAAAAAAAAAAAAAAAAAAAAAAAAAATTATGAACACAAGAAAAATCTCCTACATATGCATTAGTTATACACAGAAATAATTTTAGCAACTTCAATCTTAAGAATGCTATACCTATTAAAAGAGAAAATAATTTACTTAGAAAAAGGTTTTTGAGAGTGCAAATATTGATTCTTACCAAAATGTTAGCTTATAACCTGGATTTTTTCAAATATCTTGTTTCTTAAAGAAAATAGTCTCAAGGCAATATACATGACCATAAAATGTTTTAAAAATTCAAAGAAAATGGTTAACTCAAGATTTAAGTATTTAAAATAAATAAATTAATGCATAAAAAATTAAACAAAATAAAATACATACAAATAATTACATTAAAATAAAAAATAAATAAAAATTCAACCACACTTGCAGACTTTTTTTTTTTTATTAGGCAATAAATTACATCATTTAACGTCCACCACAGTTTACCTTTTCATAGAGAGCAAGCTTTAAGAATATTCTAGAGCATTCTCCAATCCCAAATTTGAAAACTCAACAATATTTTCCCCTCTATGTCATTTCTGTGTATAAATACAAATTACAAAATAAAATCTCCATATTTACCTTGATAAAATTTCTCAAGGGATGACATGTGTTGGTAAAGAAAAATTTTTTGTTATAATTTATACCCTAATTTTTACTTTACACACACAGAGTCGAAATTAACCATTACTTGACAGCTCAGTTTAAATATTACCTAGTAGTTGAGATTGAAACTCAAGCCTCATACTGTGCACTTGATTAACCCCAACTGTCTATCCATTCCTGTCATTTGTATCAAGGCTGAATTATACAGAGTAAAATCAGGTCCTCTTCATTCATTCTTGTGTTCAAATCAAAATAGTTGCAAGCTAACAGCTCACAATGGAATGCAGACACTAGGAATTTCAGGAGAAATTTTAGAAAATAATAGCAAATATACTTGTAAAACAAGTTTCTAAAAGAGCAAACAAAAGTTGATTTAGTGATACTGTAGATAATATTTGAGAACAGCCATTATTTATGGACTGGGTAGATGGCTAAACAAAGAAACATTTTCTTGTTCACTTTTTGTTTTATATGCATAATGAGTAACAATGGCTAGATATTTTAATCAATTGAAGAGGCTGACATGAACAAGGTTTCATTGTTCATGTCTCATCAGGTGACTTTACATAAAAATATTCAAATGGGGGGATAGAAAACAAAAAAAAACAATTCTGGCTGAATTCATGTTCACTTAGAGCTAATAGTCTATGGAAAGGGATGATTCCACTTCCTCTTCATTTTATATTTTTTACCAGATGTACTGACATAACATCTTATCACTGACATGTCACTGTGGTTAACAGAAAAAAAAGTAGCTGAGTGAGTAAACCACTCTCCCATAATTACCACCAAGGCAATAATAACTGTAAAAAGTTCTTACACTCATTGCCAATTCTGACAATCATTTATTTTAGGCTGAGGAAGGATTTTTATTTATATAAAATTAGTTTTTATCCCACATCCTACTATTCCAAATATTATTTTGAGGATGCCCATTTTTGAGCAGACGTGTAGTTTTTTTATATCTTTTTAAAAAAAAAAAAACCCAAAAAACAGTGAGAATTACATCTACCAGTTTGCACATTCAAGAAACTTCAAGAAAAACAGGTAGTGTTTGTACCTGTGACCCACTCTGTAGGAAAAACCATCTTAAGTCTTTTGAATGTGCAGAACAGTAGATGTAATTAATGTAGTTGAAAAACAAAAAAACAGGGCGTCTACTCAAACATGAATATCCACAAAATAATATTTGAAGTTGTGGCAAATATGTAGTATTTTGTTTAGATAACTGACCTGATCATAAAAATGGAAGTTATATTGAACACATACGATGAGAAGGTTTATTTTCATTCAATACGATGAATTAAAAAAAAAAAAAAATATTGCTTAAAAATTGTAATATTTTATTTTACAAAAATAAATTTCATTGGAGGTGATAATGGAGCATCCATCTTATTTTATTTATTCATGTGTTAAAATATTTTCAACAATATCTAATCCATTAATGTCCAAAGTCTCATTTTCGGATTAAAGGTAGAAACCTATAATTAATAACAGATTTTATTGAGGGCATTATTAGTTAATAAATAATAATTATTAGTTAGCTAACTGATATCAAACTGACTAATCACTTTCTCTTTACAGACATAAGGACATCAAGAAACTCCATCTTTTGTCATATAGATGCACTTAAGACAAAGTTGTAGAGTTAATGAAGACTACACTACATATTTTAATTTTTTAAAAATTTAATTAAAATTATTTCCATTCCACATTGTTTAAAGTGGCCGACTGTTCCCCTTTAGCCATAGGGGACAACAATAAACTATCATTTGCAACAAATCTTATCTGACAAAATCTTAAATTAAATATAGAGGAGCTTGAAATTTTCTTTGGATATGTGGTGTTCAGATAAACATTCTACTATATTTGTTCATTATACAATGGTTGACATTTTAAACTTTAAATGAGCAGATTTATATTGTGACGATTTGGGAAGTGGGAATTTGTTAACCTTTCAGCAATCAGTAGAAAGACAAAGAGAAAATAATTTTAAAAATAAGAATTTATTAGATGAAGCATTTCCAACTATTATGAATTTTGATGAGTATTTTTTTCATCAAGATATGTGTCCAATGGGGCGCTGAGTGATCAAAGACAAATAAAAAAAAAAAATCTAAAATGGTTAGATTTGATGTTTTGTAGCCATAGCAAAATTGTAGCACAAATGGTAGAAAATCTGTTGTACATAGACAGGCTTCCTAAGGTAAAAGGGATGCAAGTTCAAGTCTTATTGAGAGCTATTCTTTATTTCCACTTCATAGACTTTACTGTAGATTGATGGTCTGAATAGTTGGGATAAAAGAAATACAAGTCAAAAACGGATAATGGCTAATAAAGCAAATAATTATTTTATTTTTTTTTTTATTAGAAGTGATTTTCATTGTAATATTTGTAACTCTCCAGAGAAAGAGAAAAATGTTCAAGCTTTTTATCACAGCTTAATATTTCACAAAATTTATAAAGTTTATGTTCTCTAAATTTGGCAGGGAAGGTATTCCTTTAAAGACAAAATTATCAAAGCAACTTTTGTATAAATACTTACTTCTTTGGTGGTTGATGGTCAACAGACATAATTTTGACAGCAAAAGCATTGATGTCAAAATTACCAAGTCCTTCAGAAGGTTGCACAAACTAAAAATAAATAAATAAAAATTTATATTAAAAAAAAAAAAAAGAAAAAAAAGGTAAAAACAATCTCAACATTCAAGTGTATAGATTCCTTAAATCTCAATAAAGATTTACATGGGTCATAGGTCAAATATTAATGAACACTACCTATTCAAATGTGGCAATGAGAAGGCATCATGGTTCTCCACAGCTAGGGTACCCAGCCTAATCATGGAGTTCCTCAAAATATTTCCAGATTTTGGAACATCAAGTAATAGACAGAGAGCAGCAAGTGTGTGTCATTATATTATATATATATATTATATATATATAATTTTTTTTTTGAACAATAAAAAAATTAAAATCTTTAGACACATTGGGTTGTAGATTAATATTTCTTTTTTTTTTTTTTTATTATTATTCCATTTAGATTCCTCGACTAGATTCGACCAAAATGGCCATCATCGGGAGGAGAAATATTTCTCTTGCTGGTAGTACAGAAATGAATGTCTTGATGGAGAAAATGAACTTTTTGTCTGCAGTTTTCATTTTTTTTTTTTTTTTATCTTTTTAACATGAATCTTTTTAACATGAATCTTAACATTCCTTGTGTTGGTCAAACAGTCTCTTTTGTTGTTATTTGAGATAAGAGCTGGATAGATATATGTTGCTTTGAATTCTCTGGTCAGTTTGACAGTTTTATTAGACCTGGTGAGGGGATGTGTCTCTGTTTAGTGTTTGTGTGTGTTAAATGATATGTAAGCTTGTGTATTGCTGTGGGTGTGTGTTATCATTTGGCTCGTTAAGTGAGTGAGTATGATGTGTGTTAGTGTGTGTATATTCATGTGGGTGAGTGTATAGTGTGAGGCCTCCACACCTAATGTCTGTCTGAGAAATGTGGGTAGGTTTTTATTTGTTGAGTTATATATTTTATTTTGTTTTTTTTATGGTTTAGCCTGGCTGGATATTTTTTGTTTTAGGCATTGTAACTTATTTTCAGTTATTCTCTCAATTATAGTGAATTTGGCATGGGTTTTGAAATCATGTTTTTCAGGCGGAAATGTTTGTTCTACAGGTAATAATTTTTTATTTAATTCACAACGTTCAATAATTATTAATTCTGTAGTGAAAGGGCCATTCAGATTTTCCTACATATTGTTTCTGGCATAGTGTGCATTCTAGGAGGTAAATTATGTTATGACTTCTACAGTTAGAATAAGTGGTAGATTTTGAAAGTAGATTTAGTGATTGAGCTAGTGAATGAATTCGTGTTTTTAATATCATAAACTTTTTTTGTTGTTACATGGTTTTCCTGTTGTTTTTGACACGGAACCTTGTCCCCTGAAATATGGTTTACCTATGATTTCTTTTAGGTTCTTAGGTCTACGATATACAAGAAGGCTGGGTTCCTTAAACAGTTTTTTTAGATCTGGTTTGAGATATACTATTTCCCAGTGACGTTTGATTATTTGGGATAGTGGAGGCAGAGTGGGATTGAAAGTGGTTACTAGAGGGATGCGGCTAGATCTATTTTTAATCTTGTATATTAGGGTGTCTTCTCTAGGTGTGGAAATTGCTTTATTTATTTGTTCCCTGATTAGGTGTTGTTCATAGCCACATGTTGTGAATTGATGCTCTAGATTTTCAATGGGTTTATTTAATTCTTCATTGTTGGAACATATCCTTCTGAGTCTAATTGCTTGTGAATAGGGAAGGTTCTCTTTGAGGAGTTTCGGGGGTGGGAAAACTTAAAGTGTAGATAGTTGTGGTTGTTGGTGATTTTAGTGTGTAGTGTTGTTTGTAGTTTCCTGTTTTCATCTATGTAAATGTGGGTGTCTAAAAAACTGAAAATAATTGAGTCATGCACTGTGTTTAATAAAAAAGTTTGTCATCACTTATACAAAGAAATAAAATATGTCTTGCATAGAAAAAATTACCAATGTTTGGATAGATATCCTCAAATTTTCCCATGAATATTTATATGATGGAGCTGCAATGGTGCCCATGGCACAACCTCTTATTTGAGTTGTAGTGTTTTCCATTGAATTGAAAGTATTCAATGTGGACATGCTCCATGAGTTTTATGATGACTTCTGTGGTGGTGGGGGGGTCTTGTTTTCTTTTTTTAGTAAGTGCTTCCTGAAGGGCGGTTATCTTCGATGTTTTTAATGTTTGAATAGAGTGACCTAACGTCCAAGTCACTAGAATAGCATTCTCTAATGATTAACAGTAGATCTGTTGTGTCTCTGATGTAGGATTTTACTTCCTTTCGGTTGTATGTAATGGTCTATGTATTTGGAAATGTGGCGGTTGAATGAAATAACCGCCTTCCTGATTGTTGCTTTTGTGTATTTTAGGATCATGTGTGTGTTTCCTTTCGATTAGATTGTTAAGCATTATGTTTAGTGAGCTAGTTAATCCTTTACAAAAATTCGGGAAGGGGATCTGTAGGAATGCTTTTATAGGTTTTTCATGCTGTTTGTTGGCCTCTTTAATGTATTCTTGATTCCCCACATCAAAATTAGGTCATCTCTATGTGTCTCTCTCATATATATATATATATATATATATATATATGTGTGTGTGTGTGTTGTGTGTTATATATATATATATAAAAAAATTGTGCTAAAAAACACAGCTAAAAGATGAATGGACAAAAGACATTGTAGAATATAAACTTTCTCATTATACATATATAACATCCAAATATAAAATGTGGTAGTTTATTATTTTCTTATATTCCAAATCAATGTCACTTAATTGATTTTTTTTGTCAAAATTTAAACACTTGTCTTCAAAGTCTGTGTATAAAAAATTTAAAAATTTATTTCGGACTATTGTCCTCACACATCACAACGTTTCAGCCATTTGTATGCTCTGCCTTCTTCAGGTGGTTGGAATTTTGAAAGATGAGGGATTAATAGTCCGAATAATTAAATAATTGTTTTAATTTGTTCATCTGCCTTCTTTCTTTTGCTTTCTGTTCTTCAGTTGATTTTTTTTCCTTGCTAAATTTTAAACATTCAGAGTAACTGTCTTTCAATAGATGCTGCATATAGTTCATTTGCTTTTTGGGGGTAATGTCTTTCACTGGCATGAACCATGAAGCAAATTCAAGATTAAAAGTTGACATTTTTTTTCAAATTTCATCAATCCTAGAAAACAAATAATCACATAAATAACATTTATGATTTATTTTTAAACAATGTTTGTAAACTAAAATTCCCTGATTTTTCTTAAAAATTGACTGTTTTTCAATTCCCTGATAATTCCACATTTTTCAGTTTGGAATTCATATTTCTTTTTCACCCCTCTTTTGTATTTGTTGTACTTGTTCCTCAATCCATTTGCTCAAACTTGTTAAGCAGTTTTCTCCTCCCTTTGAATTTTACATTCTCATCTATTTCTCCTTTATAAATATTTTTATTTAATAATTTCCCTATGTACCTTACATTCATAATTTGTTAGAAAGAGGAAAAAATGAGCAAAATTGGGTCTGCCTCACAACTGAAATAACACATTTCCTATAATGACTACAATGGTGTTTCACTGCAAGTAAAAAGCTAAGAGTTTAAATGCTGATTTTCAAGGTAAGAATATCCCCCCATCCCTGCACTAGGAAAATTGTCATTACACCATCTTCTTCCTATTTGACCTTATAACATGTTTGTGAATACTGAAATCACACAAAGCTGACCTGCACCCACGTAAATATTTTGACAAACATGAGAAGTTATAGGATGTGGGTACCGAGTTCAATTTCTGGTATTGTATATAAGTGCATATTTTCTTACCAAAGGTTTAGGTCCTTCCAGTTCAGAAAACTCTGTGACCATCACAAAATCTTGTAAAAGACTAGCACCTCGGTTCCATGGATGTGGAATGTTTGCGGAGGGAATCAAGTGTGAGAGGTTTTCACTGGCATAGGTCATCTGGTCATGAAACTCAGACACCTGTGGATATACTGTTGATCCAAACATTCTTTGTAACCTGGAAATTAAGAAAATAAAAAGATAAATATTTTTTTAATGTCAACTTTATTGGACAAAATATCTACAGTTTTGCTCCACGATCTTCTGATATCTTTCAAGCAAATTCATAAGTCCATCCTCTCAAAATATTTTATCTTTCTGAAGAAAGAACTATTTCAGGTACTTTTTGTAGTCTTCCAGAGAATTTAGTATTTTTTCTATTAAGGGAATTCTGTAAAACCCCAAGTAAAGTGTAATCTGAAGAGGGAATATTTCATGTATATAGAAATGAGAAACCTTGTCACTAAATGAAATTGGGATGCAAACTGTTCATTATTATCTTCAATTGGTCTTTTAGAAAGCAGGAATTACACAGGACAATTTTTCTTGTCAGAATCTAACTTACATATTTATAAGTCTACTACTTAACAATGCACTGAATATTGCTGCTACATCTGGTCTCGTGCTTCTATGTATTTAGAGATTCTTAATAAAATTTAAAGAAGAATCTGCAATGTTATTGGTCCTAACCTGGCATCTCACCTTCAGTTCCTTTCCCATTGCCATAATGTAGCTTCCCTGTACCACTTCTATAAATACTGTCATGGTAATTGTTCAGAGGAACTCTTTGTTATGGTACCTAGACTTTATGAATTTAAGTGTAATACTAGATTGGTGGCAAGTTTTCATCATTTTACAGTTGAAATGGCCAGATGTAACTATACATTCTATACTAATAGTTTCTTTTCTCACACTTCTTACTTGTGGAACTCTCCCAGCTCTATACTTCCTAGCCAACTTTGATCTTCAAAATTTAAATGCAGTGTTAATCATATCTTCTGTCTTCTTGATTATTCTATTGTTCTTGCTCCTTAATGTTTCTCATTTTACTTATTCTTTCACACTCAATAACCCCTTGTGTCTTAGTGGCTTTACTGCTTTGCATGGGGTGAAATGATTAAAAAAGGTGCAGTACCAGAGAGGCAGCTAAGTTTCATCATTTTAGAGTTGAAACTGCTAGATGTGAGCGTAAAGTTGATGCTAACAATTTCTCTCATTCTTCTCATTTGTGGCACTCTCTTCCAACTGGCTTTATTGCTTTGGTTGGGTTCAAATGGGAAAAAAAAATCCTGCTATAAAGGCAGCGTTATCATCTTTGATAAAGTTGTCAGATGATCTCTTGCATTTCATATTTCATCAATTACAATTTGTTTTAAAAACAAAACATTTTCATTTTGTTTAAGTAACAAAATCATTTCACTGAAAAATGGTTGAGTAAATTTGCTTAACTTATATGGAAGCCATGCATCAAAACAATCTAACCAAATCGATACAAAACATTTTCAACACTTGGGTAGGATATTGTAAGTATAACAACCTACCAAGTTGTATAATATCAGATTAGTCCTCCGTTTCAATTAATATCATCCTCAACTGATTTATTTAATCATGGAGCATTATCCAGTGAGAAAATTTCACAAACCACTTTTGGCATATTAAATCTTTTTTGCTATCTACTTAATAAATTTCACCAGTCTTTTTTTTTTTTTTTAGCCGAGTTGCATTTTTACCTTTCTTAAAATTTAAAAAAAAAAAAAAAAAAAAAAAAAAAAAGCATAGTATGCTAAAAATGTTATTGTCTCCCCTCTTTAATGTTCAAATAAAAATATTTCAATTTTCACATTTAAAAAAAAAATAAAAAAAAAAAAAAATCACTCAAAAGCAATCTTTTTGAATGTTGGAATGCTTCTAATGCCATCTACCGAAAAAAAAAAAAAAAAAAAAAACACCCAAACAAAAACAAAAACAAAAACTTTCTGGTGTACCCAATAAAAAATATGTACTCATTCCAACATAATACATAATTATTGTGCAGAATTATAACATTTTTTTTGTTTTAATTCTATGTGACTGAAAATTGTAAATGAATATCCCAAACTTAACTACCTGGAAAGAAGTTCAAAACAACAATTCTGGCTGAAATCTATATTAAAATGTATGGTAACCAATAATGAAGGTTTCAAATTATGCCAATTTAATTACAATGTTATCCATCTAATTATAAAAGTTATTTTTGTGGCTGCATATGAGAAAGAATGTATGGGAGTTATGGAGGTTTTCTATCCACTTGTAGTAGCCGCTACTTGACTACATGTAGAGGGAAGGTGTTTGTCTTCAAGGTGTAAGAGACAAAAATATCAGCAGTGAAGAGTAACAAATGGCCAGTATAAAATTGCTCATATGAACAGTCTTATTCTACTTGTTAGACTAATTATTTTTGACAAGCCAGTCTTACTAAGAGTCAGATTTTCATTTTACACAAACATAATGGTGGCAATATTCACATCTCACAGAATTTCATTGATTACTCAATCCATCTTTGTATGGACAAAAAATGTTTTTATTTGCAGAAATAGGTAAACAGAGAATGCAATCATTGGATTTACCTTATTCCTAAGGGTACAGAACAGCTATTTTGCAAACTTTAAAAGTCAGGTACATTCACCTATCTATTTACTAGTAATTAATCACTTGTTGAGTGGTAAAAAAAAATGAGCCACAAGTTCAATGGATTAATGCATTTGTCTTGACCTTGTCCTCATGTTTTTAGATCGTCAGATCTTCACTGATTATTACAAATCGAAGTCAACAGAAAGGTCAAGCTTTTTTTTTTTTTATTTTTTTTACTAAGCAATGCCAGTTAACCCTGCTGAAGATCCATTATTCTAGCAACCAAGAATCAATTTGAACTAAAATTCTTAACTTTCTTTTTATCTTATAAACAGGGTTTGAAACTTTCTAGAGCATCTAAAAGTCATGCTCAATATAACAGTATCAATCTATTCAGTAATTATATATATAAAAATTCAAAAACATAGACAATAGACATTTTCTAGCAGAGTAAGAGACACGGCTTATGTGGATATGCGTGGAAGATAATGGTTAATTCTAATTTTGAAGAAGTGAAGATTGTAACGAATTGAATCAGTTCCACAGGGAAATGGTTCATGGAAAGATGCTGAAGAAGAAGTACAAATATATATATATATTTTAAGACATTTTTATGTTTATACATTCTTTTTATAGATACAATATTTAAGTAAATTCTGTTTTAATAAACAGTATTAAACAACATTTATTGGCCTGAATGTCCGAGAAATTTTCATATATATAGTAAAGGTAATAAATCCATTGGTATACAATCCAAGTGGATCCTAGTAATATAAAATATTAAAACTGATCCACAAAAAGAACTCAATGTATTTATTATCACAGAGCAAATAAATAGTAGTACATAAAGAAATACAAAATTACCTCATATGGGGGATCAACCTATTTCAACTGACAAAAACTTTGTCAGTTTTAATCAACCCCACTATAAAGGCTGAGTTTGTCATGGAATTAGAAATTTAATTGTGACAGCTGTTGAAAAATTGATACTGAATTTATCCATTTCAATGTTTCAGTCAGACGAAAAGCACGAGACAGTGGTCAGGGGAGGGTGGAAGGTATTAGCCTTAAAGGGAAAAGGTTTTATAAAATCAAATTCAGATATTAACCTATGACATTAAATTGAAGTTATATGAAGAATGATGTGTTAATTTGAAACCAAGATATATATAAATAATTGGACATTGAATTCAACACCAAGCAAAATAACTGATTCATGCTTCAATGCAATCATCATGGCTTGAAGATTGCATTGAAGCATGAAACAGACTGTCACTGCTTGGTGTTAACTTTTATATTTACATGTGTGTTATCTCTGATATTGAGCACTTTTACCCATAAATACAGCATACTTTAAAACTATTATATATATATATATATATATATATATATATATTATATATAACATAATAAATCAAATGGTCACTTATCCCTACTCCGTGTTCTGCAGATATTTCATCTACTCATAAAAGAATTTGACTGTAAAAGTGAATTTATTTTCTGTGAAACACTGTTATAAAAGCTTGATTAAAAGGCAAAGAAAAGATTTTGTTAAGGATATTGTTTTTTTTACTATATTTCAAATCATTGTCTTAAATTTTAAATACAAATTGTCCGAGTACTTTCAGTTTTCGTAAGCAATTATCAAAGTCTTATATTCTAATTTTCACCAAAAAGCAATAAAATCTTTCATTTATAGAAACTCTGGTTAAAGACCAAACTTGAAGAAATGAAAAATTACTGCTCAAATAAACTCTTTATAAAATAGCTAAGTGTCAATTGCTTATGTAGCTTCTGTAAATTCTTTGTGTTATAAAGTAATTTATTATTAATACCCATGCAATTATATAAAAGTTGCCAAATCATGAGCCACACGACTCTCTGACTGGAAATATATTCAGAGAACTCTTTTACAACAGTTAAATAAGGTACTGAATGTGGTGGGGGTGATTGGCTTCTTTACATTTTGTGAATCAGATAGGTAATGAATAAGTAACATTCAATAGAAACAGAAATTAAGTAATTTGGCCGCACAATAACCTCCATTATTTTTCTCCAATCTGAATGACCATTTGAAGACATTCTTCACAAATGCAATAACAAGAGGCAGCGAAATTGGCAGATAATTGCCTGGTTCAGCAGCAATGGAATAAAGTTATACGTCAGTCTTTAACTGAAAAGAAGAAGACAACATAGAAATTCATAATAACCTATCAACTAGAAATTATGTATATATATTGACAGCTAAAAACATACATACCCAAATACTTAACATACATTATGATAATTCTTCATACACTTTATAGAAAATATCTAAGACCCACAGCAATCCCTTTCTCTAAAATTAAGGAAACAAAAATGACCCATGTGTGTGTCATTTTGCTGCATTCATCAAATGTGTAAAATATACAATTCAGGTATTATCTCTTATCCAGATGATAAGTCTCTTCATATAAGAAAAGGAACAAGCATAAACAAGTGTGTGTGTGGAGGGGCAGAGGTTGGTGGCTAAAATAAATGTTTTATAAAAATCCTAAAACAGTCATTACCAAATTTTTAGGTGAGATTCTTACTTTCCAGAATTATCAAAATACTCATCCACAAGTAAAATTGAATTTAAATAAAACATTTTTTAGATTAAAAAAAAAAAAAAAAAAAAAAAAAGAAAGAAAAGAAAAGAAAGAAAAAGTGTGGATGTGTTTTTGTAAGCTGTCAGTATCCAGCCTGGTAAATCTCAAATTATCCCTGTTATGATGTTGATTTGGGGTAAGTAGAGACAAACGCCAAATAACACGTAACAATAAAAAGGGTTTTAATAGGTTGGTAAAAAGGTACAGAAATCGCACGAGTAGTCAATAACTAGCTCAGCTAAGAACTTCTGTCTTTCTGTCTTCTCCCATGTCAACTGACATGCCACTATTTAAAGTCTTTGTTCGCAGACAAGTTCATCTTCAAGAGGGGTGGTAGGTTTCCGACACAACAATCCCCTTGTGGGTAATTACTTCCACTGAGAACTGCTGCCTTATGAAATGGAAACTTGTACAATTTAAGCCACATGTATTTGTAACTAGTTTGGGTACACCTCACAGTGGGATATCACCAACTTACAAGTCTTCATATTGTGTTTAATTTTTGACAGAAAATACAGATGATCTGTCAACATTGTTCAAAGCTGCAACATGTTTAGCTGTCTTACCAAAAGGGAAAAAAATGAAGCATCAAAAGCTGGATTATCAGTGAAGAAAAAAGTGAAAACAACTGTTTTCATCTTATGAGTTAGTACATTAACCATTGGATTCTTATCAAGTTGAAAACGCTTGAATAGGAAGAGATTCTATTACCACCACCCTGCAAATGCCTTTAAACCACTTCTTGGAAATGGTAATAGCCATTTCCCTACAAGGAAACATTTAGCATTCATTGGCCAAGCAGCCAGTACTACTTTTGTTTGAGATTTATAAAATCTTTCTCTTAAAATTTTTTTTTTTAGGAAAACAGGTTTCTCAAGACCAGTAGTAGTTATCGCTTTCCAGTATTGATGGGTGTATTTTTTTCTCTTAACCTTTTATTTAAACTGGTCTGGAATGTCAACATCTTGATTATGTCATTTTCTCTGAGTTACATGTGCTATCCATTTTAGTTGTTGCTGCTGTTGGTAATCCTCAAGTTTCTGTTATTTGGTACAGTTCTTTGTGATTCTGTAGCAGCAGTCAACAACATTCAAAGACAGATGATCTTTTCCAAGGCTGTATTAGCTTCAAGCCGTTTTTCACCATTGATCTTAGGAAGCGATTGTAAATAGCTGACAATTCAGATATTTCTGAATGGGTTTGCTACTATGTATGAAATCCATATGAAAAGTCTCAGTCATAAGAGCATGTATTTTTTTGCCCTGATCAAATGTTTCCAAGTTGCATTTTACCTGACATTACCTCACACAAAAAAAAATTGATTTAAACTCAACTAATAACGTGAAAGTTAAAAATCTAGCTACCGTTTTTTTTCAGGATTAAAAAAGAATTTTTCCTTTCAATATTAAAGGATTTTAGATAAAATTAATTAAAGGACAAACACTTTGGGTCATTATGCTTTTCTCTGAGCCCTATGGTTTCCATATTTGTGGGATTCAGTGTTTGCACTTGAGTATGCTAAAATGCTATTTTCATTTATATATACTAATTCTTCTAATGTAAACCTACAACAGTTTCCTCTCTCACACTTTCACTGACCAGATAAGTAATCCCATGTTATGTTTATTGTCATTGGCATGCACAAAAACTAAGAAAGTCCATTGAATGCTCACAAGAGAAACACAATTTTAAATTAGATTATCGTGAGAAATGAACACAAAACCTGTTTCTATATATGATTATTTTTTCTTCAGAGATTTACTTGCATGCTCTGGAAGGGAGGAGAACAGGTAGGTAAGTGAAACTTAGGACATCTGCAACTACTGTAATGATAGACTAGTTAGCCAACTTTTCCTTTCAACCAGCAAAGACTCTGGCTCTCTCCTACTATTCCTCTGCCCTTCTCTATATAACAACACAATTGTCAACTCACTAACAGGAAGCATCAGAACTCTCTATTGATGGATGGACTATACTGCCCAATTGGCAGTTTTAGAATTATTCAATTTTTACTGTGACTGCTTATATAAGCTTGTGAGTGGAACATTTTAACTTCCAACCAAATAGCACTATTTCCTGAAAGTTTTCATTTTATTCTCATTTGGTCAACTGGGTGGCTGCTTTGAAAAATCCTACTTCATAGACAACCAATGCTACTGGGTTGTGCAACCACTGCCAAGTTTCTTCACAATGAGAGATTTTGTAGCTTAACAAAAAAAAAAAAAAAGTTTATTCTTTGTTATAAATATTTCTGATGGTAAAGAAAAAAAAAAAAACAGCTAATTTTGAAATTTTTTTTTAACAAATTTTGGCACTGTTTCATATTGAGGACCAGGAAGTGACATTGTCTGAAAAGTAACATATGAATGAAAGATAGAATATGGTTATTATATGTATAAGACCTATGCTGATGGTATGATTCACAGGTGTGTGTGTGTGTGCGCACTTGTTTTACAAAACAAAATCACTGCTGAAGGAGGGCTATAACAAGATACAAAAAAAGTGCTCCATTTGTAAATGGAAAGCTGAAACATGAAATGGATAAATTCTGTGTCAATTTTTTGACAGCTGTCACAGTTAAATTTCTAATCCCAACATGAACTCTGTCTATATACTGGGGTTGAGGTTAACAGTTAATGGCGATAGTCTGTTTCATGCTTTAATGCGATCTGATAACCTTTGGTGTTGATCTAAGTGTCCACTTTTATATTCACACACACAATCCTAGATATTAAGTGCTTTTTTACTCACAAATATAGCTTAAAACAATATTCAGTGTTTGCACTTTAGTATGCTAAAATGCATACTCAATGCATTTTTGACTGGTATTATGCTAATATTTTGTTGTGGAGTAGCTGAACACCCACACAAGATGGACTGGTCTAAGATGATTTAAACAGCACTCTCTCTTACCGAGTGGGAGGGTTTAATGATTAACTGTTTATTACATAAGCCTGTGTTTTCAACCATGTATTATATTATTCTCCAGAATAAACTACTTATTTTCTATATGCATATCAACCTTCCTATTTACGACAAAATATTTGCATATAAATTCATAAATGAACTTTTAGATAGAAGTGAATGTGTGTGGCGTGCATATTTCTTCTCTCCCACCATGTACATGTAATTCTGGAAAAAAACTGTAGCTCCTAATTTTGGAAATTTCACAGAATATTGTTTTTTACGGTTTTTTTTTATGTTGTTGACTGTAAATGTCTCCACAGGAATACGTATTTCTTGGCCCTTATCTATGTTGTCAATATACAGGGTGCACCAGAAATACCTCCCACTTATTAAGAGAATAAGAGACATACAAGAGGTATTACTGCCATTCCCCTGTACATACCATTTGTACCTCAGTTTGACATTTTTATTGCCGTTACACTTTTAAAATATATTCCATAATTAATCCATAATTTATTCCCTTGCAAAAATAAAATAATATTAGCAAATTTCCTAAGTACAGAAACAGTTCAACAATATCAAAGATTTTTAACAAAAACAAAAAGATCAGCTATAGCTGTGTTAGGAATATCAAACATCCATAACATCCCAACATAATATATATTGAATAATTATATCACTAACAAATGCAACTGCTGAAATAATATGATCTGTCCCTGACAATGCCAATGTATGACTAAAAATATTGTATACCAAGCTAGCATACATTCTGACAATGTTAGATTTTATTTTAGGTCCACTGAAACTCTTTGGAAATTGTTTTAATAATCGCAAAAATGCCTTTAAACAACATAAGACATAAATCGCACTGCTCTCTGAAAACATTTCTGGCAATTAAAGAAAGATGTTAATACAACTATAATTACATAGAAAATAATAGCTAAAACCAAATCTTATAAATGGAAAGGTGAAAGATGTAATCTATGCATTTTAGGAAAATTAGCTATTTTAAAAACATTTAAATAATCCTAATTTATTAAACAAGAGAAATGAATTAATGGTCACATGTAGGCATAAAAACAAATAGATGTTGTAGTACTGCAATGCTATGCCATCAAACCCAGGCCAGACTTTTGGCTGCAACTACTGTGACAGAGTATGCCTGTCCTGCATTGGACTTATCAGTTACAAACACGCCTGCAAGCGACATGTACAGACTCCCTTGTGACCTCCATTTTGTGAAGCCAAGCCATGATTATATATATATATATATATATATATATATATATAGATATGCAGTGATATTGGTATATATAACTCTGATATATATTAGACATATTTTTATATAAATATATGTAGATGTGAATGATATATATGTAGATATATATAGATATATGTAGATATATTTGAATATTTAGATATATATGTGATATATATGTAGATATATATGTAGATATATATGTGATATATATGTAGATATATATGTAGATATGAATTAATATATATGTAGATATATGTAGATATATATAGATATATATAGATATATATTAGATATATATATGTAGATATATTCACAATATATATTATATATATGTAGATATATATGTAGATATATATGTAGATATATATGATATATATGTAGATATATATGTATATATATATAGATATATATGTAGATATATATGTATGTAATATATATTAGATATATATAGAATATATATGTAATTTTAGATATATATGTATATATATGTAGATATATATGTAGATATAATGTCATTATGTAGAATTTATTGTGAATAATCATTTTTTGTTTATTTTGCATTTAGAAAATTTTCAATCATTTTAATTTGTGTGGAATCCCCTCATGTTTTTTTGTTTATTTTGCATGCAAAATTCACAATCTTTTTTTTTGCAACAATCCCTGCATAAAATATGGACTGCCCCATCATTGTGATAACCCAATAAATTTAACAAAATTTAAATTATGTAATGGTCAGTCATAATTCAGCACCTGAAGATTGCATTGTACATGAAACTCCAAGTCATGCTACCAGTGAGGAAAAAAAATGTATATTAATATATAATTTATAGCTGTTATATTGCATCAAGCACTATTTTATTAACACCAGCAGTATCAGCAATTAAATATATCCTGTAGATTAATAGATAAGCGAGTTTAAAAGATCTTAAGTAAAAAATGATAAACAAAGCTAATATAAACAGAAATGTATAGACAAATTTCTGAAAAGAGTTATTCCGGTACAAGTATATTTACTAATCTAATTAATGGTAACAGATTAAGACAAAAAGGTTTAAAAACAAAAAAATACAAATATAAACTGCCATCAAGTTAATCTTTCTCATTTTAACCCATTTTACTATTCCTGAAATGATATTTTTATTAATTGAATTTTTCTACATACTGCAATATAATTAGAAAAGAAAAATATTTTGTTTTTATTTTGTAGTTTAGTCCTCAATGTCATTACATACATAAATGCTTAAGCGCTACAACAAATTTAGTTGCATAACCTCTGAAAATATTTTGATATTAAGAGAGAAAATTAATATTTTTATTTTCATGTGTATCAAAGAAACAAAAACCTATTTAATTAAATAATAAAAAATATTTTAAATTACTCTGATACATCAAATGTCTTTTTTATTACTTCAAAGCTAATTTCATGTAGACAATTACACACTAAATATTACTATTATTATTAAATATATCATTACCAATGCTATTCCACTGTACCTCTTGTTACAAATCTTTTAGTAGGTAGAATTATTTTAAATTTGACATAAAAGCAACAAAAGAGAAAGAATTTGTCGACTGCAACTTCCTATGCTTCAGCTTGTTAAAAAAAACTCTTAAGATATCTAAGGTAATTGCTCTGGTACCAAAGCTACCAATGAATGCTTTAATATGAGTGATGAAAGTTAAGACATCAGCAGTGGACCTAGAGAAATGAAACCCATCCTGCTTGTTCCTTAGGAGGTTGTTTCTAGTGAGGTGCTCAACAACCACCTTGTTGATAATAATCTCAAAGTGTTTGATGACACTAAGGAAGCTGATGAGGTAATATTGTGATTGGTATGGACACTCATCAGCGTTTGTGAAAACAGAGTAAATAGCTGACAACTTCCAACAATTTGGAAAACAATTCTTTCAGGCAGTGGTTAAAACGACTAAAGATGGTGATTAAATATTAGAAACACCTAAGGAAGACTTTATAGTAAAGAGTAGCCAAAGCATTCTGATAAAAACAATCAAGATGAGGATGAAAGTATAAAAGGTTCTTTATGTAAGAAGAATAATTTAGTTTTGAATTTCAGTGATTTTGGAGAATATTATCTTTAAACAATAATTATAACAACAAAAAAAGAGAACCAATATAGTCCACATGTAAATAATGTTAACTCCTCATCGCAGAAATTCAAACTTTTGTTGAATCACTTTAAACTAGGTACCTCCACTAATCTGCTGAAAAAAGTGCATACCATGATGAAAAAAAAAAAAAAAATCACTT